>SKCR01047512.1:0-600000 GCA_019454045.1 Zanthoxylum bungeanum
TAGATTTTAAAACATAAAAGTAAGAAGTCCTGTAGGATCTAAGTCACATATCTTGTGACTCATACAGAGAAATTGTCTGCCACGTGATAGGCAAATGTAAAAGAAAAAAGATAGAAGACAACAGTGGGACCAAGCCACTGAAGAAAAGTAAAGTAATTATTAAAGAGATTTCCTCTTTAATAATTAAAAATTTATTACAAAATATTAATTTTTCGTGCTAAAAATATTTTTTAACTACACTAATATTTTGTGATTAAATTTTATCACCATTTTATCTCTCTTTTATACAAATCTTATATTACTCATTCCATCTTTATTTCTTACTAGCGCATACCGTTATACTAAAAGTATAAAAGTCTCGAGTTAGAGAATCCTCTTGTAATTTATTTTGAGTGTTTTAAAAAGATTGTTTATATTTTATTATTAAACAGTCTAAATTTATGGTGAAATAATGATTGTGTATTGTAAATTTTGAAATATTATATTATTATATTTTTTTTTTGTTAATTGATTTAATCGATCGATTGTTAATTGATTTCATTGACTTTATTATTAAAATATTTATTTTGTTAACTTAAAATTCAAACAAAGATACAACATTGATATTTTAAGTAATTTTGTATAATTCTCAAACCTTATCAACTAATAATGCAAAACTGACCCTCTAATTTTCACGTTTTTTTCATTTCAATCCTCTAACTTTCAGTTTTGTCAATTCAGTCCTCTAACTTTCAATTTTTGTCAATTCAAGGCTCCGTTATAACTTCATTATTATTGTCGTTACGGCTGTCAAAACGACGCCGTTTTCATTTTTTTCGGAATTAAAAGAAAAATCTACTTTTAATAATAAATAAATAAATAAATGAAAACGGTGTCGTTTTGACAGCAGTAACGAATTTGTAACGGAGCCTTGAGTTGACAAGAATTGAAAATTAGAGGACTGAATTGACAAAATTGAAAGTAATAGGACTGAAATAAAAAAACGTGAAAGTTAGAGGGTCAGTTTTATATTTTTGCCATAATAATAATAATACTAATTTCATAGTTGTTAATTTTATTTCTAATAAACCAAGATTTGTTTTTCTTTTAACAAAATCATGCTTATCTACCTACCTAAATTACTCATTCTCCATAGTTTCAATTCACGATTCTTTCATTATAGAGATTCTTCAAAATATTTTTCGCTGTTGAAACCCTAATTGCTCCTCCGAAAATTGTCTCAAATTATATATATATATATATATATATATATATATATATATATATATATATATATATATATGGTGAATGAATTGATATCATTAGATATCAAATGCTATTTGGACTATTATATTTATTTTTGGATTGCACGAGATCAATTGTTTAAAATTTGTATCAAAATTTAAAATAAAAAATAAAATAAATCGAAATTAGCCATTAAGTAAAGATTTTTATTTAGTATAGATGGTTTGAATATTTGTTATACCAAGGGTTATAAAAAGTGGAGTTAAAACGTTAGATTTTAAAACATAAAAGTAAGAAGTCTTGTAGGATCTAAGTCACATATCTTGTGACTCATACAGAGAAATTGTCTGCCACGTGATAGGCAAATGTAAAAGAAAAAAGATAGAAGACAACAGTGGGACCAAGCCACTGAAGAAAAGTAAAGTAATTATTAAAGAGATTTCCTCTTTAATAATTAAAAATTTGTCGGCACCATGAAATCTTGACAAGTGTCCGGTGGAATCTTTCAAGAAGATTATAAAAACAAAGTATGAAGAAGGAAGAGGCGGAGGTTCTTGAAGTTAGTTTTTGAAAAAGAAAAACTAAAGGAGAGTTCTGAAGCTTTGTTTTGAAAAAAAAAATTTGTAAACACAATTCAAAAATAAATGTAAACTCAGTCTTTATGAATATAGGCTAGAAAGAAGGGAGTACATATCCTTCTTGTATATTTATATAAATATGTGTGTAAAATAATTTTATATCAATAAAATAAGCCTTTCATGTATCTCAAATTCTTTGTGTGAGTAAAATCTATCCAAGATTCCAAACTTCATACAGCGAGTCTCAATGTCCTCAACTGGTCTAGGAGTCGCCGGGCGTGGAGCCATAGACGTTTGACCTTGGTAGAGGAAGCAGAAGAAGGTTACTGATGTTAGGAAGATTGGACTAGTGCAGTGCGCATATAAAGGAAGCGAGGTAAGGTCGAAAGGATTATTTACTTGAATATAATTTTATTTTACTGTCATATTTTACTAGATATTATAGAAAGCGATAGGGAAACCATATTTAAAATATGAAGAATTTTAAGGAATTGAATCAATTTTGGTATAAGAGTTGTTTGTTGATTTGATATAAGCGCCGTATATTGACCGATATATCGGATGGAAACCCAAACATAAATTTCATAGCTGATTCCGAATGAACGGTAGTATGATCTGCATCGGGTATACAATTCCACGTATCGTTCAGTACACAACTCTTACATAAAATCAATAAACAAGATGATAAAGTTTATGTTTAAAATGCAAATTTTGAATTGCATAAAAATTGAAGTAGAAATTAATTTAAATAGATTATTTATTATGTTGTTTTAATTTGTTTTTCAAATTCTATTTTATCTTCTTGATTATTTAATGTTTATAATACATGGATGTTGGTTGCCTTCATTTTTTTGAATGCTTCGAACCAACAAAATTAAAGTTCACAAATTATAAATCTCGTATTATCTTGTTATTCAGTTACTATTTGGTCCATGGTCAATGAAATTCCTTTAAAAATACTACATTAATTTATCGAGCATTGATATAAATATAAACAAAAAAATGACAATAATATCTAAAATTATGTAATTTTTGTTATTTTTTCTTAACATCCAAAACTAAATGGTTCCGAATGTTATTTCATCACTCTTTTGTATTCCTAATTTCTCTCTTCTAACAAAATAATACATAAATCCCCTTCATAGATGGGTTCTTTTAATTATTATTATTATTATTATTATTATTATTATTATTATTATTTATCGACTGTATACTAAAACTATACTTAATCAAAAAAATTTTATTTTATTTTAACGTTAGATAATTTAATCAAAAACCGTTAGTAAATTGTTTCAATTGAAAATAATTAAGGATTAATAAAAAATAGTAAAATTGATATTTTCACATGACTGATAATACACATGTTCAAAACTAAACTATTAATATCTTCCAAAATTCGCATTAATAAAAATACAAAAATATTAAATTTTATTTATTGGTCTATTTAAAAATTATAAAATATATCAAATTTGAATATATGATTGAAATATATATTTAATGTTGAGTATATATATGATATAAAATAAATACAAGTATTCTATAATTTTGGTAATAGACTTTATATAATAATAATACTAATTTCATAGTTGTTAATTTTATTTCTAATAAACCAACATTTGTTTTTCTTTTAACAAAATCATGCTTATCTATCTACCTAATGTATGTGCCAAATTTGGTACAGGGGCAATTTCGTCCATTTACTACAGGCCCAAGCTTCTACCTCAAAAGGAAGGCCCAATGTTTAAAGTGTATAGAGGCCTAGAGATTCATAAGCCAAACCTAGTGAGACGTCACGTGCTCAAAGTATAATCGGGGCTCACCCTACTTCAGTCCACATAACGCCCAGGCTCATAAATGTCATTCACAACTCATCCGTTCCAGCCTACAACGCAGTAATAGCTCCTCATAAAGTTGACTGTTACCATGATCCAACGGACGATTAATCAAAAGGCAATAAAGGCACACATTACTATAGCGTGAATATATAAGGAACAAGGCTCCAAGAGGAAGGGGGATTCAACTTCTGGCTCTCCTACTCATAGCTTTGGGACATTCTCAAGCTCACCACACCTCATACCTACCGCCCTCACGGCATCCTACAGAATCCAAGGTAGCATCTAACCTTTCCCTCCCTACAACTACTTCCTTAGTCTCTTCACTGACTTGGGCGTCGGAGTGCCTACGGCATCCACCACACCGGTGGGTAGACCTTCTCCATTCATCATACTTTCTTTGTTTTGCAGGATCGCCAGTGCCCCCTCACGAAATATCAATTGTAGGCCTCGGGCGAAAACCAGCGTCTACAGTTTGGCGCCCACCGTGGGCCCTGGTGATTCATAGCGTGCAAAGATCTCTCAAACTACGATCTTTCCAAACACCCCTACTTGTATGGCGTCACACAATGAGCAAATACCATATCTCATGGTTACTTAATTGGCCATCCTCCCAGAACAATTACATAAATTAGGATTGTCATCTGTCCCATTTGTTCCACTCTTAATGAGAAGTCCATTTGCTCGAATCGACGTAAATGGACCACCACTTGGACCATTCTACACACTTCCTTCAGTCGACATGAGAATACCCTCATAATTCCCTACATACCCAATCAACCAAGAAGTATTCTTTAAGGTTGAAATCTATTCGAAACTACTTAGGGCGATTACCTTCTAATCTAAATGGCATGGATAGAATATTATCCCCTTTAGACTACGAAAGAGGATTGTAGTCTCCTCCAGGTGGCATGAAAGATTACGTGAATGGAGTTTCATCAACTCTAGACTCCATTAGACCTTAGATTCATGGACCTACATCAGGATCAAGACACCTCCCTTCAATGAAACTATATTTCCTATCATTTACCTCACATGATGGAGCGATATCCCAGTCGACAGTACCCGAATGAAGACTTGACGTGGACATCCCGATCAACCTTACCAGGGATGTCCCACTCGACATAAGTGTGTTGAGGAGGATGTCCCAGTTGACATTACTTTGTATGTAGCTTGTCGCTTGCTAAAGATTCCCTACTCGACTTGGCAGAGGTTCCAATTGACACGACAAGCATATATGCCCAGTTTTGGTTGAAAACCACATTCGACGAGATACAAAGAATGCTTGGCAGAAGCTTCATTCGACACAAGCAACACGAGGACTTAAAAGCTATGTTTCTTCTATTCTCACAAGCTATGTTTCTGATGGATGTCAAAAATATAGCTTGATACGCAATGATAAAACCCCACTCGACTGCACGAGCCGCTGATACGAAGAATCACCAAGCGCCCAGATGACACTTAAGTTTCAAAGGCAATGATGTGTCAACTTCTCCCATTCAAGAATTGATTGGTTGGCCATCACCTGTCTTAGCCGACAAAGCAGATTCATCAAAATGGTCTCCAAGTAGCTCATTGGACAATATCTCCAGACGACAGGTATGAAATCACCCATGTTTACTAACATATTATCTCAGGCATTCATAAAAGGCCATGTGAAACCCTCATTCGACACGACGAATATGAGACAAAGAATTAAGTATTAGCCAAGAATCCAGTAGTCATTGGTTCACAACCAACATCATTTGAATCGATGTCGCATCACTAGGGATTGTCCAGACGACACGAGTCATTTGCGATTACCCAAGTGACAGGCGATAATGGAACATCCTCCGTGATTACCCACCTCCTGCCTAGTTGACACAACAGGCGAATGAAAGATATCTCATTAGCTCAGGCGACAGAGTAATGTCATGTCTAAAACCTCAAGTTCAACCATGGTGAGTTCACCAGGGTTTCTAAGAATAAATGGTCTCGCATGTTCTCCATCCATTAGGCGCATCAGGCCCTCCCCCAAATCAAGAAACAAATTGGAAACTCATTGTCTACTTCACATCACCACCATCGATACACATGTATAAGAAGATGAGTCCTGAAGTCGAGCCTAATGATGATGAATTGGATTAGAGAATAGGATTGGACGGCTGAGGTTTGTCGCAGCCGTTAAGGTGATTGGAGAACATGCAATCGTTTCATTCGCGCTTGGGCACGGCTTGGCTCGATCCATGTTCCAGATATACATCCAGAAACCCAGCCTCAGGAGGCTGCCGAGCATCCAGAAACCCAGCTTCTGTAACACAGGGCATGAGCCCATTTTTTGAACGGCCCAACTTTAGTCAAAAAACAAAACTCAGCCTAATCTCCCCCACATGTGGACGAACCAAGCCCAACGCCCAAAAACAAGACATCGGTTGTGAGCAAGGCTCAAACTGATTTTCCCTTCCTTGTGATAGCTTCATGCCACGTCATAATCACGAGAGCCCACTTGCTAAGGCCCATAGCCCAAATCGAGGCATAAAGCCTTGCAAATCGCCTCGCGTCCCACACTCTCAGTCTAGCAAGCGAGAAACGTGATGGTGCCGCGTCCCTTAATCTGATCGAGAGGTCCATGTGGCTTAAGAAACATGACTCCAGATACTGTAATTGTCTCACTCGACACTGATGATATAGTCTCGACTTAAAGAAAATGTTCTAGAAGAGGATACAACAAGTATCCCACTTGACACTACGTTGATATAGTCTCAGCTCAACGAAGATGCTTCAAATAAAAAAAACATTATGAGATGAATGTCCCACTGGACACTACACTCAGCATGAGGTGAATTACCCACTCGACATGACACGTATGAGACTTCACACACATTTTAAGCGACAATGATAGATTATTGTATTCTTCAAATGACAAGATGAACTTTCATCCATACTACGTGGATGGATTGCCACCAACTACAGACTCCATTCAACCGTAAACTCTCATTGACCTTTGTCAGTAGATCGAAGGTTGATGACCTTCGTAGACCTTCAGCGGGTCTAGTAGTATGAGAAGAAAAGACCATTGGATCTTCATTAGGTTTGAAGAGTAAAGACATTCAAGAACCATCATTTGGTTCAGTCGACCGGGGACATTCCCCATGGACTCTCGTCGAGTCAAGGAGTAGACATGGACTACACATGTCGTATGATTTATATCCTGAACCATCATCTAGTTCAGTCGACCGGGGACATCCCCCATGGACTCTCGTCGAGTCAAGGAGTAGACATGGACTACACATGTCTTATATCTTGAACCATCAGCTGGTTCAGTAGTCCGGGGACATCCCCCATTGACTCATGTCGAGTCAAGTTGTAGATATAGAACACACATGTCATGTGACTTATAACCTACCTTCATCTGGTCCAATTGATTGGGTACTTCCCCAATGGCTCTAATAGAGTCAAGTTCATTATCCCGACCATCATCTGGTTCGGTCGATTGGGTATTTCCCCAATGGTTCTAATATAGTCAAGTTCATTATCCCGACCATCATCTGGTTCGGTTGATTGGGTACGTCCCCAATAATTCTTGTAGAGTCAAGTTCATAACTCGACATTCGTTTGGTTCAATCAATAGGCAGCATCAACGCTCGAGTACACCAACATACTATGGCCTCATCCGAGACGACACACTCGACAAGTACTCTCCAAGCCAAAGACTCATTGACTTAGAGAGTATGAGACAAACTGTATGGGCCAAATTTGGTCCAGGGGCAATTTCGTCCCTTTAATCCAGGCCCAAGCTTCTACCTCAAAAGGAAGCCCCAATGTTTAAAGTGTATAGAGGCCTATAGATTCATAAGCCCAAGCCCAGTGAGACGTCACGTGCTCAAAGCATAATCGGGGCTCACCCTACTTCAGTCCACATAACGCCCAGGCTCATAAATGTCATTCACAACCCATCTGTTCCAGCCTACAACGCAATAATAGCTCCTAATAAAGTTGACTGTTACCATGATCCAACAGACGATTAATCAAAAGGCAATAAAGACACACGTTACTATAGCGTGAATATATAAGGAACAAGGCTCCAAGAGGAAGGGGGATTCAACTCCTGGCTCTCCTACTCACAGCTTTGGGACATTCTCAAGCTCACCACACCTCCTACCTACCGCCCTCACGACATCCTACAGAATCCAAGGTAGCATCTAACATTGCCCTCCCTACAACTACTTCCTTATTCCATTCACTGACTTGGGTGTCGGAGTGCCTACGGCATCCACCACACCGTTGGGTAGACCTTCTCCATTCATCCTACTTTCTTTGTTTTGCAGGATCGCCAGTGCCCCCTCACGAAATCTCAATTGCAGGCCTCAGGCGAAAACCAGCGTCTACACCTAAATTACTCATTCTCCATAGTTTCAATTCACGATTCTTTCATTCTATAGATTCTTCAAAATATTTTTTCCATGTTGAAACCCTAATTGCTCCTCCGAAAATTATCTCAAATCCAATACTTAATATCCATATCAACCTTAGATTTGAATTTGCTTACACAGAAGAATTGAAAGGGATTGAGAATCGGTTAATTCGTTACAATTTTTTTTTCCTATTTTTCACAACAAATTTTTTTTTTGAATTGTTGGAAATCTCATCATTAAATCACTACTTCCAGACTTAACCGGAGCATGTAAAATTCTTTGTCGTCACATACTCTTATTAAAAAACACTTATTGAATTCGAACTCAGAATCTCAATATTAGATATTGAGTTTTACACCACTAAGTCACACCTCTTGTGGACTATTTCTCACAACATGTGTGCTCCTTAGTGTTCACTCTGTCGTTCAATGATAATTCTTGATCAGGTTTGAAAGTATAATTTTGAAGCTTGTGAGCTGAAAGATGCTGGATGCTCTGTAAGATGTCTTGAATAATTGTTGTCTTGAATGAAATAACCGACGTATTGTCGATTTTTGCTCAAATAATTCATACCTTTGACAATTTTCCTCAGCATATTGAGTAAAATAAATGTATGATATACAATTTTTTTGTTAGTGATAATGAGTACATTAGTCCCCCAAAAGGCATGGTTTTGTAGTGTAGGATTTAGGATCTCATTTTGAGGTCTTATGTTTGAATTCATGAAATGCATTTCTTGTAAAAATCTGTGACAATCGGGGTTTTATCTACTCCACTTAAATCTGGAAAGAGTATTTTGGCGGTAGAATTTCCAACGATTCAAAAAAATATATATATATATATTAAATGTATGATTAGACGCTATTTTTGAATTCTCTTTACTTTGATAGATCCAGTCCACCACTTAAATCATAGAATCCAAGAATAGCATCAGTCATCAAAATAAAATAATCATATATTTACTTTACTCAATAACCTAGGGAAAAACTGTTAAAAACATGAATTATTTGAACAAAAATCGACAAGACGTCAATTATTTCAATAATTATTCAAGGCATCTTACATAGCATCTAACATCTTCCAATTCACGGACTTCAAAATTATACTTTCAAATGTAATGAATTAATCGATTCTTAGTCCTCCTCAGTTATTCTGTGTCTGCAACTTCAAGTCTAAATTTTGAGTTCATTATAAAAATTCTGCAACTTCAAGTCCTCCTCACTTATTCTATAATCTATACATCAACTTATTACACCAATATTTCACCCACCCAAATAACCAAATTATAAAAATTCTTTCAACATGAAAGTCTCCTTAGCTTTCAATGCTTCTCATCGTGCTCCTAACAAGTACATATATTAAATCTTATTCACACAACTGATAAAATCTCTAACATGCATGCTTTTCTTAACAGCGACAACTATATATGTACTAAAAATACACGGTGCTCATCAGGGTGGCTATGGATCTTGTGACTCACACATTGATAATTGCAGATGTTTTTATCCTTGTAATGGTGGTGTTCGTTATAAAAAAAACTTTGCAAAGAATCTCTCAGTCCAAATCCTCTATGTGGCTGTGGCTGTAAGAAAGATGTTCGTGACTCTACATGTAACAAAAATTTCCATGGAGCTAAAGATCGCCATGGATTTTGCTTCCCCATTGAGTATCCGAATCTTTCTTGGCTTAAACTTTTTGTTTTACAATCTATAATAATGATCAATGTTAGAAACAAAAATCCAATAATGATAAGTGTACAACACTTTGTATAAATATATGTATTTAAAAAAACATAAAGGATAAAAATGAATAATTTTTTCAAATACACATGTTTGTAAATGTTATACAAGTATGATTTTTGATAAAAAAAAATTAATAATTTCCAAGTCTTGGTTTTTTTTTTTTATATGTTCAGTTTGGTGTATATTTTTTATGTTGAAAAAAATATAATACTTTCAGTTTTTTATTCAAAAAAGTTCATTTTATTTATTTATTTATTAAATACTATTCAAATTACACTTGAAGACGGGAAAAGTGAGAGAGAATACAGTATCTTCAATATGTTGGGCTTGATAAATTAACCTGCACACGTGTGTATTTAGGGTTAGAATCTTCCCCCCTTCGCTTGATGTGTGTAAATTAATTCATAATGATGGAGCTTTGAATAGGGATTTTGTTTATTATGCTTGTAATAAATTTTTTCCAGTTATGTGATTGTCTCTCCCAATTTCCTATAAGCCCATTAACTTATATAGGGTCATATGTGTGAAGGTGTCAACCTCCGATTGACATCTGTCCATAATTAAACTATTATTTTATTACATGATGTACATTTGACATGACTCATGTTCTAATATGATTTTTTAAAGTACTTTCTAATATGGTATTAGGTATGATTACATATGTTATTATGCATACTAAATTATGTTTGCATGCTAAGATAAGTTGATTGCCATTAAAGTCCATTAGTTTCGGATGCAACATGTGATGTCATGTACTTCAGAGTACTGATGGGTTTCCAAAGTAAATATTCTCCCGAAACGGTTTAGATTGAATTGGATTGATCTCGAAGCTCTTCCATTTTGGAATGTAGTGACTTGGAATGATGTTACTTTGGGGTGACATTACTCTAGGGTCAAGGTCTTACTCATCTGGTCAAGTCCTAGTTGCCTCGGATGTCGGAGGTCATCTTGACTTCTCCTATCTACAAGTAATGTTGTACCTTGATAGGTGTCCTCCCATTGGACCACTTTCTACTTGCAGTGATTCTACTGAGGTGTGTTGAGGAAAATTCAACTACATACTGACACGTGTCACCGGATGCATGGTTAATTTTAAACACTTACAACACTAAATTTATTTGATCCATACAACTTCACTTTAATTACAAGAAAAAAAAACCCACCTCAGATTAACACGTTATAAATAATAAATTTATCTAGCCATTAATGCACATTGACGTGATATAGAAGGAAAAGGCTATTGGAGACATGAAAAAGTAAATTGTTCGCTAAATCCTTAGTTAAAACCAATTACATAGTTTTTATAATTTTAAAAATTATCTAAAACTTCCTTATAGTTACTTCCATAACTGATTTTAATTTTTTAAATGTAAAATAGTTTTTTTTTTAATGATATAGTAGCTATAATTCAAATAAAATGAAAAATAGATAATAATTAAGATTTTACATAATAATAATAATAATAATAATAATAATAATAATAATAATAATAATAATAAATAATAATAATATCGTATTGATTAATGTATAACTGGCTCAAGGGGTAGAAGTAATTTGATGTGATTCTCTTATCACTGAAGAGTGTTTATGAGGAAAAATCGATTCTATTACTACAAGAATAAAATTACAAGTATTTGAAACTTTACAAAAAAATTCACTATCTCTACACTCTCAAAGCTTTTTTGACTTGAGCTTTAATTTTTGGGATGATTTGAGCTCTCAAATGAACTCTCTATTATAGCCAAAACAATTACTATAATGTCAACAAAAATTAATGTAGTAGTTGATGGTTACACCAAAACATTGACAATGATGGATGTGGTTTTGACAATGGTGGATGTGATTGTTGTACCACATTCACAACAAATGGTGATGGCATTAGAGAGCAGTTGGATTCTTTCAATTCTCTCTCTCCAGCTGTATTCGAAATGATTGTTATATGTCAGCTATCCTGAATATGTCTCTGCACAACTCTAATTTGTCTCGAGTAACCATTTGTTAACATGTCAGCTGGATTCTCATTTGTATGAATCTTCATTAGTCTCATCAGTTATTGATCCATCACCTTGTGTATCCAAAGATAACGAATATCGATGTGCTTTATTTGGGAATGATACATTGCTTCAGTCCAGAGCACTCTGACTGTCACAATGTAACTTTTATTCTGTCTGTTTGATCACTAATTCTTGGAGAAAATGATTTAACCACAATATTTCCTTTCTTGTTTTCGCTACTACAATATACTCAGCTTCTGTTGTGGATAATGCAATACACATCTGTAATCTTGACTGCCATGACACAACTCCCCATGTAAAAGTGTAGAGAAAACCTGATGTAGATTTTCTACCATCAAGATATCTTGTCATATCTGAATATGTATAACATTCCAAGATTATATCAGCTCCTCCGTACTCCGTAGCACATACACTACTTTGATATACCCTTGAGTTACCTGAGAATACATTTGACTGCCTTCGGTGTTATTTTCCTTGGTTAGAGAGAAAACGGCTCACTACACCCACTGCGTGAGCAATATCTGGTCTGTTACATACCATATCATATATTAGGCTTCTAATTGCTAAAGTCTAAAGAATATGGACACGAGTTCTTTCTCAATTTGAAGTGGTGCGCTAGTGGAATGCTGAATGGTATGGCATTTTGAATATCGAATCTCCTGATTATCCGTTCCATATAACTCTTATGTGAAAGATACAATATTTTGTTATGTCTGTCTCGAACTATTTACATTCCCAAAATCTGTTGAGCTGGTCCTAAGTCTTTCATTAGATAGTCCATTCTTCAGCTGGCTGATTTTCACTGCTTCTTTTCCAACAATCAACATGTCGTCCACATATAATAGAAGAGCAATGAAATTTCCATCCGAAAACCTTTGAATGTAAATACACTGGTCTGCTGCAGTTATTTTTTAGTTTTAACTCATCATGAACGAGTCAAACTTATTGTACTACTGTCTTGGTGTTTGCTTGAGGTCATACAAGCTTTTCTTCAGCTTGCAAACAAGGTTCTCTTTTCCTGAAACCTTAAAACCTTCTGGCTACTCCATGTAGATTTTTTCATGTAGATCACCGTGAAGAAATATCGTCTGAACATCCATCTGTTTAAGCTCTAAGTTCAAACTGGTTACCAATTTTAGGATAACTTGGATTGAAGCTATTTTTACAACTGGTGAAAAAGTTTCATCAAAGTCGATTCCTTTTTTCTTTAGGAGTCATTTGACTACTAAATGGGCTTTGTGTTTCACCACATTTCTGCTGCCGTCTTTCTTCAGCCTGAAAACCCATTTGTTCTTCAATGTCTTCATGACTTGCGGGAGCTTGACTATCTCATAAGTATGTTTTTTCTGCAGAGATTCAATTTCATCATGCATTGCGTGCAACCATTTTCCTTTGTCTTTATGATAATACAACTTCCTTGAAACTTTTTTTGGCTCCCTTTCGTCAGTAAGTAGAATATAGTCAGATATTGAGTATCTGTTTAATGGAATCCGGCCTTGCTCAGATCTTCGTACTGGAGGTTCACTGGTTTCTGGATGCCTGTCGTCATCCAGATATGTGGATGATCATGTAGCCTATGATGGAGCGGGTTTTCGCTCCCCCTGTTCAACATCATCTTCCTCATCTGGTTATACTTTTGACATATCATGCATTCCAACATTATCTGTTGCCACTCGTGTTGGTGTTGGGGTTGTGTCTGCATTCGAATCAGTTTTTTCGGCACTGAAATTAGAAGACATCTTGGGCGTTTCAATATCTTATATTGTCTGGTCTTCAATAAACACTACATTGCTGCTTCTGATGACCTTCTTTTCCTTTGGGTCCCATAACCTGTATCTAAATTCCTCATCTTCATAGCTTATGAAGGTTCATGGAGTAGTTCTTGCATCGAGCTTCTGCTTGAGCTGCTTGGAGGCTAAACAGCCGAATATTCTAAGGTGAGAATATGAGAGATTCTTACCAAACCACACTTTCTCCGGAATCTCAAAATTCAATGGTATAGATAGTGATATGTTGATCAAGTAACAGACGGCCATTAACAGTTTCTCCCTAGAATGGCTTTGGCAGCTTAGCCATGTTGATCATGCTTCCAACTTTCTCCATAATGGTGCGGTTCATTCTTTTAGCAACACTATTATGTTGTGGAGTGTATGGAATAGTCCTCTCATGTCGAATGAAATGGCTTCCGTAGTAGGCATCGAACTCTCTAGATGTGTATTCGCCTCTATTATTTGTGCGGAGGTATTTCAGTTTCTTCCATGTTTCACGCTCTACCATGGCATGAAATAGTTTGAAATAATTCAGTACTTGATCCTTTATTTTCAGAAAATAAACCCACACTTTCCGATAAGCATCGTCAATGAAAGTCATAAAGTATTTGATACCGCCTAGTGAATTGACCTCCAAGAGACCACAATATCAGAGTACACCAGACTGAGCAACTCTGATATTCTCGTATAAGAGAAATTAAAGGAGATTCTATGTTGCTTACCGAATAGACGGTGATTGCAAGGATTCGGAGCATCATTCTTGGAGACAGTGATTAGATCATGATTTGTCAAGGTAACAACATTTTCTTACTCATGTAATCGAGCCTTTGGTGTCACAGATTTTGAGAAGCCTCGTGTTCAGCTACATTGAGGCTCTCTGCATATATCTTCACATAAGTCTTGTATAAAGTGCCACAAATATGTCATCAGGCGACGATCATGACACCTTTTATCATTCTCTGTGTGTTATTGCTAAAGTGGCTAGCATATTACTCTTTGTCAAGGGATACCCCCGAGAGTAGATTGAGTCGAAATTCTAGAATATGTCTCACATCCTTCAGGATTATTATATATCATGCATGTTCACATCTGAATACCATCAATTCCCACTATCTGAGAGGAACTGATATTTCTCATTTTCACTACTTCAAAGTCTCATGCTTTGTATGTTGTGAAGAAATCTATGTGAGAGGTGACGTGGTAGGATGCTACAGTATCTTCCACCCACTCAACATCTTGAGTTGCTATGTGGAGGCATGCTTCTTTCTGGTTTACCAAATGCCTAATTATTAAGGCTTTATTCCAAGCTGTCTTGGCCTGGAATATGTCTTTCAATTTTATCCATATTTCACAAGCATTTGTATCATGTGCTATGTGATGGAAGACATTGTGGCTGATCCACTTCCTAATCTGACCAAGAGTTCTATTATTGAGTTTATTAAAGACATACTCTTTAATAGACTCTGGTCTCACTCCTTTTACCTCGATAATATCGAACAGATCTTTGTAGTGCAAATAATCTATCATCTGAGACCTCCAGATGGAGTAATTAGTTGCTGTCAGCTTGATCATCACACCAAAAGATGAATCTTTCATTTCCATTTTAGGTTTAAAATGAAAATATGATAAAATCGGGGCTGATTTTCACAAATCGAAGGTCACCGTTGCTTCTGGAACGGTCGAAAATGGTGGATTTGACACTTCGTTGGTCCAAATCTGACACATATGTTGATTTATAAAATTTTAAAATTTATGGGGATAAAATGTAAATTTCAGAGACTTCAGGGGACTCAATAAAAATTACCATGTATGCTGACGTGGCAGACACGTGGCTGCTGGCGTGGCATAAATGAGACTCGCTTGCTGACGTGGTGTTAACATGTCCGATGACGTGTCTAACTGTACAGTGATTGTACGCTGAAGTGCCGCTGAATGTGCGGTGACTGTGCGCTGATGTGTGCTGACATGGCGGACATGTCAACGTCTTCAACCTTTAGACGTGCGTGTGGCGCCTGGAAGTCTTCTGCTTGGAGCGTGCGGGCTCCCTGAACCTTCGTTCGATCGCCGGAAAATATCAATGTACTCGTCTCGACGTGAACAAGCTGATGATATACTCAAAAATGATTTTTTGACAACTTTCCAGAAACCTGAATTTTTTGAAACCGAGTTTCGTTTTTCAATTTATGACCCCCATGTATAACCAAGACTCTTGATACCACTTGATGTGATTTTCTGATCACTGAAGAGTGTTTATAAGGAAAAATCGATTCTATTACAACAAGAATAGAATTACAAGTGTTTGAAACTTTACAAAAATCTCACTCTCTCTACACTCTCAAAGCTTTCTTTACTTGAAGCTTTAATTTTTGGGATAATTTGAGCTCACAAATGAGCTCTCTATTTATAGGCAAAACAATGACTATAATGTCAACAAAAAATTAATGTAGTAGTTAGAGGTGGTAAAATGAATCTACGAATTGAATTTGTATAATATTCTAAACGAATCGAATCAAAATGTGATGGATTCGTATTCACTTCGTTTATTAACGAATCCTGATCGTATTCGATTCGTTTATTAAACGAATCGAATACGAATATTCGTTTAGTTATAATATTGCTCAATAACATAATTACCATAATTTATTTACATTAATTCTTCAAAATATAAACATATGAAATATGTAATTAATATATTTACTAAAAATAAATCATCAAATATCGATAATATTATTTTTTTCTATGGTAATCAACCATAATTTCTAGAATTTTAATTGAAAAATAATAATAATAACTAGTAAAAGAAAATAATAAAACGAATCATAAACGAATAAACGAATCAATGAGTTTAAATCCGTATTCGATTCGTTTAATAAACGAATCAAATCGAATTAACCCATTTATTAAACGAATCAATTTTTTCAAATCCGTATTAGCTTTAAAGCGAATCAAATCGAACGAATAAACGAATTCTATTTCAAATTATCAGCCTACTAGTAGTTAATAGTTACATCGAAATATTGTCAATGGTAGATGTGATTTAATAATGGTGATGTGGTTGTTTAACCACCCTCGCAACAAATGTTGACTGCATTAGAGAGCACCTGGATTCTTTCATATTTGCCCACGTGGCCTAGGTTGTTAAATTTGAATATTAATGGGAATGGAGGAATGAGAATCATTTTCAATAAGATTGTTTACTTCATAAAATTGAGTAGAAATGAGAATAGGAATGGGAGTGGGGCCCACAAATTTGGGAATGAGGAATGAGAATCTCAATCCCATCAATGAGATTCTCATTCCCATTATTGATGGGAAATTACAATATTGTCCTTAAGATAATTAATTAATATTAATTTATAAATAATAAATAAAATTAATAATAAATAATATTTAATACATTAATAATTATTATACTTAATAATAAATAATAAATAAAAACTATTAATCAATAATTAATAATAAAATAATATTTAATATTTAAATAAAAGAATAATTTAACATTGAGTAATTTAATACACTCAAAATTAATAATAATTAATATATAATAAATTAATATATAATTATAACTAAGGGTATTTTTGTAACTTTTTAACAATTCATTCCGATTACTGAACAAAGTAAACACATCAATGATAATACTGCTCTCATTCCGATTCTGATTCCTACAGTTAAGTAAACAACTTATTTTGATTCCGATTTACCATTCTCATTTCAGTTCATTCCGATTCCATTTCAATCTGATTCCATCTCATTCCGATTACGAGTACGTAAACGCACCATAAAAGTGATATAAATCTCAGTCAAAGTTTGCGTTGCAAACGGATAAAAATTATTTCATGCTTTGTTCATTAGTTTTTTTTTTAAAAAATAAATAGAAATAGTATGTAAATAATAACTATGAGATGATACAAAACCAAGGACCGAGGAACCTACCCATGCAATAATACGTAAATAATTCGGTGCATTTTGGCTTTAACTCTTCCAATACCAATATACAATTTTCTAGAATTTCTCTATATTTTGATCCAGGTGCCAATGGACTGACCTTAAATTCTTCCTCTTCAAAGGAAGCTGTCAAGTTCATGAGCATTTCATTTTCACAAACTGCCCCCCACCTTTAGCGTAACTGAAACAACTATTCTTAACCCCCACTAGTTGTGTAAAAGACTTTGGTTATCTCTAATGGTGCGTTTACATACTCGTAATCGAAATGAGATGGCAATCGGAATGAAATGTAATCGGAATGAGGTAGAATGAGAATGATAAATTGGAATCAGAATAAATTGTTTACTTAACTGTAGGAATCGGAATCAGAATGAAGCAGTATTACCATTGATGTGTTTACTTTATCCAGTAATCGAAATGAATTAAAAGTTACAAGAATATCATTAGTTATAATTATATATTAATTATTTTTAATTTTTGATGTATTACTCAATATTAAATTATTATTTTATTAAAATATTAAATATTATTTTTTTATTAATTATTGATTAATTATTATTTAAGTATTAATTAATTATTAATGTATTAAATTACTAAATATTAAATTATTTTTTATTAAATTATTCTTTTATTAAATTATTAAATATTATTTAATTATTAATTATTATTAATTTTATTTATTATTTATAAATTAAGTATTACTTTATTAATTAATTATTAATGTATTAAATTACTAAATATTAATATATTCTTTAATTAGTAAACATTATTTTTTATTAATTATTGATTAATTATTAATTATTAATATATTTTATTAATTATTTACAAATTAATATTAATTAATTATCTTAGGGATAATATTGTAATTTCTCATCAATAATGGAATCACATTCCCATGGGGTGCATGGTGGGAATGAGATTCTCATTCCACATTCCTAAATTTGTAAGCCCACTCACATTCTCATTCTCATTCTCATTCTCATTCCCATTTTTATTCAATTTTATAAAGTAAACAACCTTATTGAAAAATGATTCTCATTCTTCCATTTTCATTGCCCTTAAGTAAACATACCATAAGTGAATTTTCTTGGAGTCATGTCCCCTTTGATAAAAAATCAGAGATTTACTCATATCTATGTTGTGAAACTTCGGTGGATATGATGCACACAAATCCTAAAAATTAATTGACGTACCCGATTACAAAAGAAAGAAAAAAAATCTCTTTATATACCAACATCAATTACACATCTTTCTTCAAAACCTTAAAATCATCAAAAACATATAATTAATGGCAGCAGTTAGTTTCAAGAATTGTTGCATCGTCAAGCCAGCAGAGCCAACCTACAATGGCAACTTATCTTTATCAGAATGGGATCAAATTGGCACCATTACTCACGTACCCACAATTTATTTCTACCAACAGCCATCAGAAAATTACTGGCTCAATCCCTCTGACAAAATTTTCAAAACCCTAAAAGATTCCCTCAGCTCTGCCCTTGTTCATTTTTACCCTCTAGCCGGCCGGCTCCGCTGGATAGGCTGTGGCCGCCTCGAGCTCGAGTGCAATGCCGCCGGTGTCCAGCTCGTGGAGGCGGAGTCTAGGGCTAAACTTAAAGATTTCGGTGACTTTTCGCCTTATCCGGAGTATCAATATCTTGTTCCGGCCGTTGATTATACTCTCCCTATTCAAGAACTTCCTTTGGTTCTTGTGCAATTAACAAGATTTCAATGCGGAGGAATTAGCCTAGGCTTTATTATTTCCCATGCAGTTGTTGACGGGCCTAGTGCACTTCATTTTACCTCCGAGTGGGCCAGGATCGCCCGTGGTGAGCCGTTGGGTGTCCCTCCGATTCATGATCGGAAAATTTTCCGAGCCGGAGATCCTCCGTTGTCATGTCTTTTGCTTGATCATGCTGAATTTGATCACCCTCCGATCCTGATTGGGCAAACGGATAATAGAGAGGAGCGTCAAAAGAAGACCATCATGTGTATGTTAAAGATAAGCAAAACCCAAGTAGAGAAACTTAAAAAGATGGCTAATAATGAAGGTACCGGACGTCCATTTAGCCGGTATGAGACGGTGACGGGACATTTGTGGCGTTGTGCATGCAAAGCACGTGGGCATAAATCTGAGCAGCCAACTGCATTAGGTGTTTGTGTTGATTCACGTAGCCGCATGCAGCCACCTTTGCCATTAGGGTATTTTGGCAATGCAACTCTTGATGTTATAGCCGTTAGCCGGTCAGGGGAGCTGGTGTCGAAGCCATTGGGATATGCGTCGAGCAAAATAAGGGAGGCGATCGTGACGGTGACAGATGAGTATGTGAGATCTGGGATTGAGTATTTGAAGAATCAACAGGACTTGACTAAGTTTCAAGACTTGCATGCATTAGGGGGAGATGGAGGGCCATTTTATGGAAACCCTAACCTTGAGGTGGTGAGTTGGTTGACTTTGCCAATTTATGGGCTTGATTTTGGATGGGGGAAAGAGATTTATATGCGACCTGGGGCTCATTATTTTGATGGGGATTCATTTCTTTTGCCAAATCCAAATGAAGAAGGAGGGTTGATTGTTTCCTTGTGTTTGCAAGTTTGTCATATGGAAGCTTTAAAGAAACACTTTTATGAAGATATCATGTAGAATATTGTCATGGTATCATCTTAATTATCATCTAAGTAAAAGGTGTTTGCATGTATGGAATAAGAAATACTGAAATGAAATTACAAATAATAAATATAAAATTATTGAATAAGTGCAAATTTATAATTAATTGTAGAAGTAATACTTTCTTAAAATTCTTCATAGTTAGTCTAAAATTAACTTCGATCATATTTAAACTCCACATCTATCCTGGTATAGATATACTTCTTCAAACATGCATGCCGAAGGATCCATTAATCTATGACATCCCAAGAGCAAGTTACCGGCATAATTTGCAAGTGAATCCGTTGACTGATTATCCTCTCTATAAATATGTTATTGATTCATCAGAGAAAGAGTACCTAAGAATATAATTTCTAAAACGATAGATATTGATTCATCGGTTCCATTGTGTAATGTCAAATATTCAACAGCGAACAATCTTCTAAAGTAGAATAAACACAACATCAAAGTTAAGTTAAATATATAAATATTTATTAAAAACATAATTAAAGATCTATTTATTTCGCCGTAAATTTTTAATTGGAAAACTTTTTCCTCATTTTATTGCGTTTGGGACACTTAAGAAAAATTTCATCAATGTGAACTATTTTATGGTCAAAGAAAAAGTTTAGCCCTTTTTGTGGAAAATAAGTTATAAAACATAAATGAATCATGCTAATAAGTGCCCTAAGGATACTCATTAAAAATCCATATTTGGAAAGTTTTCACATCATTTTTTTGGGAAATATAAAAAATTATCAAAACATTAATTATTTTTTCCTATTTCCTATTAAAATTTTCCAAAAATGGATCCTTAACGAGTGCTCCCAACATAAATCTATAATTCATTTTACGATAAATATTTTTTTCTCCAAAACTTTCATAACTCATTCCTAATTACAATGAGTCCAAATCTTCTATCTCATAAATTATGCTCAACTTCATGCTCCATCAATCAAATTTGAACAACTAATATCTCTCATTAAATGAGAGAACTATGATTTTAACACTCACCAATCAAAATTCAATGAGAGATTTTAGTTGTCCAAATTTGATTCGTGGAGCATGAAGTGGAGCATAATTTATGAGACAGAAGATTTAGACTCAATTACAAGAATATATTTTTCGAAAAAAATTAGACGTGTCATACATTTTTCGAATATGTCTTCAGGCAATAGCCACACATTCAAAAACACTTTACTTTTCGGTAAATGAAATTCATGGAAAATTATTTTACTTAACAAAATCACTGAGAAAATCTGAAAATTACAGCAACCAAAGTAACTAAAAGTCTAAAACTGTAATCACGACAAATGGGGAGGATATTATTTTCTTAACAACCATCGGAAATTTTGTTTAAATTGCTGAAAGGTTATTGTTTTCAAACGAAGAATAAGAAAAAATGAGTAGGAGGATTTGGAGAATCTGAAAATGGCAAAGAGTAAGCAGAGTCGTTACTTATCAAGAAATTATTAGAGGGGTAGTTTGGTCATTTAGAATGAGGCAGGACCTATTTTATTATATAAATAAATAAATATCTACTAAGTACTGACTGATAATAAATTAAAACTTAGGGATTCTTTTGTTATTGTTCGAAAGAAATTTAAAATAAAAAAAGAACACATGTGAGTGTAAGATGAAGCAAAAAATTCAAAATCTAAAGATATATGAGAACTTCAATCTCAACTTATCAATCTTCTTATTGAGTCGAGTGCGGAAGAATCAGACAAAAAAAGAACACAGAGTCAACTGCCTACACGGCTACACCGACTAGAGAGCTAGAGGGAAGTTTTGAGCATCAATTTGATAGGTAATATTATGGACTTTAGATCAATAGATTTATCAAGTCTGTTGGAAAAAAAAAATGTATTTTTATTTCATTTTTATTTGTTAATTTGTTTGTTTGTTTGTGTTGACGGTGAATTTTGGTCTCAGGGCAATATGGGAATATCACTCCCGAGGTAATCTTCCTTCAATAGTGAATTTGTTTGGTTATGGGGGGAACCAAAAGCAAACTTAGCAGAATGTAGATAATGCACCAATCAAACAAGGAGATTTAACGTGGTTCAGCGGATTTTTGTCCGACCTACGTCCACGGGCACAAACATGACTATACTTTTATTACCGAAACTCGTAACCCTTGTGTTTTTTACAAGTTTGATTCTGATCACTAATTTTTTGATGCACATTACACATACTCTGCCCTCCTATTTATAATAGTACAGAAATCAGACTCCTATTTTCATAAGAAATTCTAGTTGAACTCAGTCTTCTCCCCTCGTAAGGATTTCTAATCCAACGTTGCTTTCACTTTTCTTATTCATTCTTGGATTCTGACTTCATTTCCTTGCGATAGTAGGATAATTTGTTTATCTTATCTGCAAGAATAGGGTGTCATCATCTTGAGCATATCTCGCCTGTCTGGTCGGTCTTTATGAGGTCGGTCATGATAGTCTTTTATGCTGAGAATGCTTCTGCCGACTTGATAGTGCCCGGTTATCTGAACCCAAGTGATCGGTTGTCGGTCATAAAGTGCTCGGTCTATATCTGTTGTGGTCGGTTTAAAACCGTAAGGTGCTTGTTCATTTATTGTAAAGTGGTCGGGTTGGATTTAATGGTCTCAACCAAGCAGGGAATTACCCTTCTGTCCTCGTCGTGCTGTTTTAAATATCATAGTGCCTGAAAACACCATCAACATCTGTCCCCTAGTTCTCGGTTCCAACGAGTGCGCAAGTTGGTGCCGGGAACTATATAAAGATGGTGTGCCGATTTAAATCTGTTGGGGGTCGACCTGGTGTGGAATCAATATGTTGCGTCGCCTCTTTTCAAAAGCCTTTTCTTGAGACGCGCAACAGTCATGTCTGTTTAAATGCCCATCAAATCATTTTTAGGTTTTCTTCTAGTTTTGACACTTGTCGAACATCAGTCAGGTTCCCGCCAAAATGGAAACGAATCGACCGTGTAGGGGCGTCTTCACAGTGCGCTGATCTCAACCGTCTGTTTAAATTTGGCAGACCTCTTTTGCAGTCGACACTTGGCGTTTATCCGGGTTCCTTCTTTTGATCCAACGGTCACGAGCGTCCTGGCTATGACTATAAGAATGCGAGGTTTTTACTGTTCAATCTTTTTTGGCAATTTCTCCTCCTTTTCTGAAAATATTTCCGTGACTCGCTCAACTCAGTGCTCTCGGAGTTCAACCGCGGGCTTTCTTTCTCTCCGATGCGAACATAAGGGACGGGCAAACCGTACTGCACAATCTTCTGCTTTTCTGAGAAGAACAAGTAAGTCTTCTGAACGACTTCTTCCCTTTTTGTGTTGTGAGTCTTGCTGTTTTTTGAATGTTGCTAGGGAACGACTTGAGGCTTTGTTGGATTTTGCTTTAGGGCACTTTTAGAACCCACCTGTTTTAGCTAAGACGGAAGAAACCTGAGTAGTTTCTTAGTTATAGACTGACTTCCCCTTCCTTTTTTTTGTTTTCCGGATGTTATGGATGTCTGACAATGATTCTCCCCCTGAAAATCCTGCTAAACCCTCAACTCCCCCTGTTGAAGAGCTCTCCCCGGGCTCGGGGGCACCCAGTGTAGAAGACCTTGACACCACCCCCACTCTTTCTGAGATTGAACAAGATTCTTACCATCAAAGGGTTCCTCGGAAGGATCCAGAGCCCGGTGATCTTGGCTCCTCGGCTCTGGATATGAACCGTCCTTCCAAGATAACTGAAGATGACCTCGCACTACTTCGCCAGCGATACGATATTCCGATAGATATCGCCCTTGAAGTTCCCGGCCCGATGGATCGCGCTAGTCAACCTGACGAGGGCTCGGTGGCACTTCTTCCTGCCTTTTTCGAGTGTGGGCTGCGGCTACCGATGCAACGTTATTTTGCTTGGATGCTGGCTGGGATGGAGATTGCCCCATGTCAACTGAGTTTAAATAGTTGGAGGATTTTGGCCGGTATACATGTGGTTTGGCACCGGGCAGGTTTAGGTGAACCTTCTTTGGAAGAGGTGAGGAGGTTATATCGTTTTAAGTCCAACTCAAAGACTCACCACGGTTGGTATTACCTCTCGGCCTATGATAGTTCGTCCAACGTTGTCCAGAAACTTCCTGACTCTAACAAGAATTTCAAAGATCTTTGGTTCTGGGCTACTGGGGATTGGGGCCGGGTCCTGAGATCGTTTGCAGATGACGTCTCGGTTCCGGACATCTTTAGATCGGGAGGTTATGGGTTCCTTATCATCTTTTTGTGTCTTTTCTTCTTAGCTTCATGCTTTTAGGGTCCTGACTTCTTTTGTTTCTCCCAGCCTGTTGGAGGGATGCTCCCAAGGTTTCCCGATAAGTCCGGAGGCGGGTATTCTGGGCTCGGCGATACGCCGGTCTCTGGAGGGAGTTGGTAAATGATGCAGCTTTTGTTGAGTCGGGACTTATACGGACTGTCCCTTCGGAGGTCTCGGGTCGGATAGGTAGATGTTTGCTGATTTTTTAGTTGACTTCCCTGTTTATTTATCACGTTTGATGTCTTCTTTCTCCCCCCTTTTTTTTATATGCTTAGGTCCTGAACCTTTCTTCTGTCTTTGTCTTCCCCCCATTTTTTTGTAGGCATGTCAAAGAGACCAAATTATCTCGAGAAGTTGGCCGGTACCATGAAGAAGGCCGGCCGTGCTGATATTGGAACTTCCCGAGCACATCCTGAATCTGTTGAAGCTGAGATGGTGTCTCAGGGGAAGGTTCAGCCGGCTGCTCGAGGTCTATCTTCTCCTTCTGGTGCGCCGTCATCAGGATCTGCTCGTCTTGTCAGTCCGCCGAAGCCTTTTAGGAAGAGGAGGCATCAGTTCGGGTCAGAGGAGACTGAGTTGGAGGAGGAGGAGCCTGTGCAGGGCAAGAAGAAAGACGCCCGTCGGGGGAAAAAATCGTCTGATGGCTCCTCCAAGAAGCGAAAAGGTTCTGTGATCCTCGGTGTGGATGACTTGGGGGAAGACATCCGGGAGGCTACTTCCCATTTGGTGCCGGCATTTAATGAACTGGCCGAGGTGATTCCTCCGGGGGAGGTTTCGAGATATGAAGACATTTCTCATGAGGCTCTGGTGACCGAGATGAGCTCCCAAATGGCAAAGGTAGTTTTACTCCTCTTCTTTCTGATTTCGGGTCTCGGTCTTCTTTATCTTATATCTTGACTTCTTTGTTTTTGTGCAGGCTACTTACCTTATGGCCAAGAATAAGGACCTCCTTCTGAGTCTATTATCCGAGGGTGGTCAGGCCCAGAGACTTCAGAATCGCCTTACAGAAGTGGAAGCTAAACTGGCCGATCGGGAGGATGTGATAAAGAACCACGAATCGACTGCAATTGAGAACTTCAAAACAAACAAAGCTCTTAAGGCTGATGCCGCGTTGGAGCGAAAACTTACCGACTCTGCTAGGGAGGATTTGAAGGCTGCCCAATCTGAGATCGGCGTTTTGAAAGCGAATGTGTCAAGTGTTGAAGTCAAACTGAAGGCCAAGGACGAACAGATGGCACGGGCCCGGGATGATCTTGAGAGGAAAAAGTCCGAGATTGAGGAGAGAGAGGCCGAGCTTGAGGCCGAGAAGGATGTCATCCGCCTTGAGGGGGTTGGTGATTGTGCCGAACTAATACCGATGGTGCTGCCAAGTCTGAACATGGATCCTATTTATGCGGCCATCAGTTTTTGCAAAGGGGAAATTTATGAGGAGGAGTTCCGGAAGTGGCTCCCTCCTCCTTCCGAGGAGGTGATGGATCCCGACCCAATTTCGGTTGTTCCGGCTTCCGGGGCTTCCCAAGAAGGACGACCTGATGTTCCCGCCCCCGGTGAGGACTGTCTTGAGATCCCTCCTCCCATTTGGTGAAATAGTCTATGGCCACGATGGCGTATTTTGCCTGCCCTTTCCCCTGTGGCATTGGCCCAATGATGTCTAGTCCCCACTGGGCGAACGGCCAGGGACTGAGCAGCGTAGTTAACTGTTCGGCTGGTTGGTGGTGGAGATTTGCGTTTTTCTGACATCCTTCGCACTTGTGGGCCACTTCTATGCCGTCATGGTGCATGGTCGGCCAGTAGAAGCCTTGTCTTAGGGCTTTGAAAGCGATTGAGCGACCTCCGACGTGGCTCCCGCAGATGCCCGCATGTATCTCCCTGAGCACATCATTTGCTTCTTCTTTTGCTAGACATCTTAAGAGGGGGACTGAGTAACCCCTTCGATAAAGTACCCCGTTGATTAGGGAGAATTTGGTGCTCTTGTATCTTAACTTTCTGGCCTCCGTTTTGTCCTCTGGTGTTTCTCCTGTTTCCAGATATTCTCTGATGGGTTGCATCCATGATGCTTTGCTTTCTTTATCTAGAACTTCTACTTTAGATTCCCCCACGCTCATTTCCCGGATGTAAATCAAAGGGATTATTCTGGGGTGTTCGGCTTTTGTTGAAGAGGCGAGCCGCGCCAGGGTATCTGCCTCACAATTGTCTTCTCGGGAGATTTGTTCGAAGCGTACATCCTCCATCTTCCCTGTTAACTTTCGTACTTCGGTCAGATAGGCCATCATGCTAGGCTCTTTCGCTTGAAATGCTCCATTTAGTTGCTGAATGGCTAACTGTGAGTCACTCCTTACTACCACATTTTGGATCCCCAGTACCATGCATAGTCTCAAACCGCCCAGTATTGCTTCATATTCTGCTTCATTGTTGGTTGCTATGAAAGCGAATTTCAGAGCGAGTATGATTTCTTCTCCTTTGTTGCTTTTCAGGATGATTCTCGCACCATTGCCTTGTGTGCTGGCCGAACCGTCTACAGACATTTCCCATCTGTCCTCTTCTATGGCCAGGGTCTGGGGGTCGGTACATTCGGTGACAAAATCCGCCAAGGCTTGTCCCTTCACTGCTGCTCTCGGGAGGTAGGTGATGTCGTGTTCACTTACTTCTACCGACCACTTTACTAGTCTGCCGGAGACTTCCGGCCGCTGCAGAATTTGTTTTAGGGGGTGATCGGTGTATACCTTGATAGGATGGGCCTGAAAGTAAGGCCGTAATTTCCGAGCTGCCGTAATTAATGAAAGGGCGACCAGTTCATGTACCGGATATCGGGTTTCAGCGTCTAGGAGGGCTTTGCTGATATAGTAGACAGGTTTCTGGATCTTGTCGGTCTCTTGTATTAGTACTGAACTTACAGCTCGGTCCGAAACAGCCAGGTATAGGTATAATGTTTCTCCCGGGAGTGGTTTTGCCAGGAGAGGGGGCTGCACCAGATACTGCTTTAGCTGCTGGAAGGCTTCTTCGCACTCTGGTGTCCAGTCGATATCCTTTTTCGCTTTTTGGATCACTTTGAATAAATGGTGGCATTTGTCAGTTGCTCGTGATATGAACCGATTGAGCGCGGCCACTCTACCAAGCAAAATAACGTTGCATCGGCAGCCGCAGCCCACACTCGAAAAAGGCAGGAAGAAGTGCCACCGAGCCCTCGTCAGGTTGACTAGCGCGATCCATCGAGCCGGGAACTTCAAGGGCGATATCTATCGGAATATCGTATCACTGGCGAAGTAGTGCGAGGTCATCTTCAGTTATCTTGTAAGGACGGTTCATATCCAGAGCCGAGGAGCCAAGATTACCGGGCTCTGGATCCTTCCAAGGAACCCTTTGATGGTAAGAATCTTGTTCAATCTCAGAAAGAGTGGGGGTGGTGTCAAGGTCTTCTACACTGAGTGCCCCCGAGCCCGAGGAGAGCTCTTCAGCAGTGGGAGTTGAGGGTTTAGCAGGATTTTCAGGGGGAGAATCACTGTCAGACATCCCTAACATCCGGAAAACAAAAAAATGAATGAGAAGTCAGTCTATAACTAAGAAACTACTCAGGTTTCTTCCGTCTTAGCTAAAACATGTGGGTTCTAAAAGTGCCCTAAAGCAAAATCCAACAAAGCCTCAAGTCGTTCCCTAGCAACTTTCAAAAAACAGCAAGACTCACAACACAAAAAGGGAAGAGGTCGTTCAGAAGACTTACTTGTTCTTCTCAGAAAAGCCGGAGATTGTGCAGTACGGTTTGCCCGTCCTTTATGTTCGCAGCGGAGAGAAAGAAAGCCCGCGGTTGAACTCCGAGAGCACTAAGTTGAGCGAGTCACGAAAATATTTTCAGAAAAGGAGGAGAAATTGCCAAAAAAGATTGAACAGTAAAAGCCTCGCCTTCTTATAGTCATAGCCAGGACGCTCGTGACCGTTGGATCAAAAGAAGGAACCCGGATAAACGCCAAGTGTCGACTGCAAAAGAGGTCTGCCAAATTTAAACAGACGGTTGAGATCAGCGCACTGTGAAGACGCCCCTACACGGTCGATTCGTTTCCATTTTGGCGGGAACCTGACGGATGTTCGACAAGTGTCAAAACTAGAAGAAAACCTAAAAATGATTTGATGGGCATTTAAAGAGACATGACTGTTGCGCGTCTCAAGAAAAGGCGTTTGAAAAGAGGCGACGCAACATATTGATTCCACACCAGGTCGACCCCCAACAGATTTAAATCGGCACACCATCTTTATATAGTTCCCGGCACCAACTTGCGCACTCGTTGGAACAGAGAACTAGGGGACAGATGTTGATGGTGTTTTTCAGGCACTATGATATTTAAAACAGCACGACGATGACAGAAGGGTAATTCCCTGCTTGGTTGAGACCATTAAATCCAACCGACCACTTTGCAATAAAAGTAGACCCGGCCAAGGTTCCGGTTCGGAACCGGAACCGAACCGGTTGAACCGAAGGTTTCGGTTCCAACCGGTTCCGGTTCCGGTTCCGGAACCGAACCGGAACCTGACCGGTTCGGTTAGGGTTCTTACCCTGACCGAACCGGTTGGAACCGCTGGAACCGAACGGTTCCAGCGGTTCCAATCGGAACCGTACGGTTCCGGTTGGAACCGGAAGTAAAAAAAAAAAAAATTTTCATGGAACCGTAAGGTTCCACAAGTAAATCTCAATTTTTTTAATTAATAATAATGACTTAATGAGGTTTAAAATTGCAATACTAAAACATGAATGTCCACATCCTTTTTATAACCAACTCTTGGTTATTGACTTCTTTATATAAGCGATGTGGGACACAATAGCCAAGTAACAAATATCTCACATCGCTTATATAAAGAAAGCACTAGCCAAGAGTTGGCTATAAAAAGGATTATATGTTAAAAGAATTTTATAAAAAAAAGATTCTATAAAAATGATGTGATAGTATGAAAAAACATTACGATTATAGAATTTTTTTTATTTTTTAAAATTTATTATTAAAAAAAAAAAAAAAAAAAATCGAAAGGGGAACCGTAAACCGAACCGGAACCGACCGGTTCGGTTTACGGTTCCGGTCCACTTAAGTGTGGAACCGGAACCGAACCGGAATTAACCGGTTCGGTTCCGGTTCCACACTTGTGGAACCGTGAACCGGCCGGTTCGGTTCGGTTCCGAACCGGAACCGAACCGGCGGCCAGGTCTAAATAAAAGAACAAGCACCTTACGGTTTTAAACCGACCACAACAGATATAGACCGAGCACTTTATGACCGACAACCGATCACTTGGGTTCAGATAACCGGGCACTATCAAGTCGGCAGAAGCATTCTCAGCATAAAAGACTTTCATGACCGACCTCATAAAGACCGACCAGACAGGCGAGATATGCTCAAGATGATGACACCTTATTCTTGCAGATAAGATAAACAAATTATCCTACTCTCGCAAGGAAATGAAGTCAGAATCCAAGAAGGAATAAGAAAAGTGAAAGCAACGTTGGATTAGAAATCCTTACGAGATGAGAAGACTGAGTTCAACTAGGATTTCTTATGCAAATAGGAGTCTGATTTCTGTACTATTATAAATAGGAGGGCAGAGTATGTGTAATGGGCATCAAAAAATTAGTGATCAGAATCAAACTTGTAAAAAACACAAGGGTTACGAGTTTCGGTAATAAAAGTATAGTCCTGTTTGTGCCCGTGGACGTAGGTCGGACAAAAATCCGCCGAACCACGTTAAATCTCCTTGTTTGATTGGTGCATTATCTACCTTCTGCTAAGTTTACTTTTGGTTCCCCCCATAACCAAACAAATTCACTATTGAATGAGGATTACCTCGGGAGTGATATTCCTATATTGTCCTGATACCAAAATCCACCGTCAACAGTTTGTTTTTTTTTTTTTTTTTACTTTCATTATCCTAACAGGTGGTTTGAATTTTAGATATGATATTTTATTTTTGGGTATTTATCAAAATTTGTATTTTTTTGTTTTGTTTTGTTTTGGGTTATGAGATTGTGATTTTTTTTTTTTTTTTTTTTTTATCTTTTGTTCATGTTGAATGCTTAGATAAAAACCCATATGCTATGAGACCTGAAATTGACTCTTTTAATTTTAATTTGACTGTTATTAGACGGCCCCGTCTTATAATGGGCCTGTCTTGGGCTTGTTTTTTTTTTTTTATTTATTATTAAAATATAAAATTAAAAAAATCGCCGATTAAACCTAATATCTATGAAATCAAAAGCAGTTCCTCTTCCTCAGCGGCTCATTTCGTTTCCTCAGCATCTGATTCAAAAACCAAATTAATCTCCAGCCGTTGCCGTGACATTCTCCGGCGCCAGCCCGCCGCAGCTACTCGCTTCATACAGGTAAACAGGGAATGTATTGCTGTGATTAATTATGCAGCTGTAATGGCGAAAAAGTTCAGGGAATGAACAAACCTTAATTGCAAAATGGAGCGAACTGTTTGTTAAAAAAAAATTACAAATTGAACCGAACTTTGATTCATAAACCCTAATTTTTATCATTCACTTGCAGCTCTATCTCTACAAGCTTCAAGTCATTAGTTCTAATTGAGAAGCTCTTAAATACTCATTAATTTCACGGCAATCAACCCTTCTCTTCGATTTTAGACTCTGTTTTCAGGTTTTCCACTTTCAAATTCTATGTCAAATTGAAAAATAAAAAATTAGCACCTTTACATTGTTAAAAGTATAGTTCAGTTTGAATTTAAATCAGTAATATTTTTTTTTATTCAGCATTCTTACTATTTTGGGTATGGGTCTATTTTGTTGGGAGGGTTTAAAGCCCCGACTCATGAAGGGTTTAAGGGTTTATGATATTTTCAATCGGTTTTTAAGTTAAGTTGAAGATTTGCAGGACATGTCGAACCGGCCGGAGTTTCTAGCGCCACCTGAGATATTCTATGATGATACTGAAGCTCGGAAGTATACTTCCTCTTCTCGTATCATCGAAATTCAGGTTTGTTGATTGTTCATTATCAGCGTTTTTTTTTTTTTGTTGGGTATAGAAGAAAGATAAAAAGATTTTGAATTGTGTCTGTTTTGATAGGGAAAGCTTTCAGAGAGAGCATTAGAGCTTCTTGCTTTGCCTAAAGATGGTGTCCCCAGATTACTTCTTGACATCGGTATTGTTAAAAAAAACTGCCTTTGTTTCGTGCTTGAAGAGTTTGAGACAATTCATTCATTAGATTAAATCAAATTAATATTAAAGTTTTTATTAAACTATGATTTGCCACTTGTGTCCTGAACTTGCTTTATTGTTGGCTTGTCTTGAGGTGGATGTATGGTGAAAGGATTAAGAAAGCATTTGGATTTCTATTCGTGTTTTTGGTGTTTTTGTAGGCTGTGGATCAGGTCTTAGCGGGGAGACATTATCTGAGAATGGGCATCAATGGATTGGTTTAGACATTTCATAGTCAATGCTTAGTATGTGAACTTTCGTATTTGCTTTAATATATAAGTTTCGGACTCATTTATGATCTTATTTGATATGATTTGTAATCTATATTTTTTCTTTTCCCCCAATTTCAGATATTGCATTGGAGTGAGAGGTTGAGGGTGATCAATTACTTGGAGACATGGGTCAGGTATTCACCGAGTTTTTTTTTTGCTTTCTAACACCCTTGTGTCATTGTAGGTTGCATTTTGTCCTAAGTAAATAGGATTTGAAATTTGTATTGTAGTGTAGTTGGGTCTAAATTTGAAATCTCTCTCTCTCTCTCGCGCTCGTTCTCCCTCCCTCGCTCTCCCTTCCTCTCCCGCTCTCTCTTGCTCTCTCTCTCTCTCGCATTCAATTGTATCACACCATATACCCTTATACCATTTTACATTATAATTATTGACTTATTGTTGAAACCTACTCTCTGTACTGTTTTATCTGAGAATTATTTTGCTTGCCTCCAGTTTTGATATTGCGTGTTTAAATTGTCATTTTGAATTTTCAATACATTGTTGTAAATTTTCTGTATTATTTTCTTATAATTAATTTCTATTATGTGGCAGGGGTTCGGACTCCGCTCTGGAGTTGTTGATGGGGCCATCAGTATCTCTGCTGTTCAGGTTTGGCTATTGATGAATTTATGTGTTACAAATTGTGGGTGTAAGCCTGTAAAGCTTGGCATATAACTGAACTGAATCTTGTTTTTAGGTTTTGATATCAACAAATTAATTGCTTCAGTTGCTTTTGGCTTATAAATGAATAAGCTGAACATTCAAACTAATTTTACTGTTATTATATTCTTGATACTTTGATAGCACAAGTGAACTAAACTGAACAGAGTTGTAACTATCAGCACCCAATGGATTTTTTATACTTCGAATCATATATTCTTACCATAAAAATCTTGTTTGTAGAACCTAGTTATTTTCGAACTTTTGTAAGATATCCTTCAATTTTGAGTGCGTCAGGAAAGTACCTATCTTCTGGACTCTACTGCATGTCTGCATGCTTGCTAATTTTCCTTGTTTCTTTTGATTGGCCAAGCAGTGGTTATGCAATGCTGACAAGTCCTCGCATGAGCCACGATTAAGATTGAAGTATGTTAGGGTTCCTTCATCCTTCTTTTTATTTTTCCCTTCTTTTTTTTTTTTTTTTATAATCCGTGAGTAGCAAGACTAAACCATGTTGGTATGTCCATCTTTCACTCACTCTGTCCACCATTGAGATGAAATCATGAAGGTTAAATCATATGAAATATTTTTTGCTTTAAATTATCTCTTCAGTTGCAGTGTTATTATATTTTGCAATCTCTCTCTTTTGTAGGGCTTTCTTCACGTCATTATATAGATGCTTGGCAAGAGGAGCAAGAGCAGTATTTCAGTTATATCCTGAAAGTGTAGCCCAGCGTGAGTTGATACTGAGTGCTGCAATGCGCGCTGGTTTTGCTGGTGGTGTTGTTGTCTACTATCCACGTAGGTATGCAAAAGATCATATTAGAGCATCCTTATAATGCCTTTTCATCTTGTCTGACAAAGGAAACTGCTTTTAGTAACTGTATTTTTAAGCATGTTCATCCTGCTCAGTTCAAAGATTTGTACCTCATATATAACTTCTCTTTCGCTTGCTTTACATTCCTCTATACCTATTTGTTCCGATAATGGTGGGGGGAATTGAATTCTTTGTAATGGTATTTGATGAGCAGAGCACTATCAACCTCTCAGGAATATTTGGTGCATTGATCTTCCTTGGCCATCGGTGATGCATTAATTGTGAGAAAATTCTAGCATTTACTGTGTCTTCTTCTAGTTTGGTCAAATCTTTTGGCCTGCTTCCTTAGCCATCGCTGATGCTTTATTATTAAAAAAATAATAATAACATATATTCTCTCTTTTTCGAGTTTTGTCCATTTTTTAATTCTAAGATATTATCCTCTTTATTAGTCATGGACTCCCAAAAATTTTGTATAAGAGAATTATAATTTTATACTCTTATCACTGGTATTTTCTCAAGCGACGTGGGATATCATTTTTACCAAACAAGAAGGCAATAAACAAGCCACGAAACACACCATTCTAATAAATTTAACGAATAATAATAGCTAGCTTAATATTTATAATCAAAGATTCAATGCAAAATTATTATGAGTAAACTCGACGACACTGCCAGCTAACTTTATAATCTGTTTATGAAAATGAGGTTCTGAAGTTGAACGACTGTTCACACAGATAGTACTTCTTATCTGTGTTCATTGGATATTAGTAAAAGTCAAAAAGTGCCACCCTGGAAGAAAAGAAAATAAATAAAGCGCCAAAGTCAAGAAAAAAGAAATTCAATATACAAAACATATTTAATATCATTTCATATTCAGTATTGGTAACTTTCACCATTGTAAATTATATTTATATTTTGAGGAAAACTTGGTGGTTGTACTTGTATCCTTATAACTGCTGTATGGTGGAACAAAAAGAATCAATTTATCTTTTGGCACAACCAACTGGGCAGCCAAGGCAACATGCCAAAAGCTATTGTTTTTATATTTTAAAATAATGAGAGTTCTCTGCTAAACTAAAACTATATTCATAGGAATAAATCAAGTGCCCGTAATGAACACAGACAAAAACAAAACATCTAGGCCGTTGGTTCAATTTCAAATATATGATGATACAAAAGCAAATCAGTTTATCATTACGGGCATTGCATTGATGAACATGGGGAACTCCAGCACTGGCATGTATATAATAAACATACAGAGCATTTGCTTCTTACTTTAAGCCAACTTACCTGTACAGAATATAGATCAGAATGATGGATCTTTCAGCTGCTTGAGAGAACTTTCTGTGGATCAAGTTGCCCGCTACAGTAACTGGAAGGAACAGCAGAAAGTTCCAGCTTTCCTTTCCACTCCTCCCCAGGTTTCAATGTGATTGGTTTTTCAATGGCAGCTGCCTCTACGCACATCATATGCTTATACTCATCATCCCCAAAATCAGCCATAGCCTTTGCCTTCTTAATACCACAATTTGTAGGTGGTAGTATGGTACTGAACCAAGATAGACACCAGGCAAATTTACAATTTCAAGCAAGCAAAAGTTGTCCCAAGCAGCCCTTTGGCCGAAAAGCTATGTCCTATTTGTCCCAAGTTATCATCTTTACATGTCAAATTGATCTAAAAGCTACATAGAAGTAGTACACTCTTTGGTTTGTAAATCTACATCTATGTATATGAGAAGTTTCAAATTTTATTGATGCCACTAAGATCCAATATACAAGTAACAAGAACATTGTTAGGACAGCAAATGGGCAGAAGCAATCTCTCACCAGCATCTGGACTGGAAGCCCATCTTTACGAATAATAAATGTTCTCTTCTTTTCGTGATCCAGAATTACAATCTTTGTAGGAGTACAGAGGTATATCTTGTCCACCTGTATACCCATAAAAGCATTAGCTAAATATTAGATGAAAATAACATAAGAACACGCAGAAAAATCAAAAATAGTACTCACTTCTGATTCAAATATCATCGCATCCCCTTGTTCGGTAAAACGCTCCTTCTTCTGCAAGTTGTCGAGGTAATCCATATCATACATATGACAGAAATTTTCCATTAGCAAGCTGACATAAAACGCTCCTTCTTCTGCAAGTTGTCGAGGTAATCCATTGTCTCAAATCTGCAGAATACACAGTCAAATATATCATAAATGTGACAGAAATTTTCCATTAGCAAGCTGACATTTGAAGCTTTTCCGACTAGAGTAGTCCAATGATGATAAATTTTTGTTGAGGTAGTACGTTAGGAAGCATCTACAATTGAAATTAAGAGCCACAGAAACTGAAAGCAAGATGATGCTACAGTTAAGGAATCAAAATCTTACAACCCAAGATTAACCTTACCCATACCATGATCATGATTGATCTGAGTAACTTACACTGTGGCCATAGTTTGGCCAGAAATAACTTTCATGTTCTTATGGATAATAGCTCATGCAAATTTCCAAGTATTTCCATCACAAATCTGGAATCAGATAAACAAATTCAGCTCTGGGTAAAATGAGAGAAAATATGGCATCTGGATTTGAGTTTGAGACAGCAAATCAGGTCAATTTAAGTTACTGTTCCAGGAGATTCATAGAATGCATTTTTAGAAGAATCAATGCCAACATGTTAGAGGAAAGCAGAGAAATTTATATTAATAAAATATAATTTAGTGTTAGAAATAATTTTTAGTGTTAGAAATAATTTTTAATAAAATATATTAGCCAATCAGGTCGATTTTCAACGTTCATTATTATATTAATAAAATATAATTTAGTGTTAGAAATAATTTTTATTTAACGGATTGCTATTGTAGACAATTTAGGTTGTATTTTTCAACTTAGGATGAAAAATGTGTACAACAAAGTGTAAAGACTAATCTCTTATTATTCTTTTTGCCCAACAAAAAATAAAACGTATTTTTTTTTTTAATTCCATCCAAAAAAAAATGATATTTATACAAATGAGAGATAAATAGATGAAAAAAATTTATTACAAAGTATCAATATTTCGTGCTAAAAAATTTTTTTAACCGCACTAATATTTTGTGATTAAATTTTATCACAATTTTATCTCTCTTTTATACAAATATTATATTACCCATTCCATCTTTATTTCTTACTAGCCCATACCGTTATACTAAAAGTATAAAAGTCTAGAGTTAGAGAATCCTCTTGTAATTTATTTTGAGTGGTTTAAAAAGATTGTTTATATTTTACTATTAAACAGTCTAAATTTATGGTGAAATAATGATTGTGTATTGTAAATTTTGAAATATTATATTTTATAAAATCTATCATTTTATTATTTTTTTTGTTAATCGATTGATTGTTAATTGATTTCATTGACTTTTATTATTAAAATATTTAATTTGTTAACTTAAAATTCAAACAAAGATACAGCATTGATATTTTATATTTTAAAATGCAAATCCCCTATATAATAATACTAATTTCATAGTTGTTAATTTTATTTCTAATAAACCAAGATTTGACACATATTTGTTTTTCTTTTAACAAAATCATGCTTATCTATCTACCTAAATTACTCATTCTCCATAGTTTCAATTCACGATTCTTTTGTGTGGCAAGCGCGAAATAAACAAATCTTTGAAGGGAATGCTGAAGATCCTTTCAGGTCGATTGCAAGAGTTCAAGTGATGGTGGATTCTATACAGCTCCTATCTATCTCCAAAGTGGATGTCTCGCCCAAACAAGTCAGGGATGAAAATCGCATATGGAAAGCTCCTCCAGAGGGTTGGATAAAAATGAACACAGATGCGTCAGTAGGGGTGTGTAAGTGCAAAGCAGGCCTGGGAGTGGTATTTAGAAACTCGGAGGGGGAGGTGTTATGTGCAGCTGTGAAAAGCGTAGGTTTTAATGGGGATGTGTGGGTTGCAGAAGCCGAACCTATAAAGTTTGGGCTCCAAGTTGCGGAAGAAATGAAATTTCGTCATCTAATTGTGGAAACGGAGACTGTACCCATGTAGTGGATTTGATTTCTAACAGAAAGGGCACGATGTCAGAGACTCTGTAGATTATTGAAGATATTGTTGAGAAGATAGGCTGTTTAGATAGGTTCCTTGTTGGCTATGCCTCTCGTCTCTGTAATCTTATTGCCCACGCTCTTGTTAAGTTGGCAATCAGCGAAGTTTATCCTGTTATTTGGAAAGATAGTTTTCCTTCAAACATTAAGTGTATAATCACCTCTTTTAAGTAAGCAATGAATTTCTGTTTTTCTTCAAAAATAAAAAATAAAAAAAAATTCATGATTCTTTCATTCTAGAGATTCTTCAAAATATTTTTCGATGTTGAAACCCTAATTGCTCCTCCGAAAATTGTCTCAAATCTCAAAAACTGTCAATACTTAATATCCATATCAACCTTAGATTTGATTTTGCATAGACAGAAGAATTGAAAGGGATTGAGAATCGGTTAATTCGTTACAATTTTTTTTCTATTTTTCACAACACTTTTTTTTTTGAATTATTAGAATTCTCATCATTAAATTACCACTTCCAGACTTAACCGAAGCATGTAAAAAATTTTATTGTCCCACACTCTTATAAAAAAAACACACTTATTGAATTCGAATTCAGAATCTCAATGTTAGATATTGAGTCTTATACCACTAAGTCACACCCCTGGTGGACTATTTCGCACAACATGTGTGCTCCTAAGTGTTAACTCTGCCGTTCAATGATAATTCTTGATCAGATTTGAAAGTATAATTTTGAAGCTTGTGAGCTGAAAGATGCTGGATGTTCTGTAAGATGTCTTGAATAATTGTTGTCTTGAAATAACTGACGTATTGTCGATTTTTGCTCAAATAATTCATACCTTTGACAATTTTCCCCAGCATATTGAGTAAAATAAATATATGATATACATTTTTTTTCTTAGTGATAATGAGTACATTAGTCCCGATGGGGCATGGTTTGGTAGTATAAGGTTTAAGATCTCATCTTGAGGTCTTAGGTTCGAATTTTGGGAGTGCGTTTCTTGTAAGAGTCTGTGACAGTCGGGTTTTTCCTGCTCCACTTAAGTCTGAAATGGATAGTTTGGCGGTAGGGTTTCTAATGATTTCAAAAAATATATATATATTAAATGTATGATTATTTTATATTGAAAACTGACGCTATTTTTGAATTCTCTTGATTTTGATAGATCCAGTCCACCACTTAAATCATAGAATCCAAGAATAGCAACAGTCATCAAAATAAAATAATCATATATTTACTTTACTCAATAACCTTGGAAAAAACTGTTAAAAACATGAATTATTTGAACAAAAATCGACAAGACGTCAATTATTTCAATAATTATTCAAGGCATCTTACAGAGCATCTAACATCTTCCAATTCACGGACTTCAAAAATTATACTTTCAAATGTAATGAATTAACTGATTCTCAGTCCTTCTCATTTATTATGTGTATGCAAATTTCACGGCAGGATATCCTGACTGTTTCATACGGTACTATTTGATATTGTTTCGTTAGGACATCCGGACCGAAATTATACTATACATATAAGGAGTGATAAAGTTCAAATTTAATTTTTTATCTCATTACCTCCCAAGATTTGAACTCAAACATTAAGTTAAATAAATTTCTTGTGACTCACACACCGATAATTGCAGATGCTTTTATCCTTGTATTAATGGTGGTGGTCGTAAAAAACTTTGCAAAGAATCTCTCAGTCCAAATCCTCTATGTGGCTGTGAGAAAGATGTTTGTGACTCTACATGTAACAAAAATTTCCATGGAGCTAAAGATGGCCATGGATTTTGCTTCCCCATTGAGTATCCTAATCTTTCTTGCCGTTGTGTCTATTTATGTAAACTAAGAATGGCTTAAACTTTTTGTTTTACAATCTATAATGATAAGTGTACAACACTTTGTATAAATATGTGTATTTAAAAAAACGTAAAGGATAAAAATGAATAATTTTTTCAAATACACATGTTTGTAAATGTTATACAAGTATGATTTTTGATAAAAATTAATAATTTCCAAGTCTTGGTTTCTTTTTATATGTTCAGTTTGGTGTATATTTTTTATGTCGAAAAAAATATAATAATTTCAATTTCTTATTTAAAAATTTTCCTTTTTATTTATTTATTTTTTAAATACTATTCAAATTACACTTGAAGACGGGAAAAGTGAGAGAGAATATAGTATCTTCAATATGTTGGGCTTGACTGTTCAAGATCTGATTGAGATTGAGTTTTGTCTTGAAAGTCCAATATAAATGAACCTACACACGTGTGTATTTAAGGTTAGAATCTCCCCCCCTTCGTAAATTAATTCATAATGATGGAGCTTTGAATAGGGATTTTGTGTATTATGCTTGTATTAAATTTTTTCCAGTTATGTGATTGTCTCTCCCAATTTCCTATAAGCCATTTAGCTTATATAGGGTCATATGTGTGAATGTGTCAACCTTCGATTGACATATGTCCATAATTAAACTATTCTCTTGTTGCATGATGTACACTTGACATGACTCATGTTCTAATATGATTTTTTTTAAGTACTTTCTAATATGGTATTAGGTGTGATTACATATGTTATTATGCATGCTAAATTATGTTTGCATGCTAAGATAAGTTGATTGCCATTAAAGTCCATTAGTTTCGGATGCAACATGAGATATCATGTACTTTGGAGTATTTATATCAATGTCAGAATGCCTCTGAGGTGCTCTGATGGGTTTCTAAAGTAAATATTCTCCAGAAACGGTCTAGATTGAATTTGATTGATCTAAAAGCTCTTCCATTTTGGAGTGTAGTGACTTGGAGTGATGTTACTTTGGGGGTGACGTTAGACCCGATCGGCGGTTTGGTTCGGTTCAGAACCAGAACCAAACCGAACGGTTCCCTGTTCCACGAGTGTGGAACCAGAACAGTAACTTGAACCGGAACCGAATCGTTCGGTTCCGGTTCCATTCGGTTTTTTTTTTTTTTATTAAACTAAAAAATTGAGATTGATAAATTAATATAATTTAAAATTATGAATTGGAATTTATTTAATAAACTTACATTACATAATTACATTAAATAACAAATAAAATTCTTATCTAAAAAAATAAAAAATAAAAAATATTAAATTAAAGAGCTTGAACTTAAATTTTTAAAAACTTAAGTTGTCTATGTATCCTCCAGGGGTGAGAGGAATCAAAGCTCACGTAGTTCCATTACATTTTAAAGATATTTCCCCATTGTAATTTTATAATTATTTAAATATTTAATTATCAATCATCATCAGTGCATGTTGATCATTCAGCTCCAGTTCCGCTTGCACTTGCAGATGCATTATCGAACAAGTCTTCAAATTCATCAAGGGCATCTTCTTATTGCCTCAGATCAGATCAGGTCCAATCATCCACACATGCTGTTGATTCTAGAGTGCTTGGATGTAATGAAGACCGTCTGACTTCCAATATATTGCCTCACATGCTAAAGACTTGCTCAACCGTAACGGTGGAAACATTTGCTGCTAATATCTCTTTAGCAATAATTGATAATACAGGATATACATTTTGATGTCAGTTCCACAATTCAAGAATTTGAAAATTTTTACTAACTAAACTTTCAGTTGAAAACTCAAAATTTGTAGATAAATAATTATCTAATTCTGGATTATTAGTCGTGTTATCCCTATTTTTTTATTTCATTGTAATAACCAACGATCACATGCGCTAAGTCTTGATTGCATTACGATTGTTTCGATTGTCCTACTGATTGCAAGTTATATCTTCTAACATAATCATTAAATAACTATATTAAATAAATTTTATTTTAGCTATTATTCTTGAAATATCAATTTCATCTAATATTCTCAAATATCCATAGTAAGTGGGTAAAACACTATTCAAACCTTCTAATTTAAATTTAGGATAAAAAACAACAGCAATAAAATATAGTAAATGAATATCCTTAAAATAATGCAACTATTTTCGTTTCATAACATTAATAGCTTCAAACAAAACAATATCATTAGGATCACTACTATCAACATGCTCATCGAGAGTACTGATGAGTGGTAAATAAATCACTATTTCTCACTCCCTTGACTTAATATTTTATAATTTCTTGAGTTTTGTGAATATTTTGATGTGTTTTGTGGTATTTTATAGATAAATAAAATAACAGGACTCTTTGGAGGTAATTCGGGGCCAAAACAGCGGAAAATGGACAAAAAGAGTAAAAATGTAAATTTCCTGCTAAAATACGCCATTTACTAAAATGCGTTGTCTGCTAACGTGCACCAGAGACTGCTAACATGCGCCGGACACGTGGACCAATCAGAGAAATTTTGCTATCATGCGTCATTACTAACATGTGTTTGCCACGTGTCAATATCACAGTAAATTAGGCTAACGTGTCACCATCACATATTGCCGACACTCATCATTGAAACATGTCATTGCTTGCATCATACTGATGTCAGCATCGCATCACGCACACCCTTATGCCTCGTGACGCCAATCCAATAATTGAGCTAATAATTATGCCGACGTCACGTGTCACCATCTCCGTGAAGCCCGTGCCACGTGTCTAACATCAACGGCGCGTCACGACACGCAAGGTTGCACGCGTCGTGACGCGAGGAGCCCAGATTTGCCTATAAATTGAGGCCAAATTTCAGAATTCAATTCATGCTTTCTTCTAAGGAATTCCTTAAGAATACTAAGAAGATTGTATCTTGCTTATTTATTTACAGCTTTCTGTAATTAATTTTATTTACTTTTCGTAATAGCACTTTCTTTTCTTTACTTTTCAGTCATTTATTATTCAGCATGAGTAGGTAACTCTCTTCTGCTGGGGTGAAAAGTAAGCTTTTATTACTAATATTTAGATTCATCTCCCTTAATTATAATATATAAACTATTTAAAAGCTGACTTAATGAGATACCGTCTTTATGGTCGGTTGGACTTAATAAAATTGGTTTTAACCTGAATAAAATGGATACCGCCTGTATGGTCGGTTGGAATTAATTATAAATTTGACTTAATCAGGATACCGCCTATATGGTCGGTTGGTAATTATCACGCAAAGTTAATATATTATAATAAGGGAGATATCTAAAATAGAAGTAATAAAAGTGGATCCTCTAACCCCAGTATTTTTTTATTGTATTTTTATCTTTTTAATTTCCAGCAGTTACTTTATGTCATTTACTTTATTTAAGCTTTTACTAGCCTTAGATATGTGTCGTAACTAAACCCGTTATCTGGGGTTGTGATGAATTGCAATATCACCGGTTTATAAGGGGTTATTTTATAGTTTGGGTAATATAAATGTTTATTTATTAAATCTTAAGCTTAATGCTTCTTGTTAACTGTCATTAATAAGATTGATGTGGTAAACTAAAAATAAACTTGACAAATGAATTTTAGGTTTCAGCCTTAGACTTAATAGCTCACTATCTTCCTTGAGGATAAATAACTCTTTAATAGATTTCCTTACAAGATAGACATATACATGTCGGATGGGGGTAGCCACAATTGGAACTTAATCTTAATGAATTCAAGTAACTTGGTTGACATAGACATATGATTAATTGGGTTACACTGGGTATTTGTATCTGACCATCGATAGAGGATTTTGCATAATTTCGTGTTCCAGGTTAGTAAACCAATATATTACACAAACATGAGATAATCACTTCATCTTTAAAAGATATTGGAAGGATTCACAACCCTGGATAGTTTAATAATATTAAATTTTCCTTTAATTTACTTTCGCGCTGTTTAATTTACTTGTTTTAAGTTTAAAGTCATCATCCAATCAAACAACCAATCTATTAGATACTTGTAAACATTTGGCTTTATAAATTAATAGCTTAGGTATTAAGTCCTCGTGGGATCGATATATTTATACTACTTGAACGATATGTGCGCTTGCGTTATACGTGTGTGATTATGCCGGTCAAGTACCAACAATATTCAAACTTTCAAGAAGAAATAAATGTGTTGTAGGATAATAAACTCCGCTAAAAATTTATGTAGCATCATTAAACACTTTTAACATCTCTAAAAAAATTTCACAAATTTCTCATTGACTAGGAAAAAGTGTGATATGTTGAACATGTTGAGAAAAAAACTACATAATGCATCTTTGTATTGCAAAGCTTGACATAAAAGAAAATAAGTTGAATTCCAACGTGTTGGAACATCTCGTGAAAATTTTATCGGTTTAATACCATTAAATTTACAAAACTTGGCACAATCTCTCCTAACTTGAGAATATGACAAAATATAATTAAGTGTTTTTTAATAGGATCAATGAAAGTTGATAATTTTTCCAAACCATCTTGAACACATAAATTAAGGACATGACATGTGCAACAAACATGAAAAAATGACCCCCTAAATTTAGTTCGCATATTTCTATTAAATCAGTGATTGATGCAGTATTTGCAGATGCATTATCAAATCCAACTGTTAAAAGTTTACCTAATAAACTATATTCATCAAAAATTACTTTCATCATTTTATAAATATTTTGTGCAATATGTTGTTCATCAAAAACTCTAAATGCAATAATTCATTTTTATATTTTCCATGATACATCAATCAAATGACAAGTCACACCAATGTATGAGTGTGTTCGCCAATGGTCACTCCAAATATCAGAACAAATAGATATACGCCCTTTAATATCTCTAAATATTTCATTTAAAATAATCTTACCATCTTTGTATAATTTAAAAATTTGACGTTTTGTTGTATTTCTAGTCATTCTACATGCAGCAAGATTTAAAGCATTTTGAACGTAATTAGTAAAAGTAATTTTTTCACCAAAACTTAAAGAAAGATGTGTCATACAAGTTAATTTAGCAAATTCTTCTCTATTTTTAGCATCAGAATATTTAAATAAATTTAAAGCACTCGTATCTCTACTATATGATGCGTACATGGCCATTTGAGTTTGCGTCGTATCAAGTCCAAGTTCAACCGCATGATGTCTTTCCAGGTGCTTGATCATATTTTCGTATCCACCGGAAAATTTGTAAGAAACCCCACAATGGTTGCATACTTCATCAGTACCGTCTACATGAAAATAAATTTTGAAAACATCTGAGGAACGAGACTTAACTTCTCTTCTCCGTGAACCGATACTAGGGCCACTCTCTTGGGTTGGCACATTTGACATTGTGTTCTCAGATGAGCTTGTCATTTGTTGTTTAAGAAATTTTAAAGAATTGGAGAATTGAGAATGAGAGAATTATAGGAATTGAGAGAATTGATAATTGAGAAATTGGTGTGTTAAATAATGAAAAATGACCCATATTTATACATTTTTAGAATATTTTTGTGATACCTAAAATGTCCCTAAAATTAGCCATTTTATTACTGTTATTAAGGATAATTTGGGAATTCCCAATTTTTTTTTGCCGTTGGGGGCAGGGAGCCAAACCCAACGGCTAGTAGCAGTCCAGTTCCAATCGGTTCGGTTTCGGTTCGGAACCAGAACCTTGGCCGGGTCTAAATTACGTTACTCTGAGGTCAATGTCTCACTCATTTGGTCAAGTCCTAGTTGCCTCAGATGTTGGAGGTCATCTTGACTTCCCCTATCTACAAGTAATGTTGTACCTTGATAGGTGTCCTCCCATTGGACCACTTTCTACTTGCAACAATTCTACTGAGATGTGTTGAGGAAAATTCAACTACATACTGACACGTGTCACCAGATGCATGGTTAATTTTAAACATTTACAACACTAAATTTATCTGATCCATGCAACTTCACTTTAATTACAAGAAAAAAATCCACATCAGATTAACATGTTATAAATAATAAATTTATCTAGCCGTTAATGCACATTGACATGATATAGAAGGAAAAGGCTATTGAAGACATGAAAGAGTAAATTGTTCTATAAATCCTTAGTTAAGACCAATTACATAGTTTTTATAATTTTAAAAATTATCTAAAACGTTCTATAGTTAAGACCAATTACATAGTTTTTATAATTTTAAAAATTATAATTGATTCTAATTTTTTAAAAGTAAAATATTATTTTTTTTAAAATGATATAGTAGCTATAATTCAAATAAAATGAAAAATAGATAATAACTAAGATTTTCACATAATAATAATAATAATAATAATAATAATAATAATAATAATAATATAACATTGTATTGAGTAATGCATAACTGGCTCAAGCTCTAGGGGTAGAAGTACTTTGATGTGATTCTCTGATCACTGAATAGTGTTTATGAGGAAAAATCGTTCTATTACTATAAGAATAAAATTACAAGTATTTGAAACTTTACAAAAAATTTCACTCTCCCTACACTCTCAAAGCTTTTTTTACTTGAGCTTTAATTTTTGGGTGATTTGATCTCTCAAATGAACTCTCTATTATAGCCAAAACAATGACTATAATGTCAAGAAAAATTAATGTAGTAGTTGGTGGTTACACCAAAACTTTGACAATGGTGGACGTGGTTGTTGCACCACTTTCACGACAAATGGTGATGGCATTAGAGAGCAGTTGGATTCTTTAAATTCTCCCTCTCCAGCTGTATTCGAAATGATTGTCATCTGACAGCTATCCCGGTTATGTCTCTGCACAACTCTAGCTTGTCCCGAGTAACCACATTTGTTAACATGTCGGCTGGATTGTCATTTGTATGGATCTTCATTAGTCTCATTAGTTGTTGATCCATCGCCTTGTGTATCCAATGATAGCGAATATCGATGTGCTTCGTTTGTGAATGATACATTAAGTTCTTGCTTAAGTCCATAGCACTCTAACGGTCACAATGTAACTTGTATTCTGTCTTCTTGATCCCTAATTCATGAAGAAAATGATTTAACCACAACATTTCCTTTCTTGCTTCCGCTACTACAATATACTCAGCTTCTATTGTGGATAATGCAATACACATCTGCAATCTTGATTGTCATGACACAACTCCCCATGTAAAAGTGTAGAGAAAACCTGATGTAGATTTTCTACCATCAAGATCTCTTGTCATATATGAATCGATATAACCTTCCAAGATTATATCAGCTCCTCCGTAGCACAGACATTACTTCGATATACCCTTGAGGTACCTTAGAATTCTTTTGATTGCCTCCTAGTGTTGTTTTCTTGGGTTAGAGAGAAAACGGCTCACTACACCCACTGCGTGAGCAATATCTGGTCTGGTACATATCATATCATACACTAGGCTTCTAACTGCTAAAGTCTAAATAATATGGGCACGAACTCTTAGTCAATTTGAAGTGGTGCGCTAGTGGAATGCTGATAGGTATGACATTTTGTATATCGAATCTCCTGATTATCCATTCCATATAACTCTCTTGTGAAGACACAATATTTTGTTCTGTCTGCCTCGAACTATTTGCATTACCAAAATCTGTTGAGCCGGTCCTAAGTCTTTCATGTCGAAAGACTTAGAGAAGTCCATTCTTTAGCTAGCTGATCTTCACTGCTTCTTTTCCAACAATCAACATGTCGTCCACATATAATAGAATAGCAATGAAATTTCCATCTGAAAACCTTTGAATGTAAACACATTGGTCTACTGCAGTTCTTTTGTAGTTTTGGCTCATCATGAACGAGTCAAACTTCTTGTACTACTGTTTTGGTACTTGTTTGAGGTCGTACAAGCTTTTCTTCAGCTTGCAAACAATATTCTCTTTTCCTGAAACCTTGAAACCTTCTGGCTGCTCCATGTAGATTTCTTCATGTAGATCACCATGAAAAAATATTGTCTGAACATCCATCTGTTTAAGCTCTAAGTTCAAACTGGTTACCAATCTTAGAATAACTCGAATTGAAGCTATTTTTACAACTGGTGAAAAAATTTCATAAAATTCGATTCCTTTTTTTCTTTAGAAGTCATTTGACTACTAACTGGGCTTTGTGTTTCACCATATTTCCGTTGCCGTCTTTCTTCAGCCTGAACACTCAATTGTTCTTCAGTGTCTTCATGCCTTGCGGGATCTTGACTATCTCATAAGTATGACTTTTCTGCAGAGATTTCATTCTATCATGCATTGCGTGCAACCATTTTCCTTTGTCTTTATGAGATATAACTACCTTGAAACTTTTTGGCTCCCTCTCGTCAGTAAGTAGAATATAATCAAATCCTGAGTATCTGTTTGATGGAATCCGGCCTTGCTCAGATCTTCGTACTGGAGGTTCACTGGTTTCTGGACGTCTGTCGTCATCCAGATCTGTGGATGATCGTGTAGCCTATGATGGAGCGGGTTGCCGCTCCCACTGTTCAACATCATCTTCCTCCTCTGGTTCTACTTCTGACATATCATGCATCCCATCATTATCTGTTTCCACTCGTGTTGGTGTTGGGGTTGTGTCTGCATTCGAATCGGTTTTGTCGGCATTGAAATTAGAAGACATCTTGGGCATTTTAATATCTTATATTGTCTGATATTCAAGAAACACTACATTCCTTCTTCTGATGAACTTCTTTTCCTTTGGGTCCCATAACCTGTATCTAAATTTCTCATCTCCATAGCCTATAAAGATGCATGGAGCAGTCCTTGCATCGAGCTTCTGCTTGAGCTCCTTGGAGGCTAAACATGCGAATGTTCTAAGGTGAGAATATGAAGGATTCTTACCAAAACACACTTTTAAGGTGAGAATATGAGGGATTCTTACCAAACTATACTTTCTCTGGAATCGCAAAATTCAACGGTACAGATGGTGATATGTTGATCAAGTAACAGACGGCACAAACAGTTTCTCCATATAATGGCTTTGGCAGCTTAGCCATGCTGATCATGCTTCTGACTTTCTCTATAATGGTGCGGTTCATTCTTTCAGCAACATCATTATGTTGTGGAGTGCGTGGAACAGTCCTCTTATGTCGAATGATGTGGTTTTTCGTAGTAGGCATCGAACTCTCTGAATGTGTATTCACCTCCATTATCTTTGCGGAGGCACTTCGGTTTCTTCCATATTTCACGCTCTACCATGGCATGAAACAATTTGAAATAATTCAGGACCTGATCGTTTGTTTTTAGAAAATACACCCACACTTTCCGATAAACATCGTCAATGAAAGTCATAAAGTATTTGATACCGCCTAGTGAATTGACCTCCAAGAGACCACAAACATCAAAGTACACCAGACTGAGCAACTTTGATCTTCTCGTAGAAGAGAAATTAAAGGATACTCTATATTGCTTACCAATAGACGGTGATTGCAAGGATTTAGAGCAGCATTCTTGGAGACAGTGATTAGATCATTCTTTGTCAAGGTAAACAACATTTTCTCACTCATGTGACCGAGTCTATGGTGCCACAGATTTTGTGAAGCCTCATGTTCAGCTAAATTGAGGCTCTCTGCATATATATTCACATGAGTCTTGTATAAAGTGCCACAAATATGTCATCGAGAGACGACCATGACACCTTTTATCATTCTTCATGTGTCATTGCTAAAGTGGCTAGCATAACGCTCTTTGTCAAGGGTTATCCCCGAGAGTAGATTGAGTCGAAGTTCTAGAACATGTCTCACCTCCTTCATGGTTATTGTATATCATGCATGTCCGCATCTGAATATCATCAATTCCCAATATCTGAGAGGAATTGATATTCCTCATTTTCACTGCTTCAAAGTCTCATGCTTTGTATATTGTGAAGAAATCTATGTGAGTGGTGACATGGTAGGATGCTGCAGTATCTACTACCCACTCAACATCTTGAGTTGCTGTGTGAATACATGTTTATTTCTGAATGGAGCAGATAGCTACATCTCATGAGGTAACTACTAGTGTATCTGCATCGTTGTTCTTCGGCTGGGAATTGCCTTGACCCTGCTCTCGTTGCAGCTTTCAGCAATCCTTCTTTAAGTGGCCTTCTATGCCATAATGGTAGCACTTGTAAGTAGATTTTCTTCCGTCTGTGGATTTTCCTCTACTTTTGCTTTTATCTCTCCTTCTACCTCGATTTTTATCTTGTTGTCTTCCTCGATTATTTGTAATAAGGGCTTGTGTATGATCTGTGCCCACGTCTTTTCTTCTGACCTCATCATTTGACAAGACATCTTTTACCAAAAGCATTGTAAGTTTGCCTCATGGAGCCGAATTCCTGAGAGTAACCAATAATGTTTCAAAACTATCAGGAAGAGAACTGAGTAGTAAGAGGGCCTGAACTTCATCTCTCAGTTGCATGTCTACTGCAGACAACTAGTTCACTAGGCTTGAAACTCATTGGTGTGTTCTGCAACGGAAGTTCCACTCATAGCTTCAGGTTCACCAAATGCCTAATTATTAAGGCTTTATTCCAAGCTGTCTTGGCCTGAAATATATCTTTTTATTTTATCCATATTTCATAAGTATTTGTATCATGTGCTACGTGATGGAAGACATTATGGTCGATCCACTGCCTAATCTGAGTAATAGTTATTTTATTGAGTTTATTAAAGTCATATTCCTTAACAGATTCTGGTCTCACTTCCTTTACCTCGATAATATCGAACAGATCTTTGCAGTGTAAATAATCTATCATCCGAGACCTCCAAATGGAGTAATTAGTTGTTGTCAGCTTGATCATCATACCAGAAGAGGAATCTTTCATTTCCATATTAAGTTTAAAATGAAAATAGGATAAAATCGGGGCTGATTTTCATAAATCGAAGGTCACTGTAACGTCTGGAACGGTCGAAAATTGTGGATTTGACACTTCGTTGGTCAAAATTTGACACATGGGCTGATTTGTAATTTTTAAAATTTTTAGGGCTAAAATGTAAATTTCAGAGACTTCAGGGGACTCAATAAAAACTACCAGATATGCTGACGTGGCAGACACGTGGCTGCTGGCGTGGCATAAATGGGACCCCGCTTGCTGACGTGGCGCTAACATGTTGATGACGTGTCTGACTATATAGTGATTGTATATTGATGTGGCGTTGATTGTTCAATGAAGTTGCACTGACTGTACGGTGATTGTGCGCTGACGTGTACTGACATGGTGGATATGTCAGCGTCTTCAATCTCTAGACGCGCGTGCGGCGCCTGGAAGTCTTTTGCTCGGCGAGTGCGGGCTCCCTGGACCTTCGTTCGATCGCCGGAAAATATCATCGTACTCGTCTCGACGTGAACAAGCTGATGATATGCTCAAAAATGATTTTTGACAACTTTCCCGAAACTTGAATTTTTTGGAACCGAGATTCATTTTTTGATTTACGATCCCAATGTATAACCAAAGTTCTTGATACCACTTGATGTGATTTTCTGATCACTGAATAGTATTTATGAGGAAAATTCGATTCTATTACAACAATGATAGAATTACTAAGTATTTGAAACTTTACAAAAATCTCACTCTCTCTACACTCTCAAAGCTTTCTTTACTTGAAGCTTTAATTTTTGGGATGATTTGAGCTCTCAAATGTGTTGTGGTTGATTTATGTCTGATTCATGAATACGAACATCTCATTTTCCATAATATTACTTTCTTAGTGGTTACACCTCTTGTTTTTATATATGTATTCGATCTGATTACGATTAGATTGAAACTAATATGGTTTAGTGATATGTATATATTAGACAAAGACCTAATAATATATAATGCAGTACACAGTTACAAAGCTAGTTTGTAATTGACATTGGGAAGTGTCACTACTAAATGTATATTATCAAATATTGTTCCTGGTCAAGATTCACTAACACGGGTCGGTTAGTCAAATCTGTTGAGACCAGTACATGTCGTATATCGAGACTTGGTCTGATGGTTTATCCCAATGAACCATGAGTCTAGGGAGACTCGTATAGACGTGTAGGTGTTTATAATGGATAAACACTGAACGACTCACCGAAGATTCTTAATAGATAGTACACCAATGTCAATAAGAATCTTCTCGGGTTGAGTAGCATATTGGTCCTTCGACTTGAGATACCACTGTGGATGTATGAGATATCCTCCACACTTAGATGACAGTCACGTCACCGATCTATTTAGATCAGACCTCCGCTTGTTCGTTGGGTGTGGACCGATCCTCAGGATATCATGTGTGTATCAAGATAGGATCGGTCAATTCTATGTACAGAGCATAGGTAGTCCATATATTATTAGCAGTCTGTTAAATCTGTGGCCACAGTATACTTCGGAAGTGAGTTCCGAATGTTATTTAGAGATTGCTAATAGATACGTCGACGGGATAATACCTATAGAGATTTGACGTTTACATCTATATCTCTGGTATTATCCGGATACCTGTGATGGAGAGATTATACGTATGTAATGACCTCGACCTGTATGATTCAGCTAGTTTATATGTGGTCGTCATAATTTACGGGTGGGTAAATTATGGACACAAAATTGGATTTTGTGACGGATATACCTAAATCTAGAGAGTCTCACTAATGAAATATACCCGTAGAGCACTAGGGCAACTTTTATGAGTAATGATGATTATTTATAAATCGTTTAAACGTTAAACGAAAAATACATGCGAATGGACCTAATAGTCATTTCTTAATTATTGTGTATTTGTACTTAATGATAGATTTTGTTAAATACACATTAATTAAATGTCAAATTGTGATATTTGACATATATCATAAATATATATGTATTTGGATATTTAAAGTAAATATTATACATATATTTAAAATATTTGTATTTAAATCATTATTTAATTGTTAAATAATTAAATTAATCAAAAATATAAATATCCTAAGTTTGTGATATTTTTGGAAATGCTTTAGTTGCCATTGTTGACTTGTTTGGAATCATTAAAGTGTAATGATAAAAAGCAAATGCAAGTTGATTAAAGCTTTAAATGAAACAAAGTAAAAATATCTAGATATTTTTATTTATTTTACTTCCAATTTCGGCCAAGGCTATTTTGTGAAATATATATTGTTTTGTTTCATTTTTAGGGTTTAACAAGTTCATTTGAGACAAAAAAAACATAAAAGAAGTTGAGAGAAAAGCTTGAAGGCAAAAGGAAAAAGCTTGGAAATCTTTGAGTTTTGTAAGTTTTTCCTTAAAGCTTTCAACATTGAAATTGTTTCTAAAATTCTTGGCATCATTTTGTGTTGCTTTGTTGTTCTTTCTTCTATTATTGTTTGTGTTTATTTGGTTGAGAACTTGTGTGAAAGATTGATGCATGTAAGTGAGCTTAAACTTGTTTTAAAGCTTTACTTTTGATTTTTGGAAAATCAAGTTGCCATTCTAGAGTTGGTAAGCCACTCCTTGGTGACCTAGAATTGTTCTAGAGTTGTTTCAAAGTGGTGAGTCTAGATTGGTGAAGTATTGAATGGATTCAAGTGTTGGATTTTGTAAATTTGGTGAAATTGGACAATTTGATGAAATTGAAAAATTAGGGTTCATAACTCACTCCAAATTTTGGGATTTTCATATATGTGATGTATTATGGTATGAATATGATGCATGTAAATTTTTGGGTTGATTGGATTTGATCTTGGCATGTTTTGAACAAAATGGACCAAAATACAATTACTTGAAAATTTGGGGGTTGTCACGACAATTAGGAAAAAATTGGGGATTTGTGTGAAATCTGATTTTGATGCATTAGATGTGTTGAAAAACATTTTAGAAATGATTTAGAGTCATCCAAAATTGTATTTGACAACTTTTGGACTAAAATGATCAATTTATAAAGTTTTGGGGCAATTCGGTAATTACCAAGAAATTTGATCTCTTGTGTAATTTTTCAGAATTTGATAATGGGATAATTAATTAAATAAGTTTATTTGATTGATCTGAGAAAAAATTTTGAAATCGGAAAATTTTGATTTTCCGCGATTCCGCTGCGTTACCGATACTATAATGTCAACAAAAATTAATGTAGTAGTTAGAGGTGGTAAAACGAATCTACAAATCGAATTTGTATCGAATTCTAAACGAATCGGATCAAAATGTGATTGATTCGTATTCGATTCGTTTATTAAACGAATCGAATACGAATATTCGTTTAGTCATAATATTACTCAATAACATAATTTACCATAATTTATTTACATTAATTCTTCATAAATATAAACATATGAAATATGTAATTAATATATTTACTAAAAATAGCTAATCAAATATCGATAATATTATTTTTTTCTATGGTAATCAACCATAATTTCTCGAATTTTAATTGAAAAATAACAATAACTAGTAAAAGAAAATAATAAAACGAATCCTAAACGAATAAATGAATCAATGAGCTTAACTTCGTATTCGATTCGTTTAATAAACGAATCAAATCGAATTACCCCATTTATTAAACGAATTCATTTTTTTAAACTCGTATTCGCTTTAAAGCGAATCAAATGGAACGAATAAACGAATCATAATCCAAATTATTAGCCCTAATAGTAGATAATGATTACATCGAAATATTGTCAATGGTAGATATGATTTAATAATGGCGATGTGGTTGTTGCACCACCTTCGCAACAAATGTTGACGGCATTATAGAGCAGCTGGATTCTTTCATATTTGCCTACGTGGCGTAGGTTGTTAAATTTGAATTTTGAAAGTGATATAAATCTCAGTCAAAGTTTGCGTTGCAAACGGATAAAAATAATTTCCTCAGACTAAAAAGTGGTCCGTAAACAATTCTTTAAGATGAGAGAGTTAAACCATTTAATTTCATGCTTTGTTCATTATTTTTTTTTAAAAAATAAATAAATAGAAATAGTATGTAAATAATAACTATGAGATAATACAACACCAAGGACCAAGGAACCGACCCATGCAATAATACGTAAATAATTCGGTGCATTTTGGCTTTAACTCTTCCAATACCAATATACAATTTTCTATAATTTCTCTATATTTTGATCCAGGTGCCAATGGACTGACCTTAAATTCTTCCTCTTCAAAGGAAACTGTCAAGTTCATGAGCATTTCATTTTCTTAACGGTAACTGAAACAACTATTCTTAACCCACACTAGTTGTGTAAAAAGCTTTGGTTATTTTCTTAGAATCATGTCCCCTTGAGTAAAAAGTCAGAGATTTACCTTTATTTATGTTGGGAAATTTTTGTGGGCACTAAGCACACAATACTAAAAATTAATGATCAACACATAAATTGATTCGAATACACCGATTACAAAGGAAAGAAAAAAAACAACTCTCTTTATATACCAACATCAACTACACATTTTTCTCCAAAACCCTAAAAACATCAAAAACATATAATTAATGGCAGCAGTTAGTTTCAAGAATTGTTGCATCGTCAAGCCAGCAGAGCCAACCTACAATGGCAACTTATCTTTATCAGAATGGGATCAAATTGGCACCATTACTCACGTACCCACAATTTATTTCTACCAACAGCCTTCAGAAAATTACTGGCTCAATACCTCTGGCAAAATTTTCAAAACACTAAAAGATTCCCTCAGCTCTGCCCTTGTTCATTTTTACCCTCTAGCCGGCCGGCTCCGCTGGATAGGCCGTGGGCGCCTCGAGCTCGAGTGCAATGCCGCCGGTGTCCAGCTCGTGGAGGCGGAGTCTAGGGCTAAACTTAAAGATTTCGGTGACTTTTCACCTTGTCCGGAGTATCAATATCTTTTTCCGGCCGTTGATTATACTCTCCCTATTCAAGAACTTCCTTTGGTTCTTGTGCAATTAACAAGATTTCAATGCGGAGGAATTAGCCTAGGCTTTACTGTTTCCCATGCAGTTGTTGATGGGCCTAGTGCACTTCATTTTACCTCTGAGTGGGCCAGGATCACCCGCGGTGAGCCGTTGGGTGTCCCTCCGATTCTTGACCGGAAATTTTTCCGAGCCGGAGATCCTCCGTTGTCATGTCCTTTGCTTGATCATGCTGAATTTGATCACTCTCCGCTCCTGATTGGGCAAACGGATAATAGAGCGGAGCTTCAAAAGAAGACCACCACGTGTATGTTAAAGATAAGCAAAACCCAAGTAGAGAAACTTAAAAAGATGGCTAATAATGAAAGTACCGGACGTCCATTTAGCCGGTATGAGACGGTGACGGGACATTTGTGGCGTTGTGCATGCAAAGCACGTGGGCATAAACCTGAGCAGCCAACTGCATTAGGTGTTTGTATTGATTCACGTAGCCGCATGCAGCCACCTTTGCCATTAGGGTACTTTGGCAATGCAACTCTTGATGTTATAGCCGTTAGCCGGTCAGGGGAGCTGGTGTCGAAGCCATTGGGATACGCGTCGAGCAAAATAAGGGAGGCGATCGTGACGGTGACAGATGAGTATGTGAGATCTGGGATTGAATATTTGAAGAATCAGCAAGACTTGACTAAGTTTCAAGACTTGCATGCATTAGGAAATGGAGGGCTATTTTATGGAAACCCTAACCTTGGGGTGGTGAGTTGGTTGACTTTGCCAATTTATGGGCTTGATTTTGGATGGGGGAAAGAGATTTTTATGGGACCTGGGGCTCATGATTTTGATGGGGATTCATTGCTTTTGCCAAATCCAAATGAAGAAGGAGGGTTGATTGTTTCCTTGTGTTTGCAAGTTTGTCATATGGAAGCTTTAAAAAAACACTTTTATGAAGATATCATGTAGACTATAGTCATGGTATCATCTTAATTATCATCTAAGGAGAAGGTGATTGCATGTATGGAATGAGAATTACTGAAATGAAATTACAAATAATAAATAGAAAATTATTGAAAAATAAATTCCTCACCATGAATTATTACTATTAAGTGCAAATTTATAATTAGTTGTAGAAGTAATTATACTTTCTTAAAATTCTTCATATTTAGTCTAAAATTAACTTCGATCATATTTGTTTTTCTATTTGACCCCTCTTATTTTTTTAGTACAAGAAGGTGCTCAGCAAAACCAATTAGAGCAAGATAAACCTAGGAAAGAAAACTCCACATCTATATATCCTGGTATAGATACTTCATCAAACATGCCGAAGGATCCATTAATCTATGACATCCCAAGAGCAATTAAGTTACCGGCATAATTTGCAAGTGAATCCGCTGCCTGATTAGCCTCTCTATAAATGTGTTACTAATTTATCAGAGAATACCTAATAATATAATTTTAAAAAGGATAGGTATTGATTCATCGGTTCTATTGTGCAATGCCAAATCTTCAATAGTGAACAGTCTTCGAAAGTATAATAAACACAAAATAATGATATACATATTTAAAATTTTACATAAATTTTTTACACTCATCTCACTGTAGTTACAGTAAGGTACAGTGAGTGAAGTGTAAAATCTTTAAATAAAACTTTAAGTATGTATAGCATTTTTGTAAACACAATATCAAAGTTAAGTTAAATATATAAATAATTATTAAAAACATAATTAAAAATATATTTATTTCGCCGTAAAAATTTTATTGAAAAACTTTTTCCTCATTTTATTGCGTTCGGGATACTTAAGAAAAATGTTCACATTGATGATCAAAGAAAAAGTTTAACCTTTTTGTGGAAAATAAGTTATAAGAACACAAATCTATAATTTATTTTACAATAAATATTTTTTTCTCCAAAACTTTCATAACTAATTCCTAATTGTAAGAATATATTTTTAGAAAAAAAAAATTAGACGTGGCATACATTTTTCGAATATGTCTTCGGGCAATAGCCACACATTCAAAAACACTTTACTTTTCGGTAAATGAAATTCATGGAAAATTACTTTACTTGACAAAATCACTAAGAAAATCTGAAAATTAAAGCAACCAAAGTAACTAAAACTGTAATCACGACAAATGGGGAGGATATTATTTTCGGAAATTTTGTTTAAATTGCTGAAAGATTATTGTTTTCAAACGAAGAATAAGAAAAAATGAGTAGGAGGATTTGGAGAATCTGAAAATGGCAAAGAGTTAGCAGAGTCGTTACTTATCGAGAAATTATTAGAGGGGTAGTTTGGTCATTTAGAATGAGGCAGGACCTATTTTATTATATAAATAAATAAATATCTACTAAGTACTGACTGATAATAAATTAAAACTTAGGGATTCTTTTGTTATTGTTCGAAAGAAATTTAAAATAAAAAAAGAACACATGTGAGTGTAAGATGAAGCAAAAAATTCAAAATCTAAAGATATATGAGAACTTCAATCTCAACTTATCAATCTTCTTATTGAGTCGAGTGCGGAAGAATCAGACATTAATGATTCTTCTGATGATCAAATATTTGAAATTCAAGAAAATTCTTCTAATTCTTCAGACTATGAAAGCGATAATTGTGATTGTAAACACTCAATAAATACAATTACTAGACAAGATAAAGAAACTCTTCTTGACATGCACTACAAGAAACATTACATTTTGTGACTATTAGATTAGTCACTGCAACTGATACAATTTGTCACCGAATTATTTTACGACTAGAATAATTTAGTCACATATTAGACACAGAATGTCGGTCGTTGAATGATTTTGCGACTAAAGTAACATAGTTGTCTAATGAGTGTTTTAACAACAAAAAATATAGTCACGTTAGTCGTAGGCTTATGTGACTAAGTCGGTTATCGCAATACAATCTATTTAGTGACTAATGATTGTAGTCATAATATAATTTATTTCATGACTAAGTAATATAGTCAATAATTATACTTTGAAGTGACTAATTAATTTAGTCAATATATATGATATTTCATAACTATTATACTTAGTCACTATTAACTTGTTTATGTGACTGAATAATATAGTTGATAATCACACACACACATATATATATATATATATAGTCGCAAAACATAGATGATAGTGAGAAAATATATTATAGCAGAGAGTTTCAAATTCGGTGACTAAATACAAACTTTAGTCATAAAAAAATTTATTACCTAACTAAATGATTGTTAGTCACAAAATAATTGGTCACTAAAACATATTTTTCTTGTAGTGATGATAGATAAAATTGAAGATCCTGAAAACAAAAAATGATTATTTACTCAAATTAAAAATATTTTATTTAAAGAAAAAAAATCATTAATTCCTTCCCAATACTCAAATTATAATATGCAAAATATATATCAAAGGTTTTCTCAAACTCCTCATCCAACTACTACTCAAGATCATGTCCAAGAAATCAAAGAAATTAAAAACGAAATCAAGATCATTAGGGAAGAAAATAAAAAAATTCAATTAACGTTACTAAAAATTTAAGTTAACGAAGCCTCTACCTCTGGTAAAAAGTAGGAAAATGATTCAGAATTTTTAGGGATTATAAATAAAAAAAAAAAATATTTCAAAAATGGCATGTCACAATTACTATCATCGTCGATGATTCTTTGCAAATTGATACCATTGCTCTTGTTGATTCTGGAGCAGATGAAAATTGCATCGAATAAGGATTAATACCTACTCAATTTTATGAAAAAACAACTGAAAAATTATATGGTGCTAGTGGTATGCCATTAAATATTAAATACAAACTTACTAAAGCTAAAATTTGTGCCAATAACTGTAATCTTCAAATCAAATCTACCTTCATTCTTTATAATAAAATTTCTTTTTTGACAGTAGAATAATTTTTTTGTGGACCTAGCCAAACTCCAGAATGAAATCTGACTAATGAAGTTTGATTATTTATTGAGGGTTCTTGAAATGAAGTCCTAGCTGGCTGAAAGTCTCTTAAAATGGATGAACTTCCTAGAGAACTAGGAATTCGTTGTATATTTTTAAATTGAATACTAACACTTCCATCAGAATCTTGACTTATTATATTTGTACTAGATCGTCTTTCTATTGGCGAAAGAGGAACTATTTCTCCAAGGTTCCAAGCACTTCCTTGAGTTATTTCATTCCACTTGAGTCTTTTAAGAGTTATAGCATTTGATCTCAAAGGATTTACTTCAAGTAATATTGATTCATTCCTAGAGCTAGATCTCATAGCCTTAGGATTAATCTGACTTCCCATAACTTTATAATAAACACGATAAATAATAGCTATTGATTTAACATTTTCTAAAACATGTAAATTCTTTGTTTGAACATTGAGAGTTAAAGTATGCATGATATGTGGATCATGCAATGATATAGTAAAATTTGGATAACAATTTGAATAAACAGGGCCATTAGCTAGATTTGATTCTACTAATGCAAGTAATGAGTCATTAAAATTGATAAAACGGGCATCACGTAATGCAAATAATATTGGAATATCTAAACCTAATTTAAACAAAGGTTTCGCTGCAACTTGCACCATTCCTATATATATGTAGGTAGTTGAAATTATTCATTCGGTGATGAGATATGACCGATTGAGAAAACAGAGGTATGATACAAGTTTCTTGGCTCAATGGTATTGTTTGTTCATGGGTTTTGATTGAGTAATCTTGAACAAAAGAAAAAAGTCTTTTTTTTTTATATATATTGTATCGAAACTGGCTAGAGGTATGGACCAGTTTTGCAATTGATTTTCTATATTGGCTATTGGTTCTTGGTTGTTATGGATCTCTTGGCTATTGAGGATATCTGGATCATTGAGAATATCAATAAAGGATTGAGAAGAAGAGGCTTCAGACACTTCGTCTTCAGATCTAAACTTATTGGATCTTAATCTAGATAACAGACTCATATTGTTTTCTTATTCCTGAAATAGATAAAGATTTGGTTTCTTTTATTCTGGGACCACCCTCCGGGATGAGGGATTGACAAGCAAGGTAGTTCTTTGATATGACGCTTAATATTTATGACTATCTCTGTGTGAACTGAGGACCAAGGGTTGGGGTTTTTCCTAAGCCTCTGGTAAAGCTTCAGCCTCCAATAAAAAAGAATACAAGAAGCAATTATTAGATACACTCTCCAGGATATCTCAAGATGATGATGATGACGTAAGCGATGACACAACATCATCTTTTACTCCTCTCAATGAAGATGATTGTTTTGGCGTATTCGTCAATCAATACATGAAGTAATTAGCCGACCACATGGCCGACAAGCGTTTAAATGGCTACACCGACGAGAGAGCGAGAGGGAAGTTTTGAGCATCAATTTGATAGGTAATATTATGGAATTTAGATCAATAGATTTATCAAGTCCGTTGGAAAAAAAATGTATTTTTTTTCCATTTTTATTTGTTAATTTGTTTGTTTTTGTTTATGTTTTTTGTTTTTTGTTTTTTTTTACTTTCATTATCCTAACAGGGGGTTTGAATTTTAGATATGATATTTTCTTTTTGGGTATTTATCAAAATTTGTTTTTTTTTTTTTTTTTTTTTTGGTTTGGTTTTGTTTTGGGTTATGAGATTGTGAAATTTATTTTTATTTTTATCTTTTGTTCATGTTGAATGCTTAGATAAAAACCCATATGCTATGAGACCTGAAATTGACTCTTTTAATTTTAATTTGACTGTTATTAGACGGCCCGTCATATAATGGGCCTGTCTTGGGCTTGTTTTTTTATTTATTATTAAAATATAAAATTAAAAAAATCGTCGATTAAACCTAATATCTATGAAATCAAAATCAGTTCCTCTTCCTCAGCGGCTCATTTCGTTTCCTCAGCATCTGATTCGAAAACCAAATTAATCTCCAGCCGTTGCCGTGACATTCTCCGCCGCCAGCCCGCCGCAGCTACTCGCTTCATACAGGTAAACAGGGAATGTATTTCTGTGATTAATTATGCAGCTGTAATGGCGGAAAAAGATCAGGGAATGAACAGACCTTAATTGCAAATTGGGGCGAACTATTTGTTCATAAAAAAAATACAAATTGAACCGAACTTTGATTCATAAACCCTAATTTTTATCATTCACTTGCAGCTCTCCAAGCTTCAAGTCATTAGTTCTAATTGACAAGCTCTTAAATACTCATTAATTTCACGGCAGTCAACCATTTTCTTCGATTTTAGCCTCTGTTTTCAGGTTTTCCACTTTCAAACTCTATGTCAAATTGATAATTAAAAATTACCACATTTACAGTTGTTAAAAGTATAGTCCAGTTTGAATTTGAATCAGTAATTTTTTTTACAATATATTTTTTGTATTCAGCATTCTTACTATTTTGGGTATGGGTCCTTTTTTTTTTTTGGAGGGTTTAAAGCCCCACTTCATGAAGGGTTTACGGGTTTATGATATTTTCAATGGATTTTGAGTTGAGTTGAATATTTCCAGGACATGTCGAACCGGCCGGAGTTAGTAGCGCCACCTGAGATATTCTATGATGATACTGAAGCTCGGAAGTACACTTCCTCTTCTCGTATCATCGAAATTCAGGTTTGTTGATTGTTCATTATCAGTGTTCTTTTTTTTTTTTTGGGAATAGAAGAAAGATAAAAAGATTTTGAATTTTGTCTGTTTTGATAGGGAAAGCTTTCAGAGAGAGCATTAGAGCTTCTTGCTTTGCCTGAAGATGGTGTCCCCAGATTACTTCTTGACATCGGTATTGTTAAAAAAAAACTGTCTTTGTTATGTGCTTGAAGAGTTTGAGATAATTCATCCATTAGATTAAATCAAATTAATATTAATTGTTTTGTCTAGAGGTGGATGTATGGTGAAAGGATTAAGAAAGCATTTGGATTTCAATTAATGTTTTTGGTGTTTTTGTAGGCTGTGGATCAGGTCTTAGTGGGGAGACATTATCTGAGAATGGGCATCAATGGATTGGTCTAGACATTTCGCAGTCGATGCTTAGTATGTGAACTTTCGTATTTGCTTTAATATATAAGTTTCGGACTCATTTATGATCTTATTTGATATGATTTGTAATCTATATTTTTTCTTTTCCCCCAATTTCAGATATTGCATTGGAGCGAGAGGTTGAGGGTGATCTATTACTTGGAGACATGGGTCAGGTATTCACTGAGTTTTTTTTTTTGCTTTCTGACACCCTTATGTCATTATAGGTTGCATTTTGTCCTAAGTAAATAGGATGCTAAATTTGTATTGTAGTGTAGTTGGGTCTAAATTTGAAATCTCTCTCTCTGCTTGCGCCCTCCCTCCCTCTCTCTCGCTCTCTCTCCCTCTCCCGCTCTCTCTCTCTCTCTCTCTGCTTGCGCCCTCCCTCCCTCTCCCGCTCTCTCTTGCTCTCTCTCTCTCTCTTCTCTCTCTCTCTCTTGCATTCAATTGTATCAAGCCATATACCCATATACCATTTTACATTATAATTATTGTTGAAACCTACTCTTCTGTACTGTTTTATCTGAGAATTATTTTGTTGCCTTCCACTTTTGATATTGCTTGTTTAAATTGTTATTTCGAATTTTTGATACATTGTAGTAAATTTTCTATATTATTTTCTTATAATTAATTTCTATTATGTGGCAGGGGTTGGGACTCCGCTCTGGAGTTGTTGATGGGGCCATCAGTATCTCGGCTGTTCAGGTTTGGCTATTGATGAATTTATGTGTTACATATTGTGGGTTTAAGCCTGTAAAGCTTGGCATATAACTGAACTGAATCTTGGTTTTAGGTTTTGATATCAACAAATCAATTGCTTCAGTTGCTTTTGGCTTATAAATGAATAAGCTGAACATTCAAACTTATTTGACTGTTATTATATTCTTGATACTTTGATAGCACAAGTGAACTAAACTGAACAGAGTTGTAACTATCAGCACCCAATGGATTTTTTATACTTCGAATCATATATTCTTACCATAAAAATCTTTGTAGAACCTAGTTATTTTCGAACTTCTGTAAGATATCCTTCAATTTTGAGTGCGTCAGGAAAGTACCCATCTTCTGGACTCTACTGCATGTCTGCATGCTTTCTAATTTTCCTTGTTTCTTTTGATTGGCCAAGCAGTGGTTATGCAATGCTGACAAGTCCTCGCATGAGCCACGATTAAGATTGAAGTATGTTGGGGTTCCTTCATCCTTCTTTTTACTTTTCCCTTTTTTTTCTTTTTTATAATTCGTGAGTAGCAAGACTAAACCATGTTGGTATGTCTGTCTTTCACTCACTCTGTCCACCATTGAGATGAAATCATGAAGGTTAAATCATATGAAATATTATTTGCTCTAAATTATCTCTTCAGTTGCAGTGTTATTATATTTTGCAATCTCTCTCTTTTTTAGGGCTTTCTTCACGTCATTATATAGATGCTTGGCAAGAGGAGCAAGAGCAGTATTTCAGCTATATCCTGAAAGTGTAGCCCAGCGTGAGTTGATACTGAGTGCTGCAATGCGCGCTGGTTTTGCTGGTGGTGTTGTTGTCGACTATCCACATAGGTATGCAAAAGATCATATGAGAGCACCCTTTCATCTTGTCTGACAAAGGAAACTGCTTTTAGTAACTGTATTTTTAAGCATGTTCATCCTGCTCAGTTCAAAGATTTGTACCCCATATATAACTTCTCTTTCGCTTGCTTTACATTCCTCTATACCTATTTGTTCCGATAATGGTGAGGGGAATTGAATTCTTTGTAATGGCATTTGATGAGCAGAGCACTAGCATCTCTGGGGAAACTTCAATTCTATATTTGCTCAGAAAGTTCTAATTAAACATCTTTTTTTATGCCCGTGTTTTCCTTCCTATTAATTCCACTGTTTACTAAATTGAGAGTACTTCTCTCCTTGCAGTTCCAAAAGTAGAAAAGAATTCCTAGTCTTGACATGTGGTCCACCATCCATAAGCTCAGAGGTTCCCAAGGGAAAAGTTGGAGACATGGAAAGCTGCTCTGACTATGAGAGTAGCGGAGATGAAGAAAATAAAACGGTGGGTGTCGTTTCAAAGATCTCTAATTTGCGTCTCTCTTCCGGGCTAACATTTCAATTTATTTCAACTTTTATTTCCTCTCAATATGGGAAATAAATTCTTCTATTATGGTTGTACTTTTTTCTTTTCTGGAAAAAAATCATGATTGTTTTGGTTCATGCAGGTTTGTGTTTCAGATAGGCACAGACCCAGGAAAAAGCAGAAAATAACAAAGAAAGGGAAGGGTAAAGAGTGGGTGCTGAAGAAGAAGGAACAAATGAGAAGAAAAGGCAATGCCGTGCCTCTAGATACAAAGTACACTGCTAGAAAACGGAAGGCACGCTTTTGATCTTCGCTACATAATAATATATATCCAAAACGAAAGGTTTGCAAGAATTCTTCTTTCAAGCCTGATCAAGTGAAGTCATGCAGATGGGAAACCAGCATATAAACATTATTCTATCATCTCTGGGTGTGGAAGCTGATGGCTGCATAGGTTTAATTTACGTACAACCTAGTTTTCTATACAGAATATTTCTGTTAAATATTCATGCATTTGCTTCCTGAGCTGCTGAGCATCTGCCAAAATTTTGGTTAGAGGACCTGTTTTGATTATGTACTTGGATAATTTCCAATTCGATTCATATTTATGAATTTTTCTAAAATAGTTAGAGTCGAGTTTACTGAGTTTAATGAAATAATGAAGTGGCACAACATATATCTTTGAACTGGCGCAACTGGAAGTGTTAATTGTCCATAAACAATTTTAATTGTCATAAAATAACCACAATTAAAAAGAAAACTTTTACAGAACCAGGAAGGTTTTCCTTCCCACATTATCCGCTTGAATATTCATAACATTAACATCCTACAGCTAATTCTTATTCTATATCCTTTTGTAGCTGATTAGTTTTATTCCAGAAACATAGACACTACATATTTTACCGACTGAATGTAATCAAACCTTTATTAAAGGTTAAAGCCTCCTAGAGAAGAAGGCACCAAATTGCACAAGCTGAAATAACAGTAAAGCAGTAAGTAAAGCTTTCTTTAAACTGCATGGAACTGGAACATTTGTCTCATCCTGTACCAGGTTTTCATAGACCACAACAGCAGCAGTAGCACGAATATCCAGGATTAAAACCCCCGTCTTGCTTTACATCAAGCTTCTGATGTCTGATTTTCTGCATGCAAGAGAAAGCAAATAATTCGATACAATTTATTAGAAAGTGAGTGGTGATTGAAAATAACTCCGCCCCAGTTTGACTTTATAGTTACATCCCCCACCAGTAACCACTATTAACCAGCCATTCTTCTCATGTGACAGCAGATAATTGAATCAGTTTAGTTTGTCTGTTTATGATGTTTTGTAGCTATGCCGTAGTCCTGAAAAAATGTATTACGGGAAGCGTGGAGGAGACTGTGTCTGATACAAGGGGAGGTGGGGTTTCTACTTTCTAGCAAACATTAACATAACAAGAGGGGTCTGCATTAAATTAACCACAATTTATTTATATCCAGCTCCATCAGCAGGATCAAACAATGCTAACAAACATCAACTCGATAAAGAGGCTCTAGTAAAAGATAATGTTGCCTATTTTACTCACGAGACATATGTGTCCATCTTTAAGCAGATACCATTCTTTGCCAAAGGTAACTAACTACTCTCAACAGCAGAATGGAGTAATTTTATGACATGAAAGGCATCTTCCAATGCTTACATATGATAATTTAAAGGATGAACAAGTCAAATTAAGGTATAACTAAAGCCAGTCGATACATAAAGAGTACATACCTTCTCCATTTAGCATTTCAAATCGAGCAACAATGTGCTTCCCGTAAGTGTACTTCTTTAAAACATGAGCATGTGTTCTGATACGACTAAGCAATGTGGCCTGTTGACTCTCAGTACATAGTTCAAAAATCTTCTGGACAACATAATTCGCAAACTGGTCCTTCATCATTGTCTGGGACACGAAGTAAACGAAATTATTAACAAGAAAAGTTTCAAATTGAGAATCTTATTTCAGAATCAAAATAGTCACGCTGATTTATACATAATTATATATTTCATATTTACTACACAACAATCATGCTACGCAAGTAAAAAGAAATTCAACCTTCACAAAGAGGTTGGAAAGGGAAGCAACATTATCAGGGAATTAAGTACTCCATTTCAAATTTAACATACTCGGGCACCTAAAAAAATTGCAACTGGATTCAATTCCCCCAAAAGTAATAAAATATCTATATAAGAGGAGGAATCTTTGTGTTATTATGCCAACTGAACATGACAATTGTGTAAAATTGAGGGGAAAAGAACAGAACATAACTGATTATTTATCAGGGAAATTAGAAGTTAATCTGACATTTACTAGAAGCATTAGTTCATCACCAATCAATTACCAGGAAGAAATGGAAAAGAACAAAATAAAATCTGAACCTATATCAAGTGTGCTTATATAGGATTTTCACATATCATGTTTGTGATTATGGTCGTGTTTGGTCAATAATCCTTGCATGCGAAGGAGGCCTGTTAGCTTACTTATTACTGTTACAAGGCTTCTAGCAACTAATTAGTATAAACCTCTGAATAACATGCATGGACGCTTGAAGGTGAATTGAGAAGAAAAAGATGGTGTCAAGAGAGTTTAACTTTAAACAAATATTGCAAAAACCAATTACTCTTTAACTTACAGAAAAATAAACTAATGCATATTACCCATTCCTTTTGGCAGGTCGATATTCTGAAGTACATGGTCCACATTTAGGCAACACAATAAATGCAACTTACTAATAAGATATCATTTTCCTCATTATGCCCAAGAACTTCTTCAATAATTAGTTCTCGTTCAGCAGTAGCACCATACGCGAAGCATTTCTCAACAACATTTGATGCAAATTTATGCAGGCTCAGTTGTACGACATGTCCCGCAACTTCCTAATAATTTCACTTCTTTCAAGTAGTTTTCCCCTCTGTAGTACATGCTGTAAAGTTAAACAGTACAACCACTGATTAGCAATAAGTGATAACAAGAAGTTCACGTATAAAAGAAATTTCCTAGTGCATAGAAGAGATTGAAAAGTGCATTTCAAGAAATGAATGGCAAGAAGCCTACTTTGTTGAAACAGGCACAGTTAAAATAATGAAAGGCAACAGATCGATGTCATGTCAAATCCTCAATTCCAACAACATAAAGACTGTAAATGAAGTTTGATTTACCATTATGCTCTATCAAGGATTATGTTCTACTTCTAGCCCTCCCATTATACTGTAACAAACTTGACCAAAAGTATTCTACCTCACAAGAAAAAGAAGTTGCAATCAAACGTAAAATCCTTGCTGCTTAATATTATAATTCAATAGACTTTACACCCAAAAGAGATGATCTAAACCAATTGAAAGGATCTGCCAAAATCTGATGACACCATGTATGGCGAAATTCTGCTCATTTATGAAAACTGATTTCAGACCAGCACTAAACTAGCTACAAAACAACGGTGTATAATTTCTCAATATGTTTTAAAGTAAAGACTCAAGTAGAAAATCCAAACTGCAGTATTGACTCTACGAAATTCATGATCAGAGAATAAGTGCATGTTAAACCACAAAAAACAAATACCAACCTGGGTAACATAATTGCCATACTGATCCTGAGCAAGAGCACAAACATTATCCAAGATCTCATCCACTATAAACTGGCATTGATTCTTATCTGTACAATGCTCTAAGACTCTACAAGAAACCACAACAAAACAGCTTCAATGTCTTAAAACACAACCAAATAAATATGGGAGGGAAAGGAGAGAAAAATAACTCCTGATATTCCAATCAAGTGGTATTACCTGTATAACACAGCAACCACATGGATGCATTGAAAGTGATGCAACTTGGCCACGGAAAGAAGAAATTATAAACCCAATTTTCTCTGGTGGAACACACTCGATGCATTTTTGTATGACATGATTTCCATTTTGATCGTGCACACATCTCATAACATTTCCATCCAGTTCACAGACAAGCTGTGCTTTCTGTTCAAGCTCAACAGTCTCAAGTGCCTACATTAGACAGGATCAAATGAATATCTTTCCACTAAAGCAAATGTAAAGGGTGGAACATCAGGTAACTTATGATAGGAGGCCAATCAATTATGCGTAGAATTCTCCATGGCAATGAAGATGCAAATATGATAAAAATAAGATTTATTCTGGAATTCTTTAAGCATAAGTTAAAGTTTCAAAAATCAAAGCACAGTGCGGGGAAATTTTTAACTCTTTGAAACCCTCAAATGGTGGTATTTTGGGTTACAAGTACATGGAATATTATTCAAAATGGAAATGAAAAAAAGTACATATTAAATTTGTCCAGATTCTAACGAATCTAACTACACAAGAAAAGCTGGCTATTGCCGATAGAATACAATCAGTTAAAACAGTCAGCACATTGTAAACCTATATAAATACTTACACCATCTATTGATATCATATGGATAAAAAAAATGTACCATAAGAATCTCACATACCTTTTGGATTACACGACAGCCATACATCTGCATACTTAAAGGCAAAATCTGACCAACAAGCTGATTTGCCATTTCCTTTAGCTGCGCAGGGCTTCCATATTCGAAGAACTGAAAGTACACAAAGGAAAAGGGAAAAAAATAAATAAACAAGAAAGCCAAACAAGCAGTAGGCAAGAAAGTTGCAAAAATGAGAGAATATTTTGAAACTTGAAAGCACTCCCTTTGAATGACATAGTTACCAAATACATCAGTCATCAATTTGGATGAATGTGGAAGAACTTCTTTAAAAACAGATGCCTTCTCATCAACACTAAATTCTGCAACTTCTGCTGAATAAATCGACTCCCATGTTGATCAGCACTAGAATCGGAAATATTAAGTTAATTAACCTTTTAATAGGACAATGCATAGAAAATGAAACTGAAAGAAAGTGAAACTTGCCTAAATTCAACAATATGTCCGGTGATATCAGACAGCTCAAAGGTTCGACCTTTGCCAGATTTCAACTCTTCTAGAAAATTACATGTTTTGGTATCGTTATAACTCTCAAATCCTCTTTGACCTTGCCAGCCAGAATATCTATTAGAACCAGTGAAAGTCTCATCTCGTTCCTCCCTCCAAGAAGGCCTGTCCCCACTATTGGGGACCCAGGCAAAACTGGACTACCAAGTGGTGATGAAGGGTAGGAACATACCCATGTTTGGAAGGTTCCCCAAGTAATAAGGACTCACACTCATTTTACTGGAGTTTGGATTGTCTGATTCTCCACTTCTACAATGTTGGAATTTCTGAAGATCAAAAGCAGCTATGTCAGACCCCTTTTGAAAGTCATGGGCATTAGTTTGGTTCCTCAAAACACGGCCTCTAGATCCCAGTGGCTCAAATTGACCAGCAATACTATACGCCTCCCCAAAATGTTGTGGATAGTATTGCACATGAAGGGATTCACGCAACTACGCAAGAAGGTTGCAGTGAAAACCCAAACTGTCCATAAAACTTGTTAACATGTTGCATATCAGCTCCATGAACAATGTTTCCTCCACTTGAAACCCCAGATGGTTGAGAATGAAAGCTTGGACCAGCAGCACCATCAACCAAGTAAATACCACCATGGGGAGGATATCCAGAAACTAAAGGAGAATTCATCACATATCCACCTACCCCATATCGAGGAGAATAGAAGCCCGGGGCTTGAACATTAGAGTAAAATGGATTTGGAGAAGTCATGTAGGCAGCTGCACTTGCATACAGTGGAAGTGTGAACCCAGATGACTGGACTACTGGCTGCAGCACTGTTGAGGGCTTAGGAGGACCATGATGAAACTGATCCATGCCAGCATATGCGCCAATTACTCCTTGAGAACTTATTTGAAACTGGGTACTTTGAACTTGAGATGAACTGCTTACTTGCAAATGTAGTTGGAGTTGATCTTGATTTTTCTGATTTCCTAAATTTTGATGGCCCATAGTAAGATCCTTAATATTATAAATAATAACAGAAATATCTGAACGACTGGTATCCTGAGCTAAGAATTCATCTTTTGCCCCAAATATATGTATCATCTGAAGTCCCTTGCTCAGCTGGTGGAGTGGAAGATATGGTTCCTGTACAATCACGAGATGACGAGCTTGAAGTATAGGCAGCTGACACATCCGCTTTTGACGATAACCTTATATTATGAGCACCAATAGCTGTTGAAACAGCATTTGACGAGTGTGCAAATGCTACACCCTTCTTGGGAGCAGGCCATTTCTCCCACTTGTTTCCAAAATTCTTATTGGACTCTCGGTAGCCATACTTCAAGAAAAGATTTTTCCCCTCTATTTCAATAAGAATTCAGCAAACATTCACATAGTCCCCCTGAAAAACGCCATTTATTTTCATTCAAAACTCACAAGAATGAACCAGAACCAGAACCAGAACCATAAACAATTATCAATAAAACAATATATAGATACACAGTAAGCATCAATCACAAACAATTGGCACTCTTACTTTAATACCAATCAACAAATATCTCAAGCATATGAGTTGTAAACAAAAGGTCAAAGATTCACCAGCAAACTTAAACACACACTTTCACAATCACAATTCAACTAAACTAATATTCTAGAAATGATAAATGAAAAAACAAAATAATTATTAAAAAAAAAGTTACACTTTTTTTTGACAAAAAGCGAAGCTTTTTGGAACCCATGAACCACAAAGATTCTCCTACCAAGTAACCGAATAAGAAAGATTCAGAGTATTTAAAAACCAAAAATAAAATAATAATAATAATAATAAATGACAAAAGCGGAAATGGCACGAAAGTGATTGATAGTTTCATGAAGAGACACGTGAAATTAATTAAGAGGACTACTCTTCACATCCTCCGACAACAGCCACCTCCTTGTCCCCTTAGCATATTTTTGATTTTGCCCCTTTAATTTTTAGAAATTCTCTTCCTCAGCGAACCAAATATACCACAATATATATATATATATATATATATATATATATATATATATTTAAAAATAATATATATATTTATTTTATTTTATTAATTAAATTTTTTATTTTTATTTTTTTGTTTTTTATTTATATATTTTTTATTGTTTAATAAATATTACAAATTTCTTATTTATTGTTATTTATTTTGTGTTCATTTATTCATTTAATTTTTGTGATTCTTTTTTAATTTATTTAACACTACTTATATATTATAAAAATATTCGTATGTATTAAATCAAAATATATATATTAGAAAATAGTACAAATAACAAATAAAAAAATTACACTTTAAAATATAAAAACATAAATTCTAATACATGTTGCCTCCAAAATCTCATCTTGGCGCACTTGGTGATATACTCAATACTTCGTACCGATTCTAATTATTTTATAAATTAATTTTATTTGGTAAAATTTTATTTTTTTTATACATAAGTAGTGTTAATTAAATTAAAAATGAATAAAAAAAATAAATGAATAAATACGCAATTTGTAATATTTATTAACAAAAATCAAAAAATAATAAAATAATAAAAAATATATATAATTAATGAAATGACAAAGGAAGTTATAATTAGTATATAATTATTTTTAAATTAATATATATAAATATAAAATTTTTGACATGTATAATAATTGAAGGAGTGATAAATTATAAATGGAGAGTCATTGTGGTCTTTTTGCAGGAAGACAAAAGGGGAGGAGTGTTCAGGAGAGGGGGAGGATCAATTTTCATTAATTAAACGACCTTCCATTTTTTGAGGAATTACATTTATGAGTTTTTTGTCTTGGTCGTGAGTCATACTTAATGAGGCTTCTTTTCACAAAGCTGTGTTTTACTTATGATTGATGTGTCACAGTTGATTAAGAGTTGGTGCTAATGTATAATGGTGATTAGGAGTTGTCAATAATTTTATTATATTTTACGATTTCTTATATCTTATGATTTTAAATTTCACACAAGTTAATTATAATAATATAAATAAAAATATAGGTACCTAGACGTTATAGTACGCATCTTGTCGAGTATAAATAATAATATAAGTCAATGGAATCAATCCACTTCAAATTTGACTTATCCTTGTGCTTATATTCTCATGTGAGATTTGAGATCATAATATTCTAACATGTTACACAATCGACATCCACACGCGACACATCATATTTAGTTGTGTGACTTAGTAAATTATGTCTTTGAATAGCACGAAAACTAGTAAATATATATTTTTTTTTCAAAAAAGAAATTTCATGAATCAAGTATTTTTGTTAGATTTGACCAATTTAAAGCTATCCCGCAAAAGGGTTTGAGTAGAAGAGTGTCTGATTTTCTGCATGCAAGAGAAAGCAAATAATTCGATACAATTTATTAGAAAGTGAGTGGTGATTGAAAATAACTCCGCCCCAATTTGACTTTATAGTTACATCCCACCAGTAACCACTATTAACCAGCCATAATTCTTTTTATATATAAAGCAGAAGTTTGAATTTTAACTTGGCGATTATCTAAGATTATTAGTACATTATACATGTTAGGTAGTTGTATACTTTTTATGAAATCATTTGTTGACGGCTGATTTCGGTTTCAGGGGCAATAAAGGTTTTTTACTCCCGAGACAATCCTTCTCCAATTGTGAATTTGTTTTGTTTATGGGAAACCAAAAGCAAATTTGGCAAAACACAGATAAATACACCAATCAACAAAGAGATTTAACGTGGTTCGGCGGATCAGATCCAGCCTACATCCACGGGCACAGAACGGACGATGTTTTATTACTGAGATATGCTTCTCTGATATCTCTTGTGTTTACAAGTCTGATGGTAATGATATTGATATTTCTTCCTCTTGATCTTAATATTCTTTCTGATTCTGATTCTGATGCCTCTTACATTCTACCCTCCTATTTATAATAGTGTAGAAATCAGATTTCTTCTCCTACAAGAATTTCCTAGTTGAAACAATTTCCATTTCCCATAAGGATTCCTTGTCAAAAACTATTTTCATTTCCTTTATCCTACTAGGACACTGACTTACTATGGGGTAAGGAGATAAGTTATCCTACTTTCTTGGGGAAAGGTTGATGAGTCAGTATCCTAATAGGATATGGGAAGTGAATGTAGTTTTTAACTATGAATCCTTATGGGAAAAGGAATCTGATTTCTTCACTATTATAAATAGAAGGGGAAAGTGTAAGTAAGTGGCATCAGTTAAGGAGCATCAATATCATTACCATGAGACTTGTAAACACAAGAGATATCAGAGAAGCAGATCTCAGTAATAAAAGTATCATTCGTTTTGTGCCCGTGGACGTCGGTGGGATCTGATCCGCCGAACCACGTTAAATCTCCTTGTTGATTGATGTATTTATCTGTCTTTTGCTAAATTTGCTTTTGGTTCCCCCCATTAACCGAACAAATTCACTATTGAGGGAGGATTGTCTCAGGAGTAATATTCTCATATTGCCCTGAGACCAAAATCAGCCATCAACATCATTAATGTGATAATTTTTACCAATAATGAGTGACATGTTAAGTGTTACATTAGTTGAAATATAATTTTTTTTTTAAAATTATAAGTATACTTTTATTGTTAGTTAGAGTTAATGGTCTCTTAATCTTTTATTTTTTGAGCAATATCTAAGTGGGCCTGTTTTTGGCATAATGTGAAATGTGGAAATTGACCGGCGTAAACACACATGTATAACGCAAGCGCACGTATCGTTCAAGTAGTATAAAAATATCGATCCCACGAGGACTTAATTCCTACTGTTGTTATTAATTGTTGAATCTATTTATTTACAAATATCTAATTAAATGGAGAAGAGAGAGATTGTTTGTTTGTTTGGTTGAATGTGGCTTTGCTAAATAAATAAATAAATAAAAAGACAAAAGAAAATACAAAAGACACAAAGATCTAGGGTTGTAATTTCTTCCAATATCATTTTAAAGATGAAGTGATTATTTTATAGTTGGGTAATACAATGATTTATTAACCTGGAACACGAAATTATGCGAAAGCATCTGTCGATGGTCAGACACAAATACCCAGTTTAACCCAATTGAAGCATATGTCTATGTCAACCAAATTGTCTGGATTTATTAAGTTTAAGTTCCAATTATGGCTACCCCCGCCCGACAGGTATATTCCTATCATGTAAGGAAATCTATTAAAGGGTTATCTATCCTCAATGAAGATCGTGAGCTATTGAGTCTAAGGTTTTAAACTTAAAATCCCTATGTCTAGTTCATTTTAAGTTTACCTAATCAATTTTATTAATGGCCAATTAATAAAAAGCATTAAGATTAAAACTCAATAAATAAATCTTTATAATACCCAAACTATAATCAAACCCTTATAAACTGGTGATATTGAAAATCATCACAATCTTAGAAAACTAACACATAACTAGGACTAGTAAAAACATAAAATTAAAAGACATAAAGTAAAAATGCTGAAAAGTAAATTACAATAAAATGCTAAGGTAAAAGGAATTACTTTTACTACTACTAATTTAGATATCTCCCATAAAATAATATATAAACTTGTGATAATATTTTACCAACCGACCATCTGGCGGTATCCTGATTAAGTCAAATTAAGTCCAACCAGCCATATAGGTGGTAATATTTGTCCATAATCCAGCCATAAAGGCGGTACCAAAATAAATTTACCAACCGACCAATCTGGCGGTATCCTTGATTAATCAGGTTCAAACCAACAGAAAATAAACTTACCAACCGACCAATATAGCGGTTTCCTTGATTAGTCAGGTTTAAACCAGATTAAATTGAATTGCCAACCGACCAATATAGCGGTATCCTTTATTAATCAGTATTTTAAATAGTAAATATATTATTTTTAAGGGAGATTAATCTAAATAGTAACAGTATAAGAATTACCTTTCACCATAACTGGGGAAATTATTTCCTCATGAATAGTAAAAATTGTAAAAAGTAAAAAGTAAAAATTAAATTACTATTATTACTAATGGTAATTAAAATTAATTACAAACTAAAAACTAAAAAAATAAAATTAAAATAAACTTAGAGAGAGAAACTCTCTCTTCATCAAAGAGATGAGAGAGAGAAAGGCACACTGAATTATGAAATTTCGCGCTGAATTTATAGAAAAATTTGGTTCCAGCGTCGCGACGCTGGAATAGTTGGTGTGGCTCACTGAGGAGGCGACACGTGGCGAGGCGGCTGACTGTTGACGCGACACGTGGCAAGGCGGCTAAGACTCAATTATTGTGATGACGTCATGATGACGTGGCGATGACGCGGCGTTGCAATTGTCGGCACAATAGGATTGCGACACGTGGCGACACGTGTCACTCTGTGATTGGCTGATGCTGACGTGGCAAGTTGACTTGGTTGACCTTGTGACGTGCCTGATGACGTGGCGTGACACATGGCGAAGTTGACTCTTTGACCGCTGACATGGCTGATGACGATGCGACACGTGTCAATTCTGAGTGTCGGCAGCATATGATGATGACACGTGTCACGGCGCATGTTAGCGGATTTGTTGTGATGGTGACACGTGGCACGGCGCACGTTAGCAAAGTCAAACTTCTCAAATTCTGACCCGTTGACCAGGCACACGTTAGCAGATTTGGCGCATGTTGGGCGTTGCGACGCTGAAGGTATGGGCGTCGCGACGCGGAAAAGACTAAAATATCCCTGTCGACGCATTTTTGTCCGGTTTTGCCCCAAATTGCCTCCAGTGCTATCCAAACTTTATTTATCTGCAAAATAACAACAAAACACATTAAAACGTTCATAAATCTCGAGAAACAATACAAAACATTAGGTCAAATGAGTGAGAAATAGTGATATAAATACCACTCATCACACCCCCAAACCTAACATTTTGCTAGTCCTCGAGAAAAATACAAAATAAAATAACATAATAAAATTTAACTAAGCCATTTTCGTAGGGATCACGGTTGCATTTAGCATATGCAACAAGCCTTTAAACCCCTAGGTGTCCCTAGTGGACGAGTTGTAGTCTCGTGAGGGTTTACAGCAATGATACCCACAAACATTTTACAAAAGTAAAAAGGTATTAAAACTAATGCACACAAAAGCAAAAAGACAAGCGAAAAGAGAATAAAGAAGTTAGTGACTAATCAGGTGAAACTTCTACTCCAAGTTACTAGTTGTTTTGTTTCATTCTAAATTACCGAATAAGTAAATTCTCCGATTATTTTTACCATTCTTCATATACACAGTCAACAAAATATTAAACAACTCATTTTTTCCCACAACAGTCATAAGTGCAGTTGATAAGAGAGTAATATTTTTGTCCTAAAGTTCTATCAGATTTCACTCCTTTTTGTAGCAATTGAATAATTTTTCTGATTTTTCTGATTTTTTCTTTGATTTTTCTGAATTTTGACTTTTTATTTATATACAATACCTTCCGTCTATGTAGCGAGCTTTGGGTCGGTGGCTCCCAAACCAGTTGGCTTTAGGGCACCAGGTGTTAAGACACCCCTACGGACTTAATTACCCAGACTTCAGATATAAATATATTTTTGTTTGTAGCATCTTCGATCCATGTAACGAGTTTTGGGCCAGTGACTCCCAAACCAGTTGGTTTTAGGACACTAGGTGTTAAAACACCCTTACAGACTTAATAACCCGGATCTTAGATACTTTATCAGAATTTTTTTTTTTTTTTTACTCTATCACTTTTTGAGATGCTTCCTCCAATTAAACTAGAGCACTGAATATTACAAACTTTTCAATTACAGCTCATGTCTGTATGTTACTATGTATGTTGATAATACCTGTCAACTGAGCATATGAAGATCCATTTTAGTCAGTATTATGGAGAATTCACAAATTAAATATTTTAAAAGGAAATAAACAAAAATTAACTTGTTTTGAAATAAATGGTTTGAAATACGTCTCAAAAGTGGAAACTCATTACTCGGCTATTTCTTACCAATTTCACATTTTTAGTCAAAATAAAAACACAAAAACACAAAATATTTTTGTAATTTTTGAAAAATTTTCAATTTTTTTGTATTTTTCGAAAAATTTTGGACTAAAAATAAAAACACAATACAAACAAGTACTATTAACTATACCTCACCCCCAAACCTAAATGAGACATTGTCCCCAATGTCTTAAACAGTGGAAGAGTTTAGAAGGTAATACCTGATTAGTTGAAATTTTACAGGAAAAGTAATCGATTAAGATCTATGTCCAATTTACGATTCTGACCACTATCGTTATTTGACCATTTTTTTAGTAAAAATTTTGGCAGAATCACATCTGTTTTTCCACAAATCCTCAACAACACAAAACACTCAATTACCAAACACTCCAAATATCAATCTTTCTCCACACTTCGCCCCCAATTATTACGAATCAATTTGTCAAATATCAACACTTCGCAATTTCAATTCTCGCAATACCAAGTCATAATCAACCAAATTACTGAATTCAATCCCAATTACCAAATCAAATTTTTATCAAATCATTACCGTAATTTCAGTTTTGATTTTGGCAGTGGAGGATACGGATCAGTTTGGACTTGGGTTGATTTGCTGCTTCTCGGTTTGGTTGTGGGTTCGGCAAAGGTGGGTTTCTGGTAGATCTCGGCAAGACACGGCAGTGGGCTCGGCTTGGTGTGGTGATAAAGTTCCAGCGATGCTCAGTTCGGTCTCTGTTTGGGTGGATATCGGCGATGGCTCTCGGATTGGGTGAATCTTGGTCGAAGGTTGGAAGATGCTCGATGATGGTGGTGCTCGGCAGTGGGTTCGGCTTTGAGTGTTTCGTGGTGGATGGGTGGTTTTGATGGTGAAGGACTCGGCTATGGGGTTGCTAGTTTGGTTGTCTCTCGGTGGTGTGTGGTTCACGGCAGATCTTGGCTGGCTCGGCAAAGGTGGATCTCGGTGGTGTGTGGTTCTCGGCTCGGCAAGGGTGAGTCTCAGTTGAGGACGAGGTTTTGCTCGGTGGTGAGGCTATGGTGAGTCTCGGTTTTGAGGTGATGGTTGGTGGTTGGTGGTGATGATTCGGCAATGGTGAGGTTTGGCTCGACGAAGGTTGGATTTGGCTGCTGGGTTGAGAGAAAATGGTGAGATCTGTGAAGAAGGAGGAGTGATCTGTGCGTGGTGGCTGCTGGTTTTAGGCTCGTAATCAAACCAGTGTCGCGACGCTGAAATTGGTTGTGCGTCGCGACGCTCGGTAAATTTTTTTTTTTGGCAAAACCAAGTCTTTAGACTGATAAATCCACTGGGACGCGTCTCAAGAGCTGACTCTTTACTCGGCCGTCTCTACTGGCTCAACTTTGTATCCTCACAATTTTGTCAAATTTTTATATTGTAAAAAATCCCGCTTGTTCTGGTTTGCTTTTGTCCTGATAAATTCCATTTTTAATTTTTCCTGCAAAACTCACACACAAATTAAAAAGTTCATACACAAAAATAAATTACAACAAATTACATGGGTTGCCTCCCTGCTAGCGCTAAATTTTTCGTCTTCAGCCTGACGTGACTGAAATTTATCTGTTAAGGAGGTTTCAGCGTCGTTTTGGATGTCCGATTAAAGACAATTCCGTGAGCGTTGCTTTGAAGGGTCTCTTCCAACGGTAAAGTGGCAAAAAGAATTTTGTCTCATTCAGTGCTTGTGTCACCTTTTTGATCTTTGTTGCTCCATTGGTTCCTGAAAAGAAAGAAAGAAAATCAGGAAGTCTCGTATGGTGCTTGACTTGGAATGGAAGTTCCATTCTGTCAAGCTTCTGGGTGATTTCTTTGATCAGTACTCCCCGATACAGCGATGTTTTTCCTGAATGCTCTGGATCTTTAATAAGGTCAGCCATTTGCTCCTCCATTTGCTCTACTTCTTGTTCCACCTGAGGATGAATAGATGAGTCAGACATTAGGTCTTCATCCTTTGATTCGGGTGAATTGATTGGCTCAGTTAGATCTTCTTCAAACATGTGTGCAATGCAATCTCCAAGATCTTCGTTTTGAGGATACAGAATTCCATCCTCAATTTTTGATGCAGTTGGTACAAATAGATCAGCTTCCTCCTCGTCAGAGTCAGAATAATAAAAATCAAATCGAGACTTTGTTGGTTCTGGCTCATGAACTGATACCTCTGGTTGTTGATACTGCTCAGCCTCCTCCTCTGTTGAAGTGTCATCTGAAACTGGTTCTTGAGGTATGTAGTTCTGGTTTTCTATGAATTGTCTCATTTGATCTGTCATTCTCTGTATGGATTCTGCGTTACTCTGAATTTGTGCATCAAATCGAGCTGTTTGTTCTTTGATCATGTGCATCAATTGATCTTCCTCGGATGGTTCTTGTTCTTGATAAGGATCGAAGGAAGATGGTGGATAAGATGGAAATGTGATGGTTCTTCGTACCATGAATGATTTTGATAGCTCTGCCACCCTGGATTGTAGTTGTACTCGCAATAATTACTTGGGTGGTTACCGTCACATATCTCACATCTCCATGTTGCGTTCTGATGAGCAAATGTAGTATTGTTTGGTTCTGGCATCCAATGATAATCGTTGGGCTCGTCAACAGGCCTCAGAAAACCGGACTGTTGCTCCCAAATGTGGGGTGTATCTTCTTGTAAGGCTCGTAATCTTTCAATCTCCCAGTAGTGTTCCATTTTTCAATCACCTGAAAATACAATAAAGAAATAAAAATTACAGATAAAGATAAAGAAAATTAGATACAAGTAAATTAGATAGTTTCAAAATTAACAACTCAAGAAATATAAGTCCCCAGCAACGGCGCCAAAAACTTGACCGGCGTAAACACACACGTATAACGCAAGCGCACGTATCGTTCAAGTAGTATAAAAATATCGATCCCACGAGGACTTAATTCCTACTGTTGTTATTAATTGTTGAATCTATTTATTTACAAATATCTAATTAAATGGAGAAGAGAGAGATTGTTTGTTTGTTTGGTTGAATGTGGCTTTGCTAAATAAATAAAAAGACAAAAGAAAATACAAAAGACACAAAGATCTAGGGTTGTAATTTCTTCCAATATCATTTTAAAGATGAAGTGATTATTTTATAGTTGGGTAATACAATGATTTATTAACCTGGAACACGAAATTATGCGAAAGCATCTGTCGATGGTCAAACACAAATACCCAGTTTAACCCAATTGAACCATATGTCTATGTCAACCAAATTGTCTGGATTCATTAAGTTTAAGTTCCAATTATGGCTACCCCCGCCCGACAGGTATATTCCTATCCTGTAAGGAAATCTATTAAAGGGTTATCTATCCTCAAGGAAGATCGTGAGCTATTGAGTCTAAGGTTTTAAACTTAAAATCTCTATGTCTAGTTCATTTTAAGTTTACCTAATCAATTTTATTAATGGCCAATTAATAAAAAGCATTAAGATTAAAACTCAATAAATAAATCTTTATAATACCTAAACTATAATCAAACCCTTATAAACTGGTGATATTGAAAATCATCACAATCTTAGAAAACTAACACATAACTAGGACTAGTAAAAACATAAAATTAAAAGACATAAAGTAAAAATGCTGAAAAGTAAATTACAATAAAATGCTAAGGTAAAAGGAATTACTTTTACTACTACTAATTTAGATATCTCCCATAAAATAATATATAAACTTGTGATAATATTTTACCAACCGACCAATCTGGCGATATCCTGATTAAGTCAAATTAAGTCCAACCAGCCATATAGGTGGTAATATTTGTCCATAATCCAGCCATAAAGGCGGTACCAAAATAAATTTACCAACCGACCAATCTGGCGGTATCCTTGATTAATCAGGTTCAAACCAACAGAAAATAAACTTACCAACCGACCAATATAGCGGTTTCCTTGATTAGTCAGGTTTAAACCAGATTAAATTGAATTGCCAACCGACCAATATAGCGGTATCCTTTATTAATCAGTATTTTAAATAGTAAATATATTATTTTTAAGGGAGATTAATCTAAATAGTAACAGTATAAGAATTACCTTTCACCATAACTGGGGAAATTATTTCCTCATGAATAGTAAAAATTGTAAAAAGTAAAAAGTAAAAATTAAATTACTATTATTACTAATGGTAATTAAAATTAATTACAAACTAAAAACTAAAAAAAATAAAATTAAAATAAACTTAGAGAGAGAAACTCTCTCTTCATCAAAGAGATGAGAGAGAGAAAGGCACACTGAATTATGAAATTTCGCGCTGAATTTATAGAAAAATTTGGTTCCAGCGTCGCGACTCCAAGCCTCCAGCGTCGCGACGCTGGAATAGTTGGTGTGGCTCACTGAGGAGGCGACACGTGGCGAGGCGGCTGACTGTTGACGCGACACGTGGCAAGGCGGCTAAGACTCAATTATTGTGATGACGTCATGATGACGTGGCGATGACGCGGCGTTGCAATTGTCGTCGCACAATAGGATTGCGACACGTGGCGACATGTGTCACTCTGTGATTGGCTGATGCTGACGTGGCAAGTTGACTTGGTTGACCTTGTGACGTGCCTGATGACGTGGCGTGACACATGGCGAAGTTGACTCTTTGACCGCTGACATGGCTGATGACGAGGCGACACGTGTCAATTCTGAGTGTCGGCAGCATATGATGATGACACGTGTCACGGCGCATGTTAGCGGATTTGTTGTGATGGTGACACGTGGCACGGCGCACGTTAGCAAAGTCAAACTTCTCAAATTCTGACCCGTTGACCAGGCGCACGTTAGCAGATTTGGCGCATGTTGGGCGTCGCGACGCTGAAGGTATGGGCGTCGCGACGCGGAAAAGACTAAAATATCCCTGTCGACGCATTTTTGTCCGATTTTGCCCCAAATTGCCTCCAGTGCTATCCAAACTTTATTTATCTGCAAAATAACAACAAAACACATCAAAATGTTCATAAATCTCGAGAAACAATACAAAACATTAGGTCAAATGAGTGAGAAATAGTGATATAAATACCACTCATCAGAAATAAAAACTTTATTCAGCTTAAGTTAAGAATGAAATAAAAAAAACCTTAGATTTTTTGTGCTGATAAATTTGTTCCATACCATTTGAAATACAAAAATAATAATATAGTTATTAATATTTGTACAAAACATTATTATTTATAATTGAATTGACAACTAACTTGACATGAATGAAAGTGTATTTATAAAAATATTTATGTACACCCTATTATATTTTTAACCAACCAACTCATTCTTGTCACATAAATGACCAACTCATTTTATATAATTATCTGTGTCTGTATCATTATTATTTGCAATATACCATGCATGAATTGTTTCTAAAAACCCGCCTGGAATGATAAAAATCAAATTGGAGGTGCTTGGAAGAGAAATTGCACCTAGGATTGGGTTTAGGGAGAAAATATACAATACAATAGAAGTATCATGTCATCCATACAAGTAACAATCCAATAATTTATTATCACGCATGCTAAAATATTTTAACAAAAACAACTAAAAATAGATATTTAATCTTACATGTCATTTACTAATTTATTGGTGATAACATATCACTCATGTCTCCGTTGCTCCAAGGTAGGAATCCCGGTCCAAGACCTAAGTTTACACGTTTCCAAAGTCGATAGGTGAATATTTGCCATGTGGTTGTTGGCATGTTAAGAGTTGAGTCCTCAAGGGACGTGATTTGGTGGTGTATGGCTCATGATCTCACATTGAGGTCTTGAGTTCGAATTCAGATAATGCATTTCTTATAAGAGTCTGAGACAACTGGGGGTTTTAACCGATCCACTTAAGTCCGGAAGAGATGGTTTGGCGGCAGTATTTAGAACGATTCCAGATATATATACTAGTTTTTTCCCGTGCCTACGGCACGATGTTACAGTATTTGCTCGTGCCTACGGCACGGTGTTACAGAATTAAATGATTTTATTTTTTAATTAAATGATGTATGTGCATACGGCACGGTGTTACAGTATTTGGCCGTGCCTACGGCACAGTGTTACAGTATTTGTCCGTGCCTACGGCACGATATTACAGAATTAAATGATTTTATTTTTTAATTAAATGATTTTATTTTAACTTTCTATTTTTAATTTGAAAATTTGAAATTTTTGACCCTTTCCATCAATCAATTCACTCTCTTTCCTTCATTACCAATGAAATGATATGGGCCGTCAATTAAGCCACATAAAGAGAGCCGTTGGATACACTCTATTTCATCTCACACCATTCTTCTTTATTATATAGATATAGTGAGGGGGTATCGATAGAATGGGCCATATCTAATTGGTTATTGGGACTAGGCCCATCAATATGATTAAACAAAGCTAGTTTCCAAAGTCACCTGAGCAATTTCAAGCCCTCCTCTGTTTCATTCATCATCTTCCTGCAAAAACCCTACTTACTGGTAGTACCTGAGTTCAAATCATTGTTTTTCTTTTAAAAAAAAAAAAAATTGTTGCTGTAAATAAAAATCCAGAAAGGGCAAGAGATGGAACAAGTTCGCGAAAGAGAAGATTTCACGCTGGTGACGAGAAAGCCTTATTTCGGTTTGCCCACAGCATGCCCAATTTGCTTGCCTGTTTACATTTATCTCAAGTTCGCTCGCATTCCATTTAACTTGGCATTCAATTCTAGATACCCTGACACCGGTATTATTTTTATTTTTTTTTTCATTTTTTATTCATTTTTGTTGTCAAGCAAATTATTATTTTTTTTTTTTGCTTCATGTTCTGTTTCTGGCTTCTGATTATCCCCCGCTTCATATTTGTGTATAAGATTTTGGTTGCATTTTAGTTAATTTTGGTATATTTGCTTTCTGGGCAATGCTTTTTTTTTTTTTTTTTTTTTGCAAATTTATATTTTGATACCTGTTTTGTAATTTAAAATCACATTGAAGCCGTTGTGTAATGTATTTTTGCTTTATATTCCCTTTTCTCTGTATTTGATTTATATTTAGTTATTAATATGTCTGTTAAAGGCCAAAACACTTTTACAACTGTTGCTGCTTAATGGAATTGCTAGCTTGAGTGGATGGTTGGTAGACAGTAGTTTTGAAATTAAGCATGTGTTATATCAAATGCGTTAGAAGAGCAGTGGTACAAACATACCTCCTTTGTGTATATGACTTGTTGATTTTATTATTTTTTTCAGGATTTATAAACGGTACATGTTGATGTAGTATTTGGTTTCTTTGTCAGATATTATTCCTTATGTTGAGTCTGGTACTTATGTGGCGTACAATAATGAGAACGGTGGAGTTATTGAATCTTTAAAGAAAGATGGCGTTGTTGATTTGGACAATGAATTTGATTTAATACCAGAATGGATATCAATGAAAGCTTTTATTAGCTCATGGCTTGCAGAAGCACTCATGTATGAACTCTGGGTGGGGTCTGATGGAAGTTCTGCTCACAAGATTTATTACTCTGATCTTGCATGGCCAATAGGAAAAGTTTTGTTCTTACAGCAAGTACGAAAAGTTAAGCAGCAGCTTGGGATAACTAAAGAGAACGCTGAGAGAAGGGAAGAAGAGGTCTTACTTATTCCATGAATCTTCCCACTATATCAACTTCTTTTCTTTTTCTCTTTTTGCAAGTTGTATCTTTTGGCTGAGTCACTTCATTTTTAAGATGTTACTACTGTTATGTTTCTTAGATACTTATGTTTAATTTCTCGACAGATCTACAGGAGAGTGAACATGGCATATAGGGCTTTGTCTACTAGATTAGGGGAGCAGACCTCTCTGTTTGAGAATAGGTAATTTTAGATGTCCTGTTAAATTTCTGGTACAGTTTCAAGGAAATTTTTTTTAGACTTGTGCGATTGACTACTTTTTTGCTTCTTTTATATGACAATCAATATTAAACCTGCTAAGATGTATCTAATCACTACTTTCTTGCAGGCCATCAAGTGTAGATGCAATTTTGCTTGCACATGTACTTCTCACTCTTCATGCATTACCAGTAAGTGGCCTTACAAACTGCACCATATTCTGGCTGCTTTGGCAGTTTAAGATCCATCTAGTTGCTCTTCCGGCGAAAGCTGATTGCCTGATTCTAGTATGGTTGATCGATATAAATGTTGGCATGCCTAGTCTGGAGTAATCATTGTAGTGTCACCAGTAGCTCTGGTTGCTCACAAATTGTTGATGCAAATTGTTATTCCTACTAGTATAGCTCATTACTGGTGAGTGGAAGTGCGGCAAGTCTTAGTGTTAGGTTTAGTGTTTCCAGGATCCCTCAAAAGGCTATGGATCCGTGATCCGGATCCCGCGATCCGAATCCCAGAACCAAGCCGACCCAAATCCATGGGGAACGGGAATTGGAACCTCCAATATGGCGATCCACATTGCCAGGGAATTTTAAGATTTTTTAGATGGATTAATGAGTAAATGAAGAAAAGGGTTCATATATTATTACCTTGCAACTCTTGTTTGGTGTTTTAGCTTTCTGGTTTCCTAATTCATGAGACCTACTCCCCCCTCTTTCCAATATAATAAAAAAAAAACTCTTTTTTTTTTAAAGAAAAGAGTCTTGGTGGGAAATGGAAAACATTAAATGGTGGTGTTGTGGTGTTATTTTCTCATCCAATTGAGATTTGTCAAATATATTTAACGTATCGTTCCAACCATATTGTTCATCGGTCCAAAAATATCGTTTCGAAAATCTATCGATCCAACCACATATCTAAATCAAGTGGTGACCCTCGTTCCCGTTCCACGACCGGGATCAATCTGCGATCCAGGTAACTATGGTTAGGTTTAAGTTTTATATATATTAGAAAATTAATGATCAGTGTTTGCCAATTCTTGGCACAATACGTTTATTGAGTGCATGATTTTCCTCTCAAATTTCAACTAGAAGGACACTTTCAGATATCTCAATCAATTTAATGAATGCCGCCTTGGATGCAGTCAACAGATGAAAGACATGATGGCCTATTAGTCATCAGTGATTTAACTAATGGCTTGAAACAAATATGTTGTTGACCTGAATATTACCTGTTCGCTTAGATCCTTTGGTATTATAGTCTTGGAACTTCAGTACGTACTACGTACATAAGTGGTCAATTAAAATATAATGTTTGTAAGATGTTTCAAATGGTTCATTGCATGTGTTAGGCACATTAAACAGTTTAATTTAAGATGGTGTTCACGGTTTCTGTACCTCTAGGTGATGTTATCATCTCCGCTGTCTTGTGTATTGAAAGTCTACATTGAGCACTTGGGCTGGTGTTCTTCAAATGCCAACCATGTACAGAGGCCAGTAATTGTTGTTAAAAGCTACACTGCTAAATTCATGTGTTTTAAAGTTCAGACCGTCTAGCTTTTTACTATATACTTGTATATTTTCATTTATTATTTCTGAACTTATTTTAATTTTAATCCTTTTCCCCTCTCTATTATGAACTATTAGGAAACATCAGTGCTCAAGAGCAAACTCTTAGAGCATGGTAACCTCGTAAGATATGCTGAAAACCTTAAGACGGAGTTTATGGAAGCTGGTTCATCTTCTTCTCTCCCGCAGTTCCCTTCTGACCCATCGTCATCAGCTCCAAGAAAAGGTCCCTCACATTGGAGTAAGATATTCAACTAAATATATTTACTTTTATAATTGATATTTGTTTGCCTTACTGTCCAGACTTTGGTTCAAATGTGCTGGGAATTTTTGCCACAACCATACAAGTTAGGAATAATAACCAAGTATTCTTTCTTGATTATGCATAAATGATTTGTTCTGTGCTGAAAGATTCAGTAGATATCCAAAAGTGTGTTATCTTTTTCAGGGTTTTGCAAACTGAATGAATTTTAAAATTTTAGGAGCTGTTTGTTCGCTTGTTTTGGGGTTGGGGTGGCGGGTATACGCTTACTCTTTTTTTTCATTGGGTTGCATCGTTTGTGCATTCAATGAATTATTACATGCGTTTAATGATATTAAAACGAAACCTTGGACCTAACTTTTTTCTTTTATATAAATAGAGTTGCACGATATACTTGTATACATTAGACAGTATAGTTCCAGTCCAGCTATCACTTGCATCATACGAACAATGATGCACCTTTGTCATTTGTACTACTTTACCTCAAGTTCGTATTTCAGATGCCTGGTTAAGTTCAACTGGTAAGTTCTTGTTACGAATTATTGGAACTTTCATTGTGTTTTTTATTAGGTTCAAAACCCAAGGCAAAACCCAAAAGGGAAAAAACAGAGGAGGAAAAAACTTTCAGAAAAAGGGCCAAATATTTCTTGGCAACACAACTCTTTGCGATTGTTCTTTTCCTATCTCTCATGAATATATATGATATTTCGGAACCTGAACTTGACAACGATGACGGCATCGATTTTGACTGAGATCATACCTTTGTCTACCAACTTCTGTTCCATCAATACCATTTTTTTCCATGATTGTTGCAGGGCAGATTTGACTGCATAATGAGGATATTGTTCTTTTTTAATTCCCTTGTCAATTTTGTAACTTTCAAGCCTTTGGATAATAATAATTCATACAAGTTGAAGGATATGTAATGTGCAATAGATATAACTGCAATTTTGGCGGTCCAGGAGAGAAGAATAATTACTTGTTGCTTGTTTCTGATATTTGATTTTTAAACTTGCACAATGTATAAGTTTAGAATAATGATATATCGACTTGTTTCATTAGCAAAGATTGGCACTTTCAAGCCCTTTATCAGTTTATTGGGGTATGTTAGTGTGCCTGAGATTGTACAATTGTACTTGTTTATTTACTGAATGCAATATCTTTGTTAAAAGGCAACAAATAATTGTCAATTTTACATTTATTACAACATCAGGGTTTCTATGATAATGATTATGATTAATAAGCCTCTCTAGGTGATGAGAAAGATTTGTGTGGATCGGGTGTACTGATGACGTGTTATGTCCGTCCATTAATATTTTGATATATATATCAAAATTAGCCAATAACAATGGAGAGAGAACATTGACGTGTTATGTCAGGCATTAATTGATTGAGTATAATGAGTATGTTCCATATAAATTTCTCTCTTATTATTTGCTTTTTATATTTGAAGCAAGCTAAATTATACCAAAGCAATAGGAGACTAAAGACTTTTATAAATCTCTGTTACCTTGTAATAAGCAGTCATGTTTGTAATTACGATGACACCTCCTTAAACCAAACTACCTAACAAAATATCACAAATTATGTCATCTCCCTCACTGAACTCTGTGAACACTTGGTGTTCTCCCACTGATTAACAAGTTCTGTGTATCCATCCGCGGAAGCCATAGCAAATTCAGCCAGTGAGCTCATTGCAACTGACATTCCTGCACAAACTACTCTTATGGCAACCTCAGCCATTTTCTCTCTAGTCATAACATCTTCTATTTGTCCAACCTCCACCATTTCCATATTCCCACCAGATTCATCTGATAACCCAGTTGTAAATCTCTTTGACCCGACTGGGGTCCTGCGAGAGTCATCTCTTTGCTGCTGTGCATAGAGAGACCCCATCCCAGCGGCAAAAAAGTCCAGTCCATCAAGTACTGGCATCTCTCGGATGCCATCAAGGAATCTTGACCATTGTATGCCAAGTGCGAATATTGGAAGGGTTCCACTGGACCGCCTTGGAGAAAATGGTAATTTTGACATATCAGCTTCACATCTCATGCAGCGAAGAAGCCAACCAGTTAGTGCATGCACGTAGGATTGTTGAGAACTGATCCATGACTCGAAACAAGCTCGCCAATTCCTCAGCTCTGTTTCAAGATTGGCAGCTGATCGGGCTAGCTTGTGAGGTTCAATAGCTGAGATGGAAGAGTGCCTCATCGCATGAAGTTTTGAGGGCGTGCCTGCTAGTAAAAGCTTGGCTTCATCTAAGGTTCGCTTCTGTGTTTGATGGCTTTCTGCCATTACTTTCCACATTCTTGCTAACCTGCAAACTTACAACTATCTGTTGATAAATGCATATTCTGTAATGTAAGTATTTGAACAGAAAACAACTCTGATGGACTACTGTTATGGAGTGTGCAAAAATACTATCAGAAACTGTATGACGTACCCTTGTATCAATTCTACAAGTTGAGGCTGCAATTCTTCGTCCCTCAAAGTCTCGATCCTCTTCGAGATAGCTTCAATCGAGTGAATTGAAACCATTATTTGGGTATGCAAATCTCTAATAATTTCCCTCGTTTTATCCACAGATGCAGGATCATCTCCTTTCACATCTTGGTTTCTGAGTTGCTTACATTTTTTGTCATACGCAATCCGAACCTTTTCTCCAGACTGCATGAAAAGGTAAGATATGATCAATTTTCCATTACTACTACTGTGAACATAAACATTAATTAGTATAGCTTTGCTAGAAATTATAGAGAAAATCATATGAGAACAATGGACAATGTAATTTCAAGTACATTACACAATTGTAGTTGAGTAAAACCATTCTTCTCCAAGTGTAAACAACAAAGAATTAATTAAATCTTTTAATAAATCCACTATAATTATTGGAAAATATGGTTGAAAGTGGATTTAACTCGCACTTTTTGTTCTTTTATAGAAATGCATCTTAAGAAAAGCCTGATAGATCAGTTTACCGACCAATATAAACTGTGGATCGGAGTTTAGAAGTATACCCTGACTTCATCATAGAGTTTCTTCTCCCAGGCATATAATCTATCCATTGTTGATTGGTGGCTGCCAGAAAACATGTAGGATTCATCTGAGAAATCACTACTGCTTTCATAACCTTCATCTCTGGAATTTGATGAATTCATTAAAAATCTTGAAGAGGACGAGCGAGATGAAGCTGATCGGAACAAAGCTACCGGATTCAACATTTTCATGGCTGCAAAAACAAAATATGAAACGGATTCAAAATCTTCGGAATTTCACTGTCTAGATACCCAATTTAAACTTTTGATTTCCTCTAAATCAAGACATGATATGTTTCCATAAGATGTATCTTATCTAGTTATCAAATATAGAAGTCAGTCTTCATTCTACTTGCATGCAAACAAAATCCATTTTTTCAAGTATAAACAACTCTCTAACACATCACAAACCTGTAAGTTCATTTGAGGTTGCTGAGTGCTGGCCTCTACTAGCCTCTAACAACGCTGAAACTTCATTGGCAGCATTGCAAACAACTATGAATTGAGCTTCAAGGTCTTTGATAACTTCAGCCATGCTCGTTGGCCTCCGGTTTACGTAGACAGTAAAACCTGGTGTTTCTTCCTTGGCTTCTTGATCACCAACTGTCATTTCTTGATTACTAACGCCAACTTGCCCAGCTGTTTTAGATCGTGATACTTCTATGCTTGCCTTACCCTGGTTTTGTGCACCTTGCACTTCATGCTCAGCATCACATTCACAATCTGTTTCCCCATCGTCATCGTCTTCATCATCAGCATCTTCTACAAGAACTTCTTCTCTAGTACAATTTTTATCAATTTTAGCCCCTTCTTCTGTTACATGTACCTTATTCTGAGAATCTTCTTGTTCAGTTACATCTTCTTCTAAGTCAGGGATCCCTTCTTCTTCTCGAACCTCTCTTAGTCCTCTGATCTCATCATCCAGGGCTGTTTGTTCAAGACTACTACGGGTGGGATATCCATAGTAGTCCAATGATGAGAACGGATTCCAAAAGAAATCCCATTGTGAAGTTTGCGGCGAAGGGGGAGGGATATTTGATCTATTGTTGGGAGAATAAGAGAAAAATGAAGAATTCATTGGTGATGATTGCATTGCAAAGAACCCATCAATTCCAAAGTGGTGCATTGGAGAGTGAGTTTCAACTCGGACTGCTTCTGGTGATTGAGGCCTCTCTTCAACTGAAACTGCCGGGTTTCCACGTGGCCTTGAGTAATTTACATTCGAAGTTGAATTGTGTTGAGATGACATTGCAAAGACCCCATCATCAATTCCAAATTGATGAATTGGAGAGTATGTTTCAACTCTGACTGTTTCTGGTGATTGAGGCCTCTCTTCCACAGAAATTGCTGGGGTCCCAGATGACCTCAAGTAATTTACTTTCAAAGTTGAACTGGGATTAGACTGAATTTGTGCTGGTGAGAAGGATTTGGGTGAAATTGAGATGAAACCGGGACTCTTTTTCTTTACTGGTGTAAATGGTGGGGTTATAAATGAATCTAGTGTGAACTCACGCAGCTCATCTCCTTCAACATAATCTTTAAGAGCAGCAGAAACTCTTTTCATGGACTGGATATAAGCAAAATGTCCAGAGGCAAATCGGGTTCGTTGCTCCACTGCCTGTTTGATGAACCGCTTTCTATCTTTACAAAGCTGAACTGCCTCTTCATCATCCAGCTTCGAAGTAGAACATCCCATTTCTCACTTCTTTCACTTCACCTCTGAATATTTCAGGCTCGAATCAAAATGATAACCCTTATGGCTTTCTTTCGTTTTTCGCACTAGATTCATAGGAGTTGTGTGTGATGCTGTTCAACAGGAAAGAAAATGGTCATATATTTGAATCATAATGATAGAATAACATTTACCAAGCATGTAGAGAACAAGAACACAAAGCAAACAGGAATCAACAGCTAAAACTTATTTGAAAACAAATGCATTTGCAAGAAAACTTCAAAAACCCTATGGTGCTTTTCTTAAATTTCAAGTCATATAGAGAGTCTTCAAACTTGCATAACAGAACAAAGAAATCAAGATTCTTTCTATCTTTCTTTTTAATTTTTTTTCCAAACCTTCACCAGAAGCAACAATCACAAAATTTGGAATGAAAAGCATCACTTGTGACCAAGGGATTATTTGCAACACAAAAGGCTAACCCCCACAAATATAAAACTAAATAAAATAAAAAAAAAAAAACTGAGATATAGTCATAAAGAGAGATACAAGTTCATACAAAAGGAAAAAAATAGACAGTCAATGTGCAGAAAGATTATTTTTAGTTCCAAGGTAGTAATCAAAAGAAGATAAAGTTTTAAAGCAGGGAAAAAAAGGAGCACCAAAATGCAGAGCTCACATGACAAAGTCTACCATTTGTCCAAAGGAAGAAAATTAGCACCCATGAAAGTTGAAAAGAAAAACCATATCACAATATGAACATAGAACTCTACTATTTGGCCAAAAAAAAAAATACAAATGACAAGATAACCAAAAGCTATAATTATATGAAATTTAGTAAGAATGCCCCATTTGACATGAGTAGATAAATAAATTATAGTGTAGAAACAAAATAAAGATATGAGCATTAAAATGAAAAAAAAAATAAAGGAGCAAACTTGAAATGAAAAATCAAAACTTGGGTTCCATTTCAGGAAATTCTATCAGCCTTTTAATAAAATAATAATAATCCATAGCTAAAACAGCCCCAAAAAAATGAGCAAAAACAAGCTTCACATTGCATGAAAATTTGAGGGGAAAATTAAATAAGAACAGTAATGTTGATTAAGATTTGCAGCATAATATTTTCAACCAAATGGGAAAATTAACATTTGATTACCTGAGAGAATTATGAGCTGAGAAAAAATGGTGCTTGATCAGCGAGAGGGAATGAAAAAGAGACGTTGAGAAAAAGCAACGGTCAGAAATTGCAAGTGTAAAGAGAGGCAAAAAAACATTAAATAAAATTTAAAAAAACAAAAATTAAAGCTTCAGGTTGGAGAACTAACTTGTTGCCCTTCATTTTTGCACTTATTGCGTAAATGCCACTGTCTTCTTCTACTTCTTTTGTTTTTTTAATGATTATAAAAAATAATTGGTGAAATGATCAATATTTTTTAATTTTTTTAGTTATTATTCTCTTTGAAAGGGTTCTTGTGTTTTGTTAGTTCTTTTCACATTTGGTCATGTTTTTTAAATTACCATTAATGAAGTTTGGCTTGGAATAGAATAGAATTTTCTTTAAAAGGAAAGAAAATCTAAAAATGTTTGGTGGAGATCACATTATTTACAAACTGTTTGATTTAATTAGTAATAAAAAATTTATTTGTATTGTTTTTTATTTTATAATGTTTTAAAAAGTTGTGGAAAATCGATTAAAGAAAAATGTAAAAATATAATTAAAATGATTCAAATATATATAATGTAAAACTTTTCAATGTTCATTGAAAAATTAAGACAGAAGTATGTTTGGTAGAGATTATTAATTTATAATATAAATTAGATCATAAGAAATTAAATATTATACTAAAAATATAAAATAACTTATACGTTTATTAAACCATATTTAAATGTGTTATTATAGATTCAATAAAATTTAAGATAAAGTTTGGTATAAAATTTAATGAATTTATAAACCCGTTTGCTTGTTTGCACTTTGCTACTGGCAAGCAGCAGAGTGGGATCCACAATCGCAATGAATATGAGATGAGTTATCACGTGCCAAATTTAATACAATAGACGGTACACTCATCACTGAGAGACGTCTGATCTTCTCAAATCTAGAGACAAAACTTTAATGTTTTCTGATGGGACCCATTTGATTGCGGGCCAGCCTGAAACTGAGGGCCCGATTCTGCGGGAGCCTGTCTTCTGTGAGGAGCTGAGGGTGTTTCGGTCATTTAATCTTGATGATAAAGCAAAAGCAAGCACACTACTAAAAATTAAGAGGGCTACTACTAGTCTACTCCCTCCTCCCCAAAAGTGCCCACCCCACTCTCTCCTAGTCTCCTACTTTAAATGTCTAAATTGTCATTTTCTTTTACAAAAAGTCACTCCTCCGATATACACACTTATTATATATATATTAATTAAACACTACTTATTATATATATTAACACTACTTATATATATATATATATATATATATATATATATATATATTAATTAAACACTACTTATATATTATGTTTTTAATTAATTAATTTTTTTATTTTATAATTTTTTTTTATTTTTTAAATTTTATATTTTTTTGCTATTTATATATCTATTTTTTTTTATGTGTTTAATAAATATTACAAATTTCATATTTATTATTAATTATTTTGTGTTCATTTATTCATTTAATTTTTTGTGATTCTTTTTTTAATTTATTTAACACTACTTATGTATTATAAAAATATTCTCATGTATATTAAAGAAATATATATTTAAAAAAGAGTACAAATAATATCATAAAAAATTACACTTAAAAATATAAAAACACAAATTTTAATATATGTTGCCTACAAAATCTCCACCTAGCGCATTTGGTGAGATAGCCAATACTTCGTACCATAATTGATTAAATTCAATCATTCGAAGTAGAAGCATAGCATGACATGACTTTTATTAACAAAAATACACAAACCCATATAAATAATTGAACCAAATCCAATGAAATCAGAGTCAAATATAGGAAAATTAATCCAAACTTGATTGTTCAACTAATGTACACAAACCCCATGTCAGATTAAAATAATTGCTATTCAAACAATAAACATATCAACTTGATAGAAATTAAATTTCAAACCCTTTCAAAATCCAAACAGTCAAAATCATGCATTCCAAACACTGGAAAAAAAAAAAAAAAAAACTTGTAATTATCACAACTTTTTGTTAATTTAATTAAAAAAAAAAAAAAATTAAATGAATAAATACGAAATTTGTAATATTTATTAAATAAAAAAATATTATATATATATATATATAAGTAAACAAAAAAAATGTGAAATAAAAAAATATTTAATTAATAAAATGAAATAAGTATATATATTATTTTTATATTAATATATATATTTTATTTGAGAGGAGAGAGCTTAGGGAATTTTTTATTAAAAATGTGGGCAGTTTCGTAATTTTGGCAGGGGACAGGGGAGGGGAGCTTGTGGGGAGGGGAGTAGTAAATTTCAAATTTAAAGAAGGAACTTGGTCCCACCTAAGACCTGGGAGGATGCCTCGATAACGGCAATATAGGATAACACCCTCGGGTTATCTATTAATTCTCAGATTTTCCCTTCATGAGCACAAGAATATTGAAATTCTGAATTTAATTATGCTAAAAATTAATTTGAGATTTGATAATTATCTTATATTTATATTTAGATATTGTTGTGAAATAACGATCACTATTGGAAGTGTTTGAGAAAAAAAACGAATTCGTATTTATTACTACAAGAATAAATACCAAGTTTACAACCAAGAAACTTATCAAAAAAAAACTCAACACTCTCTCTATACAAACTCACACACTCACTGGGATGATATACAAGCTCACTGGAAGGCTGAATTTATAGGACAAGGTTGGTTACTATTACTCCACCATTCACTCCTTGATTCATGGCTTTTCTTTGTTTGTTAGCCATATTTTCAACTTATCATCTAAAGTTAGCTTGGAGCTATCTTCATTAGTCTTCAAAGGATGGCCTGCAGTAGGTAACAATACATTTCAATGGCAGCTGGACAACAAGAAGCTACTGACTTCTTTACAATTCTCCCCATCCAGCTGCGTCTGAAGCAATTATCGTCTGACAGCTATCCCGGCTATGTCTCTGCACAACTCTAGCTTGTCCCGAGTAACCACCTTTGTTAACATGTCGGCTGGATTCTCATCTGTATGGATCTTCACTAGTCTCAGTAGTTGTTGATCCATTACCTCGCGTATCCAGTGATAGCGAATATCAATGTGTTTCGTCCGGGAATGATACATTGAGTTCTTGCTCAAGTCCAGAGCACTCTGACTATCACAATGTATCTTGAATTCTGTCTGCTTGATCCCTAACTCTTAGAGAAAACGCTTTAACCACAACATTTCTTTTCCTGCCTCAGCTATGGCAATGTACTCAGCCTCTGTTGTGGATAATGCAATACACCTCTGCAATCTTGACTGCCATGACACAGCTCCTCCTGCAAAAGTGTAAATGAATCCTGATGTAGATTTTCTACCATCAAGATCTCCCGCCATATCTGAATCTGTATAGCCTTCCAAGATCGGATCAGCTCCCCCGTAACACAGACGAAACTTCGTTGTACCTTTGAGGTACCTGAGAATCCATTTGACTGCCTCCCAGTGTTGTTTTCCAGGTTAGAGAGAAAACGGCTCACTACACCTACTGCGTGTGCAATATCTGGCCTGGTACATACCATTGCATACATTAGGCTTCCAACAGCTGAAGAATATGGTATTGCTGACATTTCCTCTATCTCTTTCTTGGATGAGGGGCACGAACTCTTGCTTAGTTTGAAATGGTGCGCTAGCGGAACGCTGACTGGTTTGGCTTTCTGTATATCGAACCTCCTGATTACCCGTTCAATATACCTCTCATGTGAAAGCCACAGCTTTTTGTTCTGTCTGTCACGAACAATCTCCATTCCCAAAATCTGTTGAGCTGGTCTCAAGTCTTTCATGTCGAAAGCCTTGGAGAGTTCCTTCTTCAGCTGGCTGATCTTCGCTGCTTCTTGTCCAACAATCAACATGTCATCTACATACAGTAGAAGAGCAACGAAATTTCCATCTGGAAACCTCTGAATGTATACACACTGATCTGCTGCAGTTCTTTTGTAGCCTTGACCCACCATGAATGAGTCGAACTTCTTGTACCACTGCCTCGGTGCTTGCTTGAGCCCGTACAAGCTCTTTTTCAGCTTGAAAACAAGGTTTTCTTTACCTGAAACCTTGAATCCTTCTGGCTGCTCCATGTAGATTTCTTCATTCAGATCACCATGAAGAAATGCTGTTTTGACATCCATCTGTTCAAGCTCCAAGTTCAGTCTAGCTACCAATCCTAGGATAACTCGGATTGAAGCCATTTTTACCACCGGTGAAAAAATCTCATCAAAGTCAATTCCATTTTTTCTGTAGGAATCCTTTGACCACTAGCCGAGCTTTGTGTTTCACCACTTTTCCGCTGCCATCTTTCTTGAGCTTGAACACCCATTTGTTCTTCAGTGCCTTCATTCCATGTGGGAGCTTGACTATCTCATAAGTGTTGTTTTTCTGCAGAGATTCCATCTCATCCTGCATTGCGTGCAGCCATTTGTCTTTGTCTTCATGAGATACCGCTTCGTTGAAGGTTTCTGGCTCCCCCTCGTCAGTAAGCAGAATGTATTCTGATCCTGAGTATCTGGCTGATGGAATCCGGCCTCTCTCGGATCTTCGTACTGGAGGTTCTGGCTGTCTGTTGTCATCCGGATCTGTGGATGACCCTGAAGCTTCTGATGGAGCAGGCTGCAGCTCCCCCTGCTCAACACCTCCATCCTCCTCTGGTTCTGCTTCTGGCATGTCTTGCACCCCATCATCATCTGTGGCCTCTGGTGTTGGTGCTGGGGTTGTGTCTGGATTTGCATCGGTATTGTTGGCACTGGTTTTAGAAGGCATCTTGGGCTTTTCAATGTCTTCTATTGTCTGGTCTTCAAGAAACACTACATCCCTGCTTCTGATGACCTTCCTTTCCTTTGGGTCCCATAGCCTGTATCCAAATTCTTCATCTCCATAGCCTATGAAGATGCATGGAGTAGTCCTTGCATCGAGCTTCTGCCTGAGCTCCTTGGATACATGTGCAAATGCTAAACATCCGAATATTCTGAGGTGAGAATATGAGGGATTCTTACCAGACCACTCTTTCTCCGGAATCTCGAAGTTCAACGGTACAGATGGTGATCTGTTGATCAGGTAGCAGGCGGCACGAACAGCTTCTCCCCAGAATGGCTTTGGCAGCTTAGCCATACTGATCATGCTTCTGACTTTCTCCATAATGGTGCGGTTCATCCTTTCAGCGACACCATTGTGTTGTGGGGTGCGTGGAACAGTCCTCTCGTGTCGAATGCCGTGACTTCCGCAGTAGGCATCGAACTCCCTGGAAGTGTATTCGCCTCCATTGTCTGTACGAAGGCACTTCAGTTTCTTCCTGTTTCACGCTCGACCATGGCATGGAACAGTTTGAAATAGTCCAGGACCTGATCCTTTGATTTCAGAAAATACACCCATACTTTCCGAGAAGCATCGTCAATAAAAGTCAGAAAATATTTATTACCGCCTAGTGAGTTTACCTCCAAGGGACCACATACATCAGAGTACACCAGACTGAGTAACTCTGATTTCTTTGTAGAAGAGAAATTAAAAGAGACTCTGTGTTGCTTACCGAATAGACAGTGATTGCAAGGATCCAGAGTAGCATTTTTGGAGACGAGTGATTAGATCCTTCTTTGTCAAGGTAGACAAACCCCTTTCACTCATGTGACCGAGTCTCTGGTGCCACAGATTCTGAGAAGCCTCCGTTCAGCTACATTGAGGCTTTCTGCACAAATCTTCACATGAGTCTTGTACAAGGTTCCACAGATATGTCCTCGGGCGATGACCATGGCACCTTTTATCATTCTCCAGGTGCCGTTGCTGAAGTGGCTAGCATAGCCCTGTTTGTCAAGGGCTACTCCCGAGAGTAAGTTGAGCCGAAGTTCTGGAACATGTCTGACTTCCTTCAGGGTTATTGTATACCCTGCATTTGTCCGCAACTGTATTTCACCAATTCCTTCTATCTGAGAAGAACTGGTATTCCCCATCTTCACTGCTCCAAAGTCTCCTGCTTTGTATGTTGTGAAGAAATCTCTGTGAGGAGTGACGTGGTAGGATGCTGCAGTATCTACCACCCACTCGACATCCTGAGTTGCGGTGTGAAGGCATGCTTCTTCCTGGCCGGAGCATATAGCTACATCCAGTGGTAACTACTAGTGTCTCCGCATCATTCTTCTTCGGCTGGTTATTGCCTTGTCCCTGCTCCCGTTGCAGTTTCCGGCAATTTTTCTTCAAGTGGCCTTCAATGCCACAGTGGAAGCACTTGTATGTCTTTTTCCCGTCCTTGGACCTGCCCCTGCTTTTGCTTCTGCCTCTCCTCCCACCTTGATGTTTCTCATGTTGTCTTCCTCGCTGCTCCGTGATAAGGGCTTCTGTTTGATCTGAGCCCACATCTTTTCTTCTGGCTTCTTCATTTGACAGGGCATCCTTTACCATAGGCATGGTAAGTTTGCCTCCTGGAGCTGAGTTGCTGAGAGTAACCACCAGAGTCTCCCAGCTATCAGGAAGAGAACTGAGTAGCAAGAGGGCTTAACTTCATCTGCAGTTGCATATCTACTGCAGATAACTGGTTCACCAGGCTTTGGAACTCGTTGGTGTGTTCTGCAACGGAAGTTCCACTCCGTAGCTTCAGGTTCACCAAACGCCTCATTATTAAGGCCTTATTCCGAGCTGTTTTGGCCTGGAACATGTCTTCCAATTTCCTCCACATTTCATAAGCATCTGTGTCCTGTGCTACATGGTGGAAGACATTATGACCGATCCACTGCCTAATCTGACCCAAGGTTCTGTTGTTGAGTTTATTCCAGTCATACTCCTTAACAGACTCCGGTCTCACTCCCTTTAACTCAATGACATCAAACAGATCTTTACAATGCAAAAAATCTATCATCCTATGTCTCCAGAGGGAGTAATTAGTGGCAGCCAGTTTAATCATTGCACCAGAATGAGAATCCTCCATCTCCATTTTAAGTTTTTAAAGTTTTAAATGAGAATACACTAAATTCGGGTCTGAATTTCACAAATCGGAGGTCACCGTTGCGTCCGGAACGGTCGAAAATGGTGGAATAGACACTCCTTTGGTCTAAATCCGACACAGGGGCTGATTTGTAAATTCCTAAAAGTTCTGGGGTAAAATTGTAAATTTCAAAACTTCAGGGGGCTAAATGAAATTTACCAGGCTGCTGACGTGGCAGGTGGGACCCGCTTTGCTGACGTGGCGGCTGACGTGGCAGCTGACGCGGCAAGATGACGTGGCGTGCTGACGTGGCAAGCTGACGTGGCAGTGCGGGACCCGTATGCTGACGTGGCTGACACGTGTCGCTGACGTGGATGCTGACTCGGATCGTCTTCAACCTCTGGCGAGCGTGAGGCGCGTGCTGCGAGTGGGCGCGCGTGGGAATCTTCTGTGAGGCGCGTGCGGCGCGTGAGGGCAAACGGGACGTCGGCTCGGTCGCCGGAAAATACCACCGTGCTCGTCTCGACGTGAACTAGCTGATGGTATGCTCAAAGTTGATTTGTGACAACTTTGCCGGAACTCGAATTTTCCGATCCAAGTTCCGTTCTTCGGTTTTTCGATCCCAATGAAGTACCAAAGCTTTTGATACCACTTGTTGTGAAATAACGATCACTCTTGGAAGTGTTTGAGAAAAAAAAACGAATTCGTATTTATTACTACAAGAATAAATACCAAGTTTACAACCAAGAAACTTATCAAAAAAAAACTCAACACTCTCTCTATACAAACTTACACACTCACTGGGATGATATACAAGCTCACTGGAAGGCTGAATTTATAGGACAAGGTTGGTTACTATTACTCCACCATTCACTCATTGATTCATGGCTTTTCTTTGTTTGTTAGCCATATTTTCAACTTATCACCTAAAGTTAGCTTGGAGCTATCTTCATTAGTCTTCAAAGGATGGCCTGCAGTAGGTAACAATACCTTTCAATGGCAGCTGGACAACAAGAAGCTACTGACTTCTTTACAGATATTAATATCACTTCTCAATAAATGTAAGATATTTTTCTCAACAATGGATGTCAATGCTTATACCCGACTTATTCAACCAATAAATATATTTTTTTTATATATACATGACTCATAAAATATACCGAGCACTTACGAATCTCATCTCTCGAAGATGTGTACCTCCCTAAGTCAAGATAAATCCACGTCTTGAAAACACACGATAATTAAAAGGAAAGAGTAATCTTATATATTGACATAAATTTTTACAATTTTTGGCCATCTAAACTTTAGATCGTAACATATGTTATGAATTTGGATAAATTTTGCAGCCCATGACTCATTTGTCTTGAGTTCAATCGTGTTATTCTAAATTTCGAGAGCTTTAGGAATGTTTTTAAAAATAAGATATATTATATTATATATTTAAAAATTAAAATTTATTTAAATTTAACTTTGGGCTAAATTTTAATTCCGAGCAGTCACATATGCTGCTGTCGCATATCCACCTCTGCTTTGACTTGACGGTATTAACACACAATTCCAAAAACAAAACGGCGTAAAAAAAAAAAAAAAGGATGTTCAATCTTGTCGGGGAAACTACGTGTTCAGACAAAAAACAGAAACAAAAGCTCTTTGTTATATAATAAAGTAAACAAAACAAAACAAAAAAAAAAACAAATTGAGATGGCGGAGGCGAGGAGAATCCCGACAATAAATCTTCGGGATTTCCCGACGCAGCTGAAGCAATTACGAGAAGCCAGCGAGGAATGGGGATGTTTCAGGGTCGTGAACCACAAGATACCGTCGACGCTGACGGCGGAGATGAAGGAGGTGGTGAGAGATCTTTTGGATCTTCCTTTTGAAATCAAACGACGGAACACGGATGCGATCGCCGGCAGCGGATACGTGGCGCCCAGCCAGAAGAATCCTCTTTATGAAGCGTTGGGTCTTTTCGACATGGCTTCTTCTCAAGCTGTTGATGACTTTTGTTCTCAGTTGGACGCTTCTCCTCATCAAAGGTGTGTGAATTTTTTTATTTGGTCAATAACATGTGGTTCCTTATTTTTTTATGATTTCTCCAATGAGAACATATTTTATCCATTTGAATCACTCAGGTCCCTGAAAAAATATATTACTCCTATAACCTCAAGGAGATTCGAACTCTAATGCATATTGTCTGGTCACACAAATTCTATAATATTAATATATAGGATAGGGACTTATTTGATATAATTAGAAAAACTATGTTCTTATTGGAGAAACCCTGAAAAATCAGGGAGTTGGGTGTGTAAAGCAATTTTTTTAATTATATTTATCGTAGGTTTAATAAAAGTGATAAACCGATTAATTATGATTTTATCTCGAAATTAATTTAAATCAATCTCCTCCTTCAAGTTCTATTTTAGTTCACTAATTGATTCTCAATATGATCTAATCTTAGGATTCCAAAATCCGATCCTCTGGACCTTCTCTGCACCTCTATTTATAAAAGGAGGTTCAGGGTTTGGCGTGAGATTCGACCTTTTCAGAATCTAATCACGTCCGTTCATTTTCGGAATTTAATCTAGTCCGTTCATTTGAAATTGATCATCTATGGAGATATATACTTGGTCACATACCTTTTAAATGGCTCACTAATCTCTAGTCTCATCTCTTCGTATTTTGGAAGCTTTGTAATATCTCACGTGACTTCTTAAGTAAGTCAGGTGAGTTTACTTGTTCATGTTCAATTAAAGTGGTGTGGCTTTAGGATTTGGTTGTATGGTATTGGGTTCGAGTATATGAATGTAATTTTTTATAAGAATTTATGACAGTTGGAGATTTTACATGTTCCGTTTAAGTCCGGCTCTGATGATTTAACAACGTTTTCAAAAAAAAAATGTTCAATTAAAGTGATCTCCAGACATCCCTTTAATCCGTTCTTTGATGACACATGTTTTGGTTTATGACAGCTATATATATTAACTCATTTCTTGATTCTATCACCAAATTTTTCTTTGAGTAAAATTTATAAAATTGCTTGTGAAATTAAAATTATACACGTCAATTGATAAATTTAATGTATGACTTCAGAAATGTAACAAAAAATTTGGTGAGTGTATTTTACCATCACTGTATTATAGAAAGACGTTTTCTTGATGGATCATTCTGAGTTGTGGAGTTTTATTCATTCACTTTTACTCTGCACTTATAAATAACAGAGAGATAATAGTGAAGTATGCTGGAGCAATACAAGAGCTGGCCATGGATTTAGCACAAAAGTTGGCTGAGAGTATGGGGTTGGTGGACTGTGTGTTCGAGGATTGGCCTTGCCAATTCAGGATAAACAAATACAACTTCACTCCGGAAAGTGTAGGCTCCCCTGGAGTACAATTACACACAGATTCAGGATTCCTTACAATCCTTCAAGAAGATGAAAATGTTGGTGGCCTTGAAGTGATGGACAAATCCGGTGCATTTGTAGCCGTTGATCCCTTACCCGGCACCCTCCTCGTCAACCTTGGAGACATTGCTACGGTGTGCACATACTACTTTTCATTAATAATTAGAATTAGCTTCATGATTTTAAGGAAGTTGTTTGTGATCTGATGAAAATCAACAGGTATGGAGTAATGGAAGGTTACATAATGTGAAGCATAGAGTACAATGCAAGGAAGCAACAATCAGATTGTCGATTGCCACGTTCCTGTTGGGGCCGAAGGAGGCAGCCGTGGAAGCTCCGGCAGAATTTGTTGATTCAGGACACCCGCGTCTTTATTCGCCTATTACTTTCGAAGAGTACAGGAAGCTCCGAATCACCACAAAGTTGCAGGCCGGTGAAGCCCTTGAACTTGTACGTTCCCAATCCTGAATCAGTAAGCAATTAAATTGAATTGCTGACTCACTTTTTAAATAATACTTCTTATATGTTATGTTAAGGACGCAGTGTGGGAAGCCTCGTTGTTATTATGACCATCAGCATTCACTCTGAATCAGTTTTTTTTTTTAAAAAAATCAATAATAAAGAAAGGAGAGAATGTATTTTCCGTAGTTGTAAATTACCTGTTTTAGAATCTGTTAAACACAGCGTTTTTATGCAAGTAAAAATAATTTTCAAGAGTGAAATATACTTTTATATTAGTGTTTAACATAAAATTATTGTACGTATAGTATATTTATTATTTATTTAAATCTGGGGGTCAATAAAATAATGACAGTAGAAGAAAACAACCGAATGCCTGGCTATTTTTGAGAATTATGATGTTTGAAAATTAAACAAAATCTCTTATATAAGATTTTGTGTAAATATTTTGATTTTTAATGTAAAAATGAGGTAGGATGGCAATAAGGACATCTATCCTAAATTGATCATGTCTCATTCTATCTTAATTGATTATGATTTGAAACTATTTTTTGGTCTCGATTCCTGATTATTTTTTTAATCGGATTGAAAAATCATCAAGAATTCCAAATTGAATAGTCAAGGATCTCCAATCATGAATTCATGATCAAAATCCTGAATTTCTTAAGCTAATTTTCAAGATTATTAAATGAGATTTTGCTTAATTTTAAAACATGAAGGGATTTCACTTAGTTTCACCAAATATCATGTGAGTTTCGCTCATTTCTAATATTCAATAATACAAAATATTTATCGTTGAGAGATATGACAAATCTTGAAATTTTATTTTAAATGTAATTAAGCCTAAATATCAAATCTTGAAATTTTATTTTAAATGTAATAAGCCTAAATATCATCAGTGATTAAAAACAATTCAAGTTTTAAAAACAACATAGGAATACGTCTCCCACTCCCACAAACAACTTGATGTACATAAAAATAAAGGAAAAATATAATTGATTTATCAAAACCAATCAATTAATATTACATTACATGGTGATAAAGAAATAACTTAGCAATCAAATGTGCATTGACATAAAGATTGAAAACCAATAGTATCACAAAATCCTTGACCATGCTTAAATTTCTTTGTACACTTGTCGCTACAACATTGGTCGCCGCACTGAACATCGCATAGGCCTAACCCCCTATTGCATTTTATTCGGCGGTGACGGCGGAGGCTCACAGTCGTATAAACACGTGCATAATGGAGGTAGGATAATGTGATCGCATGAGCTTTGGCTTTTATGGCCATGTTTAGATTTACACCTTAAATCACAGTCACTGCCACATAATTGATAATCCTAAGCCATCTGAGCATAATCCACCCTCTGTACTGGGCACTATATTTATTCAAGAAATTGAATTAGCATTTGAAAGAAATATGTCTCAATTAAATTATTAAAACTATGTTTTTCTTTTTTTAATAATTATTATAATGACATTGATTCGGTGTTAAATATAGTGACGGCAAATAATTCATGTAATCGACCTAAGTTAATGAAGAAAATCTTGGTTTGAGTTTGATATAATGATATTACATTACATGTTGACTAAATTGTGTAAAATGAATAAAGGGGTTATAAATCTTTTTTTTTTTTTTTAGAAAGAATAAAATTGTTTGTTGAATCATGCAATAATAAAATTAATCTTTAAATTTGTGTGAAAATATTTTAAGTGTGAAATCATTTTTAAAATTGACTTTAGAAAACTAAGTGACCCTTCTAATTTTTGAAGATGAGCATCATCAAGAGAGTTTTTTTTTTTTTTTTAACATTATCAAAAATAGGGGTGGAAAAAAATCGAACCGATGAATTTTTTATTTTGAAAATAATTATTCAATTGTGTATTTGAAAATCGAATCGATCAAATAATTATAGTTTTTTGAATTTTTTTAAGTCTTATTATGATATGTGGTTATTTTTATATTATATGTTTGTTACCTCATTAGTTTGTTTGCAGTTTAGTGATATTTAATTTTGTGAAATATTTGTGATTTTTTATTGTTAATATGGTTCTTAATATTTTCCTACATTTTAAATTATCAAAATGATAATTATATTGTATCTCATAAAAAACTGAATTGGTGTAGTTGTGATGATTATAATGTAAAAATTTTGAATAAATATATTAGATTTATTAAATATTATATTTTTAAAAAAATTTTATTGTTATCCTTAAATAATCGAAAAATTGAATTACATGGACAATTAGAAATAATCATATTTTTTATTTAAGAATAAACTCAACAATTTCTTTTTTTAAAAGCTAATAATTATAATTATAATCATAATGATAAAAAAAAAAAAATTTGGAATTATGACAAACTGAATCGAACCCACCCTGATCAAAATGTTTAATCAAGATTATTCTGAAAATATGTTACAAAAAATTAAATTAAATTGGAAAAAGCAATACATACCTATGTTGTAAATTCTTCTAATATTAAGATAAGATGGAGGAGGGATATATTTCTTAGTTGGTATCTCTTTGGAAGGGTATATATTTGTAGAGACATGTCTTCCAACTTAAAAGAACATACCTCTAGGTTTCAAGTGGTGCATGAGAGGGGTATAATCCTTTGAAGGGTTGCACCTCAATCCAAAGGGTGCCCTTAAGACACCCTTACATGCCTTTATAAGGAAGCATTCTTATTCTTTTAAGGGAATCTGAATTCATCCGAAATCATAGTCTCATATTATTGTTTTGAGTCAATAAAGAGTTCCTCAACTTCCAAGTTCAATATATTCTCAAGGAGTGCCCATTGAATAAGAGGAATCCAAGTTATCCTGAGAGAACATTAGCCACAAAACCCGTAGAGCACCGAGACGGGGCTAATAAGTTCTTAAAGACAGAGTTTTATCTCAACTTGGACGGTACATTTCGTCATTTCACCGGGTTTTTCACAATCTATAAGGTTTAGGGTTTATGTGTTATTTTGGTATGTTAGTGTAGATCCAGTTTGCGTTCTGTGTTTTGATTATTTAATTACATGTTAATTTCGTCTAAAAACACACTAATCCAACAACAATCTAATGCATTGAGAAGGAACAGAAGAAAAAATGTTGAAACAGCAATATTGGCCATTTGATTCGATTTTTAAAACTGTTTTCGATTTTGATACTACATGTGTAGATGCAAAACAAAGTTGTTATTCAATCTGTATTTAAATAAATTTTGTAAGTTAATATAAGGAAGGCTATGTAAGTTTCTTAAATTATTTGTGCTAGAAAAACGTTTGATTTTAAATGAAATTAATTGAATATTAAATTCGATTTAATATATTGATGCATGTAATGTAACCTCATTTGAAGAAATTCCATTTGTTCTTTGAAGATACTAATCAAATCAAAATCTTTTAAAAAAAATTTCATTGGTTTTCCTCTATATGTCTTCATAGTTGGAATTTTGTTACATATACATCGATATTCTAATTTAGACCCGGCGAAGGTTCCGGTTCGGAATCGGAACCGGACGGTTCTGGTTTCAACCGGTTCCGGAACTGAACCGAAACCTAACTGGTTCGGTTAGAGTTCCTACCCTAACCAAACCGGTTGGAACCGGTTTGAATTTATATAATAATTTTTTTTATTATTTTTTAGATAATAATTTTATTTGTAATTTAATGTAATTATGTAATGTAAGTGTATTATATAAATTCAAATCCATAATTTTAAATTATATTGATTTATCAATCTCAATTTTTTATATTCAATAAAGCAACAAAAAAAAAACTGAATGGAACCGGACGGTTCGGTTCCGGTTCGGAACCGAACCGAACCATCGGCCGGGTCTATTCTATTAATTCTAATTGTATTATTATATTAGTATTAATACTAAATTAGTCGGAAATTCGTGTGATTTTTTTACTCACATATATTTATATGTTTTTTATATTATAATTTTAATAAATAATTTTGATATTTAATTGAATGATTATATTGATTTTTAGACATTCCAACGTTTTCAGTGCAACATACACAAAATAACAACTATATATAATAATAAACATCAATTTCCTCACAAATCGACGATTAGTCCACCAATTAGCTCCAGTAACTTTCATTTCAATTAGTCTACCAATTTGTTCATATGCTACACATGAAATTCATCATTTAATAGTTAAAATCTAAATATCTCATAAAAAGTAATCAAACATTTATTAGTTATTGTTAAAATCTCAAAAGTTCGTAAAAGTAATACTCCTTATTTGCTAGACATTTCTATTTTTGAACGTCCCAAATTATAGTATTATTTCCTTATTTGGAGAGAGTTAAAGAAAGAAGTTTACTTATATACCCTTAATTATTATTGGGAGTCTAAATAATTGAATTAAAGTGAGATTGTGTGTTGTATTAATGAGGGGTATATTATGAAAAAACTATATTTTAATGATGTTTCCTTATTTTGTTAGAAAATGACCAGAGGCCTATCAAAAATGGACGGAGTGAGTAAAATATTTATCAGTTATTATATAGAAAATAAATTTTCTCCACAAATCAATAATAAGATAAGCTTATTTCTCTTAAGATTAAGGAGAGAATTATTTTTCCTATATATAATATAGATATAAATTCGTCATTCAAGTAAGAAGTTATAATATTCAATAACTATCACATGCCTCAACGGTAAGACTATTAGATAATGACATATTTTATGCTACATCGGTTATATGATACAAATTTTATATTCTAACTTCGTAAGATTATTATATTGTATTTTTAATATCAAATTTAAAACTATAACTTTACTAGTGACTCCCTGTTTAAAGGGAATGTAATATTAATTATTAATTTTTAGACACCTTTTTTTCTTCTAAAATGTAGTAGATAAAAAAAAAACCCAAATTCTTTCAAACCATCAGTTAAAAAACACCATTGATTAAGCTTTTGAGAACTCCACACACTCGTTTATAATAAATGCGTTACTTAAATATAATATTAAGCTAACATTTTGGTCATAATTAATTCAACGTTTTAAGCTTGTTCGCTTCAAGGTAAATGGATCATAAATATTTGACAAATATTTAACTCCCCATCCATTCAAAATCATGTCAACGTTCAAATATAATCATCTTGATTAGGAGTACGGATGGACGGGTTCAGTTCAATTATTAAGTACGAAAATTATATATTTATCCGCCCCTAACATATCAGATCTCGTGTGTGCTCTCGTTTATGCGACGATTTTACCTGTACTTTAATAGAGATTCCAATACATATACCAATCCCGCCCAATCAACGAATATGAAAAATTATTTACTTATCTGCCCATAATATACTGGACCCAATCTTCATTGGAATTTTGCCATCCTTATTCCCTAATTAGGAGTATACCAAATGATGTCGTGAGTTTAGTTGATTTGAACATATTGATTACAGATATTGATAAGGTTTAGCCTATTAGGGGAAAAAAAGCTAAAAATTTACAGTGTGTTGTGAAGTTAAGCGAAATCCCCCTAATATTTTTAAGGGATATTATCAGTTTTCCACCCCAAAGATTGGGCTAAGTATATATTTATCCGAAAACTTTAAACATGTTCATTTTTATACTTATAGTTTAATTAATTATTCACAATTGCACCAAAAAAGTAATGTCGTTAGAAGCCGTCGGTTTGTTGGTGTGATTGTGAACAGTTAATGAAATTATGGGTGTAAAAGTGAACTAGTTTAAAATTTTCGGTAAATCTATACTTAACCCAATCTTTGGATGGAAAACTGATAATGAAACTATGGGTGTAAAAGTAAACTAGTTTAAAATTTTCGAGTAAATCTATACTTAACCCAATATTTTGGTGGAAAACTAATAATATTCCTATATAAAATTGAAGTTTCCGCTCAATATATTATTGTGTACAAATTTATGTAAATTCTTATTTAATACAGTGTCAATCATACATTGTAAAAAAAAAAAAAAACATAAAATTCAATTCAACATCGAATTTAAATCCAAAAAATATACTCGGACTTGATTAGAAAAAAATAGACAATGTCTTCTAATTTTATTTTATTCAATCATATAAAAAGTAATATGAATTATTTATTTACATTACGTGAATAAACTGATGTGACACACATCCATTATTATTATTATTATGATCATCATCATCGTTGTCGTCGTCGTCATCATCATCGATTGATAGCAATTAAATTCAACCAGTACTCCAATGTTACATAAATTCGTACACAATAAGATCTTGAGCGGAAACTTCGATTTTATATAGGGATATTATCAATTTCACACCCAAAGATTGGGTTAAGTATGGATTTATCTAAAAAAAATTATACTAGTTCACTTTTATACCCATTGTTTCATTATTAGTTTTCCACCCAAAGATTAGGTTGAATATAGATTTGTCCGATAATTTTAAACTATTATACTTTTACACACATAGTTTCATTAATTGTTCACAATTGCACCCCAAAACTGACGGCTTCTAATGGCGTTACTTTTTGGGTGTAATTATGAACAGTTAATAAAACTATAAGCATAAAAATTAACTTATTTAAAGTTTTCAGGTAAATATATACTTAACCTAATTTTTGGGTGAAAAACTGACAATATCCATACTTTTAAACTAAAACATGAGATAAAGATGATAATCGGGACATTCTGTCCTTAATTGATCTCATCATGTTCCATCACAACTGTGATTTCAGATGAAAAATCATATCGAATACCAATCGATTTTATGAATCGGGACTAAAAATATTCTCAAATTATCGAAATTATGGATTTCTTATGCTAAATTCAGGATTTTTAAACATGAGTGAAGTTTTACTTAGTTTTAAAACATTATGGGTTTCGCTCACTTTCCCGCCTATTATGCATAAATTTAATGTAAAGGCAACTGTTGAAATTTATGAGTGTAATTTAACCCAAAAATTAATTTCAAAGTTGAGGATTGACCAATACCATTTTGAGTTCATTTGTTTATCTCAACCGATATTATATATTTTCCTCAATATTCCCCCTTATGTGCAGGCCGATATTTTTAGTTGATCTGTGTCAAATGAGTAAGTAATGTGAGTCTACTCGTGCATGAGTATGGTTCCGATATCATGTTAAAATTCATGAACCTAATTTAACCTAAAAGCTAACTTAAGAATTACGAGTTGTCCAATATTTATATTTTGAGTTCATTTATTTATCTCAGTCAACGTGAAACATTTTTCCCTGCACTAACTTAATTTCGAGTAGTTATATTGCTCGACCAAATGCAAAAATTATTTTTTGCACATGGTATAGCATGGCGGATTGGAACAAAATCACATTGAAACGATTCCATTTTCATAGCAAAGATGATTAAGCTTCATCAATTTATCAATTTTTTTGTTCTTAATCATATGCTAAGTTGATTAATTATCTTTGCCAATCACGATATGTTAATTGGTTGACTATAAATTTCGTAAGTCAAAATCAAGTTGATGATCACTATATACCTAATTATATTAATAATTTAATAAAGGGGCCTCACTTTGGAAGGAAACATGATTCACAACTAGATAATGGTTGGTGAGATAAATTAGAAAAGCATGTACAATACGGCGTAGTATTGTTGACTTCAACTATAATTTCATAATATTAATGTTAAATTAATGATACAATTAGCTAGGCAATCAGCTAACTTGTAGATAGTTTAGATTTTGATTGTATTCATTCAAATACAGCACATTGGAAGCCACCTATATTATTAGTAGGGCATAAAACCCTTTTTTTCTTTTCACACACGTGGAAAAAATATTCAAATCTCTTTGTATGCATGTATAAGAATAGTATATTTTAAAAATTCATAAGTATATTTGGCGTCCCCAAGGGTAGACCTGGCCGCCGGTTCCCGGTTCTACAAGTGTGGAACCGGAACCGAACCGGTTAATTCCGGTTCCACACTAAAGTGGAACCGGAACCGTGAACCGAACCGGTCGGTTCCGGTTCGGTTTACGGTTCCCCTTCCGGTTTTTTTTTTTTTTTTTAATAATAAATTTTAAAAAATAGAAAAAATTATATAGTCGTAATGTTTTTTCATACTATCACATCATTTTTATAAAATCTTTTTTTTTATAAAATTCTTTTAACATATAATCCTTTTTTATAGCCAACTATTGGCTAGTGCTTTCTTTATATAAGCGATGTGGGATATTTGTTACTTTGCTATTGTGTCCCACATCACTTATATAAAGAAGTCAATAACCAAGAGTTGGTTATAAAAAGGATGTGGACATTCATGTTTTAGTAATGCAATTTTAAACCTCATTAAGTAATTATTATTAATAAAAAAAATTGAGATTTACTTGTGAAACCTTACGGTTTCAAGAAAATAAAAAATTTTTTTTTAACCAGCGTTCCAACCGGTTCGGTCAGGGTAAGAACCCTAACCGAACCGGTCAGGTTCCGGTTCGGTTCCGGTTCCGAACCGGAACCTTGGCTGGGTCTACCCAAGGGTGTGATTTAGTGGTGTATGGTTCAGGATCTCACCTTGAGGTTCTGAGTTGCGTTTCTTATAAGAGCATGGGGTAACCGAAAGTTTTACCTGCTCCGCTTAAGCCTGGAAGGGGTGGTTTGACGGTGGGGTTTCCAACAATTTCATGTATATATATATATATATATATATATATTCAGACTGTATAATTACTGAGCTTTATATTCGCAATATCGATCTTGTATGTTCAAAGCATATATACAAATTTTATATTCTAACTTCGTAAGATTATTATATTGTATTTTTAATATCAAATTTTAAACTATAATTTTACTAATGACTCCCTATTTAAAGGGAATGTAATATTAATTATTAATTTTTAGACACCTTTTTTTCTTCTAAAATGTAGTAGATAAAAATAAAAAATAAACCCAAATTATTTCAAACCATCAGTTAAAAAACACCATTGATTAAGCTTTTGAGAACTCCACACACACACTCGTTTATAATAAATGTGTTACTTAAATATAATATTAAGCTAACATTTTGGTCATAATTAATTCAACGTTTTAAGCTTGTTCGCTTCAAGGTAAATGGATCATAAATATTTGACAAATATTTAACTCCCCATCCATTCAAAATCATGTCAACGTTCAAATATAATCAGCTAACTTGTAGATAGTTTAGATTTTGATTGTATTCATTCAAAGACAGCAGTCACAGCACATTGGAAGACACCTATATTATTACTTATTAGTAGGGCATAAAACCTTTTGTTCTTTTCACACACGTGGAAAAAATATTAAAATCTCTTTGTATGCATGTATAAGAATAGTTTATTTTAAATATTCATAAGTATATGTGGCGTTTTCCTGATTTAGTGGTGTATGATTCATGATCTCATCTTGAGGTTTTGGGTTCGAATTAAGTGAGTGCGTTTCTTATAAGAGCATGGGGCAGCCGAAAATTTTACATGCTCCGCTTAAATCTGGAATGGGTGGTTTGACGGTGGGATTTCCAACGATTTCAAATATATATATATATATATATATTTATAAATATTCATAAACATTTCTTACTCGAATGCCCAAATGAGTGTGGTTTAATGGTAAAGAATCATAAATTTGATTATCAAATTATACTAGGAGGTGTATTTTTTAGAAGCCTTATCTTCCCACCCATTGACAGATGGAGGAATTTTGTCTCCCCTACAATTCCGATTTTGCCCCTTATCTTTCTCAAAAATTCAATTTCTCAAATAAACAAAATATACCCCACTTTATATATATTGATATATATAAAATAAAAAAATTAACATATGTACTTATTTTATTTTATTAATTAAATTTTTTATTTTGTAATTTTTTTAAAAATTTATATATATTTTTTTTACTTTATATATATGTTTTATTTGTTTAATAAATATTATATTTTTATTATTTATTTTGTGTTCGTTTATTCATTTAATTTTTGTGATTTTTTTGTAATTTATTCAACACTATTTATATATTATAAAAAATGTTATCATGTATATTAGAAAAATATATATTTAAAAATTAGTACAAATAACAACATAAAAAATAAATGAATACATACGAAATCTGTAATATTTATTAATAAAAATCAAAAAATTAAAAAAAATTAATTAATAGAATGACAAGTGGAGTTATAATTAGTATATAATTATTTTTAAATTAATATATATAAATATATAAATTTTATAATATGTATAATAATTGAATGAGTCATTGCAAATATTGAGAGAGGTAATTTCATAAGTTAACATGGAGACAGAGTGGGGGGGGGGGGGGGGGGAGTATGAGACGGTTAAAGACTTTACATATTCCATTTAAATTCGGATCGGGTGATTCGACGATAAAATTTCTAACGTTTCCAAAAAAAAATCTGATTCGGATTAGGCTCAAAATATTCCGACTTTACTATAACAGAGTCTTATATTCATGGCTTGGAATATTTAAAGCAGTCCACTTCTTGACACATTACAATTGATTTATTGAGTTTTCATAAATATTGTGGGAGCAAATTTTCTCCATATTTAATAGTTTATTTCGAAAAAGCCGTCTAAGCTTTTTATTTTATTTTTATAGGTAAGTTGCATGTCAACAACGAAGCAAATTTGTTTATTAATTAAACATCGAATGTTCAAGAAAGTTGTATGTTTGAATATGGGAATATTCAATGAATCAATTGTCACTTAGCTTCATAATTTTGGTTAATAATAATAATATTATTATTGAACAAAGTACAAATTGGAGATTTGAATATAAGAAGGCCACGAAAGTTTTGTTACCTACTCTATTGCAAAGTCAAGCTCAAGCTTAGTCTCATATTTCTTTCTAAGAGATTATATTAATTAAAAAAGGATTAGTAAAATATATAATAATTAATTTAATTTGAAAAACTACGAGTTGCTAAAAGATAAGTAAAATAAAAATAAAAATATAACATTTAATATTTTTAAATCTAGTACCAAGAATGTTGAATGGATATAGGCTTGGATTGAGACTGCTATCACATCTATAGCTTGTAATAGTAAAATGTTTGTTGAAAAATTTTATACATTTATTTCCCGAAGTTTTGAATTTAAGTGATAAATTCACTTGATCATATCCCTTATAGACAAAGAACTTATTTTAAGTTTAAAAATCTAAATTTTTAACAAATTTTTAATATATATTATGATAAGATGTTAGAGTTGGGACATAATATAATTTCTATCGACCTTTTATTTCCGTTTCAAATGTCTCATTTTTTCTTATAACTATTTCGGGGAAGCGAATGATATATCTAAATAATAAAAGGAGATCTCCAAATTATGATAACATACGTTTTTTCTTAAAATAAATTTAATTTGTTTACAAATATATTGGTCGAACTATTACATTGTTCAGAAATAAAGCATATATATCAAAAAAATTGATAATATCTATTATATAAATCTAATACATAAATCACAATATATATAAGATATTGAAATTATGTTTTATGTCTTTTTATTTGGTACATAAAACGACGGATCTCTCATTAAAAAGTGACTATATGTATAATCTCTCATTAAAAAGTGACTATATGTATAATTATTCTTATACACACACACATGTATTTATGTATTTCTTTTGAATTCTTGTACTATCTATAATTTATATATTTTTATAAATATTATTATACTTTTTATTTATATTTAAAGAAAATTGTAAATAACAATTTGAATATTTTATTAAAAAATTTAAAAACAAACAAATTAAAATTTAGATTAGTAACGGGAAGAGAATGAAGATTTTACATGATTTCTATCAATTTCTTGAATAAAAAATGAGCATTAAATTTTTTCATCATCGATATTAATTATTTTAATTTTTTTTTTATCATTGATCTTCATCCCTATTGAAAAGAGAGAAAAACTTATATAGAGACGGTTGACCATCCAATTAATGAATGATACGTGTTTTAATAATTTGTTCTCTCTGTTTTGATTAATCATTTTAAAAATAATTGAAACACGTCTTATTCATTGATTTTATTGGGTAAATCTTATATAAGTTTTTCTTCTGGAAAGGACCCCGTGATAGGAGATTGTTAGCGGCAGTTTTGAAAAAAATTAGAAATTATAATTTTATTAGAAGTTTCTAATGAGATTATGTGATTGGACCAATTCATTCAGCAAAATAATATATGAGAGTTATGTAGGCTTATAGGTAAAATTATTGAAGTTTAGGGGGTTAATGAGATATATTATAAAAGTTCAGGGGTCAATTATATGTTATGTTATATTTGACATTTACACTGTTGGCTAGTTTGTTACACCGTATTTAAGAGTTCAGTGAGCTAAAGAGTGAAAATAAAAGTTTGGTGGGCTATTGAGATGTCGGATAAAAGTTCAGTGGGCTAATTATGGGTTTTGACAAATAATATATATAATAAATCGATAACATCAAGGAGGGTATATATGTAATTGCAGTTCAAAACTCCCCCTTTTGTGGGAAAATATGGGCTGTCTCGTAATTAAATGAATGAAATTCAACATTAATGTTCTAGATTTTTTTTTCTTTATCGTGTATTGGTAACCCTACGCGCCTACTCAATGGCCAACGGCTAGTTGCGTGTTGACTGACTCACGCGCTAGGTCAATGACTCAAGTCTGAAGCTGTTTGCTATACTTCCCAATCTATGGACGCTGGTTAGGCTCAGTTCACGCGCATTATTGCGCGTGAGGAATGGCAGTTATGCAGTAAGTGGATAAACTTGAATATTGGGTTTGATGTGAGTCAACATCTGAAGCCAAAATATTATTCGTCGTAAAAGTTGGGGCAGGATATTATATTTTACTATATTTTTATCAATTGATAAATATAAAACGTGTAATATTCATGTTCAGACCATAATTGGTTATTAATTATATAGTAAAACATAACATTTTATACAAATAAAATATTAAAATATTAAATCTCAATATTTATAGTATTTATTTATTTAAAATAATAAAATTATAAAAACTTAAAAAATAAATAAGAAATAATGTCAGTTGAAATGCCAATTGGCCAATTGGCGGCATCGGGAAAATAAAAATAAAACTGCCGTCTATCCATGAGTTTTCAGAAAACTATTGGTGGTATACAAAACGCGCTTAGAATAGGCTTAACTCTTGATTTTATTAAAGAATTTAACAAAACTAATCAAATTTTTTTATATCATTCGTCAAAATAAGTCATAATGTTTAAATTTAGTAAAAATAGTCATATTCTCCGAAGTCCATACCGAACGTTTTTTTAATTTGAAATTTCGGAGAGTGACTTCAAAAATTTCGAAGACCTCAGCCTTATATATTTTTGAAATTTCGAATCTTCGAATTAAAAATTTCAGATCTCAGAAATTTATAAAAAAAAAAAAATTCGGTGTGGACTTCATAGAATGTGGATTCTCTGAAATCCACTTCGGAAAATGTAACTAACAGACTATTTTTACAAAACCCAAATATTATGACTTATTTTGGCAACTGATTATTTTTTTAATCAGTTTCGTTAAATTCCCATTTTATTATCCACTCCCAAAAATATTATATAAAAAATTAAAAAACTTCACTTAAGGTCTATTTGTTTCGATATTTTTTTAGACCAAGACAAATTTGGTCAACATATGTTATTTTTCGATCAATGAAAAAGTTCAATCATTTTTTAGAAAAATAACTTATAAAATATAAATCCGTAAATTATTTTACGAAAAATTATTTTTTTATATTCTCTAAAACATTCATAATTTACTTCTAATCATCATAAAAAAATTTCAAAAAAATATTGATCGCGTCAAACAGACACGTTATTTGAAAAATATCTTCAGACAATTGTCAAATATCGAAAAATATTTTACTTACAGACAATCTTTAATCATTATTTATTTTTATGAGTTCAATTAGTATGAAATGCTCCAACAAATCCACTTATAAAACCAGTTGGCATATGATTTCTACTTATCCGATCAAGGTTCCAATTCGGAATTGGATGGAATCGTAGTTCATATTTTAAAATCGGAATCGAACTAAATTTTATTTTTGGTTTGATTACGATTTCACATAATTTGAAACCATGATCTTAAAATTTAATCCGGTTCTACGATTTCAAAAAATCGGTACCATAAAATTAGACGGTTCAATTTGATTATGGAACTTAATCAAATCATGCCCATGTCTTTCTAGATCCTCATGTAGACCAATTTTTTTATTTTTTTGATTTTGCAAACCAAAGTTAATGATGACTCTGTTTTCACTAATATTTGAAATAAAATATAAATAAATAAATTTCAGCTCTCTCTCTATTTTGTTTATTGGCCTTTATATTTTTCATATGAGCCCTAGATCTTGAAAACAAATAAAGAAAAAACAAAAGCTCTCTTGGATTTACTATCTTTCAATTCATTCATTCAAGTCTTTTCCTTTTAAACGAAAGATCTCCTTTTCAGCTCCTTTTCAGCTCATTCTCTCAGGTAATTTATTTTTCTGTAATAATTTTCGCGGGAAACTAACAGGAAAATGTAACCACATTAATAACTCTGGCGACATGCAATTTAATTGTGCATTTTAATTTTTGTTTTGAATCGGCTTTATTTTAGACTTTGACTTTTATTGCAAGCTTCGTTTTTTTTTTTTTTTTTTTAATTCTGTTTTAATATAATTTTATAGCTTTCGGTAGTTGTTGCAAATCAAGACTTATCTTATTCGTCTTTTTTTGATATAAATTTTTGATTTGAATGTGAGGGGTTATGTTTTAGAGATCTGTTTTGGAATTCGAATGTTCATCTGACCATAATTGATTTTTAATTGTTGAATTTAATTGCATTTATTATGTTCATATGACATGTTAATTGATGCATTAATTGTTTCCAGTTTCAGATGATTACTATTATCATTCAATATCAGTCAATTGAGAGAAAATAATTCAATGTACGGAACGAACAATAATCGCATCATGAGTAGATAAAAGTTTGTGATCAAATATAATCTCTGTGGTGTGCTAAAATGAAGTCGGTCAAAGCGTGGCGTGTGGGCAACACGGGGGATTTACATATTTTGCCCGGTAGTCGTCAACGGACACATATGAAGAGACCGGTGTGGATTATTGTGTTGGTTACGATGGTTATTTTGTTTCTGGTTTTTGCTTATATGTATCCGCCTCATACACATGGTGCCTGTTATCTTTTGACTTCGAGAGGTTGCAAATTTGATTGGCTTCCACCATCTCCTGTGAGGGAACCCACTGATCAAGAGATCGCGTCTCGTGTTGTTATTGTGGATATTTTGAACACGCCTGCTGTTCAGTCAAAGAACTCTAAAGTTGCTTTCTTGTTCTTGACTCCTGGTCCGTTGCCTTTTGAGAAGCTGTGGGATAAGTTTTTTAATGTAAGATTTGTTTATTCTTTTTTTCCCCATATCCTTGGAAATACATTACGATTCATACCCTGCATCCTGAGATTTAGTACTATTAGTTAGGTTTCGAAAAGAACAAATAAATAACTTGATTTAGTTGGATATAGGAGTCAAAGCAGTTGTAGAGTGCTATTACAAGCTTACGTTTTAAAGGTTAGCCTAGATTGGAAGGAAGTCTTATGTGGTTGCTGACTGTGTGCACGAATGATATTTGATGGACTCGTTGAGTAATTTGGTGTTCTTTCTAATCTTCATCAGGTGGCAACAAGTTGTGAGACTTTTAATTTGGAATGGTCAGTAACGATGAAATATTCAAATATGAATTAGACAGTTGTAAGAGCCATATCTCAGTTTAATAGCAATTTTATGGTTGTTGTTTAGAGCATAGACTCTTGATATGGAAAGTTCATTAATATAGCATTTGGTTTTTCTCTTAGATCATTGATACCAGTGCTATAAAGCCTGTTTATTGTATTTGTTGGCTTACTTTAAGTCATACCTCTAAATGGAGCCTTTTGTTATTTTTATGGCAGGGCCATGAAGGTAGGTTCTCAGTGTATGTGCATGCATCAAGGGATAAACCAGTGCATTTTAGCCGTTACTTCATTAATCGGGAAATACACAGTGACCAGGTTTGCAAAAATCCAATTTATGAAAATCATCTCAAGTTGAATTTGCTTATAGGCTACCTTTTTTTTCCTTCGTTGTTTGGTTTTATTCTAATGATTTTCTGCTTCATAGCTTTCTACACTCCTGCAATACTCAATGTTTCTTTTTCCCCCTTTTATCAATTGTATGTTTGTCTTAGTACATTTGTTGCATAGGATCAAGAATGATGTCAGCTCAAGAGAAAATGTTTAAGGAATGGTTAGTACTTACAATTCATTTGAGGGCGAATGACCATCCTTATTTTCTTCACAGCTAATGTAATATAAGTTTGTATAATTTATATAATACATCACCGATTTACTCATCTTTGTCTGTCATTCAAGAGATACCTGATGTGAAGAGGTTAATATTGGTCCACGGGCAAGCAAAAGTGTTATCAGAGTACCTCAACATTAGAAGAATCACATCAGTGATCCCAAGTTTAGATTAGTCATCATTTCCATTTTTTTTCTTACACATACCTACTCAAATATCAAGGGATTTGGTGTCATATAATATTATTAAAATACCACTGCCTTATTGTATTTTACAAGTTGTGTGCACGAAATTTGCGTTCATTTATAATCTTTCCTTTTCTACTTGTTGTTTCCATTGGTATTCTTCCATGAGACATTATCTTATGAGCGGTTAAATCAGCATGCTTCATTGATTATATTTGCAGGTTGTTTGGGGAAGAATTTCAATGGTGGATGCAGAGAGGCGATTGTTGGCAAATGCTTTGAAAGATCCTGATAACCAGCACTTTGTTTTACTTTCTGATAGGTGACCAGATTATCTAGTTACTTTGAGCTCTCTCTCTCTCTCTCTCTCTCTCATCCTGAACTGTGTGTTTACTAATATCAGTTTTTGAATGACCCTTCCTGGCATTGCAGTTGCGTACCATTGCATGATTTTGACTATGTCTACAACTATCTGATGTATTCAAATACAAGCTTCATTGACTGGTAGTGTGATCTGACATTTATAATCAAGTCTGTATTTGCTTTTCTTGTGTATGCAGCTTGTTTTATTTTTACGATTGGTTCTATGATAGTGAGCCTGGACAGTGAACCATCCTACCGAATGTTGGCTTTGTTTGGAAATTGTTTTCCCTTACAGATGCACACTTCTTTTTCTTTCCAGTTTCAAGGATCCCGGTCCGCATGGAAACGGCAGGTATTCTGAGAACATGTTGCCGGAAATTGAGCTAAAGGATTTTAGAAAGGGTGCACAGGTACATTTTTGAGATAAATTACTCCAATTGAAGCTACAAAATAGTTATTGATTTATATATCAAGAAGCAGCATCATTTATATGAATCTTTCTGGCCTCATATTGTGGTTTAAGTTTAATGAGTGAATTTTGAGCAGTGGTTCACTATGAAGCGGCCGCATGCGCTGATAGTTATGGCTGACAGTCTTTACTACTCGAAATTCCGACATTACTGTAAGGTAATTATATCTAAATATGGTCGCTTTATGTTATTATCTGTTTCTTTTTGCAGTTTAAAGTGTTAGTATGTTGTTAAAGTTGTTCTTTATCCCAATAGCCATAGTGCTTGCGCAGTTGAGCTAGTTAAACTTCAATATTATCATTTTTGATACTTCTCAATGTATGGCTCAAAATTGTGACTTCTTCAAACCTTTCCCATTACGTTGTTTACTTCTTTATTTTCATTTTTTTTTTTGGAATTTCTTATATCTGGTGGTTGCGAGTTCAACTTATCTAGATGTATTTTGAGAACCTTTTGCTCTAAGGAAGCGTTGATCCTGTTTTTATGTTCTAATTCTTGGTTGTGTCGATTCCTTTGCTGCATAATTGTATGCAAATGTATATTGAAAATTTCAGTAGTGAGATTGAAGTGAATGGAAGTTTTCTGGACCATTTTTATGCCAAAAATAATGTCACCAGATACATAGACATTTTCCACGTCTACTTGATTTCACCTCTCCCTGCCTTTTCTTTTCTTTTGTTATTGGTTTCTATTTTGTCAGTCAACTAAAAGGAGAGATTTTTACTCTTTAGATGCTCATGAGTTGGATGGCGTACATTGTTGAGTTTAATTAACTTTAACATTATTATAGGAATACATTGGATTATGTTGTCATTCTTTCCTCTATTTAGGGATATTCTCTTGCAAGCTTATATTCTTAGCATTCGGCTAATCTGGAATTGAGGGATACTCTGGATTCATTTTATGTTGGTATGATGGTTGAGCTGGGTATAATATATGTTTTGCTTGGCATTACCGTGGTGTCCACGGCCTTTTGTACTTGATTGGAAAACTTATCCATCATATTGCTTTCTCTGAAAAGCAGACGGGCAAAGTACAGGCGATTATAAATGTCTGTTGGATCATAGATATCGAGAATTCTTTAACGTGTTTCATACCACGACTTAATTGACATGGATGCTCTTGATAATGACAGCATGGTGTGGGTGGGACAAATTGCATTGCTGACGAGCACTACTTGCCAACCTTTTTCCATGTAAGAATCTTCCTCAAAATTACGACTTTGCCTTTTTGATATATTTATCTTCTCCTAATAAGTTCCTTTGGTTGGTGTCATCAGATGGTTGATCCTGGCGGTATTGCTAACCGGTCGGTTACACATGTTGATTGGTCTGAAAGGAAGTGGCATCCAAAATCATACAAGGGATCAGATGTTTCTTATGAGCTTCTGAAGAATATCACGGTATGTTTATGCTCAAGAAGTCAACTAACTTGTAATTTTTTTGTGATGCCGGACAGCTGCACATTAATGATTACATTTTTTGTCAAGTAGCTTTTATTTATTATAATGAATGTCCATTAAGAAATTTTGTTGATGTTATATACCTGCAGTGGGTTGACCAAAGTGAGCACGTAACAAGTGATGACCAGGTAAACACTTTCGTCGGGCATTTCTGCTTTATACTGTCATAATAACTTTCCAACGAGAGATCTCTCATTTTAATAGACCGAGGGCCAAATTAGAAGACAAAAAGAAAAGCACGCTCTAATACAGTGTTTTTGTCTTGTAGTATATTGGAGTTCATGTTTTTCTATCTTTTAGCTTGATCCTTGTTTTATTAAAATGAGAGTTCCCTCGTTAGAAGGGGACTATACTGTTATATATGTATATGGTTGGGTCATAACTCATAACTGAAGACATTTGTGTTTCCTTACGCTACTACAGAGGACAGTGTTGTTGAGACCCTGCCTATGGAATGGTATCAGGCGGCCATGTTACTTATTCGCCAGGAAATTCTATCCGGACACACTTGATAACTTGCTGAACCTCTTCCTCAATTATACAACACTTTGAGTGAAATATTTTTGACTTTTTATATTCTTTGGTCGGATCCACAGCTGCTTTCGACCTCCATGTCCTCTCCCATCTTGGTATAGCTTCCAAAGTTGTAAATTGCTGCCCATATTATGGAGGCCAGAAATGTTCCCTTACCCAAATCTCATAGGTGCAGGAGGCAAGGCAATAACATATGGAGAGTTGTTAGATTGACTTGAGTCACATGACTGTGGAGGCTAAGCAATTTAGTGTTGCTTCCCTTTGGGGGCTGGGTCCATTATTTTTCTACCTCCATTTGGGCTATTAATGTTGTATTTATTGGGAAGAAATTATTTTTGGAGGATTTGTTCTTAGTTTCTGTAATTTATTTTGAATTTTTGTGAAAACCTAAAAATATCAAGTTTTAAAGTTTACTCTTGTCAGAAAATATGAAGGCTTGAAATTATAATTTTTTTTTGTGCAAGTCAAAAGATGAATCTCTTTACTATAAAATCTTCCCTTTTCATTTATGCTTTATAATGTTTGTAATTGATTTTTCTTTTTCTTTAAATTTTTTCCTCAAAATTTTAAATGAAAGAGAAACAAGAGAAGGAGAGAAAAAGAAACAAAACAAAACAAGGGGAATTTGACATATCTTAACCAAATCCTTTTGCGTGAGCTGGCCATGCACTTGTATGGTTTGGGGAGACTGACTTATATCTTAATAGTTTTTACACTTTAGGTGATTTATTTGTTTTTTGGTTTCATTGTTTATTCCTTCGCTTCTCTTTTATGGAAGTTTTATTTTCCAAAAATATATTCTAAAAGGGGATAAATTAATGATATTTTTAGAGTTCATTTTATAACTTATTTCCTTTTTTTTTTTTTTTTTTTTTATTTTTATTTTATAAACTCTTCTTTATAAATCATAATTGATCTATTATATTACCTAACGATCATTATTATCGATTGTGTGTTTAACAATATCGTCCTCAAGGAGTGTGGTTTAGTGGTGAATAGCTTAGAACTTGGTTGTCATGGCAGTTAGAGGTTTTACCTGGTTCACTTAAGCATGGATCAGATGATTTGGCGGAAAAGTTTCTAATGTTTTTTTTTTAAAAAAAAAGTTTAACAATATCTCTTTTTAAAACTTAGTAAGATCATCTATTTTGGTAAAGTACTTTTTATCTTTCAATCAAAAAAACATTATTTAAATAAGTTAATCTAATACGAATCGAACATAGTACAAATTACGTCCCCAACGGACTTGACTTGGTGATGTAGGGTTTAGGATCTCACCTAGGATAATATGAGGTTTTACCTACTTCGTTAAAGCCCGAAAGGGGTGGTTTGGCGGCGAAATTTCTAACGATTTAAAAAAAAAAATTATTGACATTTATGTTTTATATTTTTAATTTCATCATATTTTATACAGCTTATAGAGTGCATGTGATTAGGGATGGCAGTCAGACCCGAACCCGGCCCGGGTCCGCATGGACCCGGAAGATCCGGGTCCGGTTAGACCCGGATTCGCTTTAAAAAATTACGGATCCGGGTCTTATTTCAGTGGACCCGCATCATTCCGGGTCCGGATAAATCCGGACCCCGGTACCCTGGGACTCGGAAAAAAAAAAAAAACAATTTGTTTCACTCATTCACAATTTTAACCCTAAATTAATCCCGATGACTTGAAGTTGTGTTGAATTTATAGTTTGTTTATTTTATGTTAAAAGTTCAAACTTAAGTTATGTACTTATGTATGAAACTTTTAGTTATGTTATGTACTTGTGTTTGTGTTGAAGTTTTTTTCCTTGTAGTTTGTTTATGCATTATGAATTATGATATGTTACATGTTGATGTAATGTATTATTTGTGTTGAAACTTGAAGTTCAAACTTAACTATTTTTATGTGTTGTAATTTTCAATTCAAACTTGTTGTGAATTGTTTATACATATTATAGTATTTATTGATATGGAATAGTGGAATTGGAGCAAAAAAAAAAAAAAAACTGCCAGTTGCGGATCCTGGGTCCGGATCCGGATACACCCGGGTCCATTCCGGGTCTACCCGGGTCCGGACCCGGAAGTGTTTAACCGGGTCCATATCCGGACCCGGGTGCATCGAGCCACTTACGGATCCGTAAGGATCCGGGTCTGGATCCGGAATTTACCATCCCTACATGTGATTAAGTAATTGACCTTTTTTCACCCTTCTTATAAAATAAATTTACATGTGAGACTAGACATATTAAGTTATGGGCACTGGATCTCTGGGCACTAAAACTAGTGATAGCGGGAAAATCCTAGACCTGTAAGAGCTAAAGTCGCACGAGGTTTAAAAAAATGTCCTACAAATAGTGCTAGTTTTTAGGGCGTGAATTACGACGCTTAACTGGCTCTTGTATCTTGTAGATTACGTTTTAAGAAGACGCGTGTAGATGTCCCCAAAGGGTGTGGCTTGGTGGTGTAGGGTTCAGGATCTCACATTGAGGTTCTGGGTTGGAATCCAGGGGGTGCATTTCTTGTAAGAGCCTGGGATAGCCGGTGATTTTACCTGCGCCGCGGCCCAGAATGGGTGGTTTGGTGGCGGGTTTCCATTGTTTCAAAAAAAAAAAAAAGATGCGTGTAGATTACATTGTATCTTGTAAATTTTCTTGAAATGACGTGGTTTGATGGTGTAGGTTGTAGGGCTCATGAACTCATCTTGAGGTCCTGACTTTGAATTTAGAGAGTGCGTTTTTTGTAAGAATATGAGACAGTTGAGGGTTTTACCTGCTTCGTTTAAGCCCGGAAGGGGTGATTTGACTACAGATCAAGTAAAAAAAAAAGACGCCTATAGATCAAGTAAAAAATATATATATTTTTTTTTTGTTTAATGTTAATCTTGATATCACTTCAAACTTATAGTATTTACTACTGAAATACAAGTTGATTTTATTGATACGATATCCTCTTATGAGGGTTGAATATATAATGATATGAGTTTTATGTTTTTTTTTTTTTTTTTTTAAAAAAAAAAAAAATTATGATCGATAATTATTAATAAAAATATATAGATAACTGAGCCTTAATCATTTATAATAATTTATGCTCGCGTAATATAAGATTATAGAAAAACTTAATATATTTTACTTAAGCACCGGATCCAAACTCATATCTTTCAATTATATTAACATGGGCGGACTTGCGTTAGTGCTATTGTCTGAACGAGGGAATCATGAAAAGTAAAATTTCATTAATATTTTGGTATTTCAATTGCATATATATTTTTTATTTAATTTGTTTAAAATTTTATTTTGATTATGCTACTCTCTTTTTTTAACTCATAATATTTCTATTATTATGTGTTTTGTCTACAAAAAAAAATTTCATATTAACTTTAAATATAGAAATATTAAAAAATTAATTTAACCCGGGGTACGATTATATCTTGAATCCGTCCTTGATTATATATTAAAGAAAATTTCATTTTAACGAGAAAGTTATGATATACTTTAATTTACCCCACCATAATTTGAAAATAGCAATTAGTCCTCTTTCTAATTATAAGTGAGATTCTATAACAAAAGTTTTTTTACAATTACAACAAATGAAAAAAAGATCTTACTAATTTGAAAGATACTATTATATTTATTGATCAAACGACAATAAATAGGCTTGCCAACTCTAAGAAAATTCGACAATTTATAAGCATCCATACATACATATTTTTGGTAATCGGGGTGTCCAAATTAGCTTACGCCCACTTCGACTAATTTTCGTGACTTGTGTTCCGTGCCCTCAGAAGTTTCCCAGCACAGATTAGGGTAAGTCGTTGGTTTTTTTTACGTCAGAGGACAGGATCCAAATGAAATACATATAGTGTGATTCAAATATTTAACCTAAAAGAGAACAAATCACTTAAGTCCAATACATTTACCACTGAGACAACTCATTGGGATTATAAACATCCATATGCAATAACTTGGAATTCTATATTTCTTATGGCAAATGATATTAGTGTACTTATAATTTACCTTAATTTTTGCATTTTGGTACCGGAGAAAATCTCATATTTATTATATATATATATAAAAAAAAGTGTTGACTTTTATGGTATTTATAGCTTAAAATTTACAACATTAATATTAATATCAAGTACTTATTGTAAACGTCACTTCTTATTATAAATATCAAATACTTATTGTAATTTGTAATTTCAACTAGTTAGGCTTATTAATGCCATTCAATACACATATCATAGGGCCATTTTTGGAATCCTCTAGTTATGATAAACAACTCAGTTCTCATGATTTTGTTCTGGTTATTTGGATGGTTGAATTCCGAAATAATGACTCAAAGACTTATTATTGATTATTGGTAGTAATTACTTATTCACATTATTCCTAAATGATATTGAATCTCACATAAACTATTTCGTAAATTGAACTATCGAATTAGCGCTATTATATTCATATAACTTTATATCGGCTAAGTTTACGAATTGGAAATAAACGGAGTCGAACTGTTGATATCCGTCACAAAATAAAGTATCACCTCTATAGACCCCACTGAATATACCAATAAACGAAGAAATCATATTATGAATTGCAAATTATAGTTTAATTAGTATAAATTAGCTCTCTTTATTCGAACGTGCCAAACTTTTGAAGAAATTTTTGAGTTTTGACATAAATAATTAGAGATGTTGGCGGCTACATTTTTATAACTACTATCGTTAGTTGAATGGTCTAGGACGTCCCTTTACGATATGATGTACTTACTTTATAAAAATATTGTTTAATGGAGTACAAATATAGGGGTCCCTACAGTTTTACGTAATCGCAATTGAATAAATTTCTACAAAATCCAAATTTTATGAATGTCACATCATTTGATAGGAAAGTTCAGAATACGATTTTGAAAATTAGAATGTCTAATACTACTTAATAATAATAGATCGTTTCTTAATTTTCTGAAAAGATCTTAATTTGAATCAGATTAGTGAATATAGGACCGAACCGAACTTATTTTTAGTATTTTTTGTTTAGGCTCCGTTTGAAATAAAATCAGTAACCGATCGGTTCATATACTAAATCGGTCCTGGGATTGAACTTACTTATAAATTACGTCATTATTTGTTATTGTATTAAAAATCAAGGACCCAAATGTTATCCCTTGAAGTCCATTATTTATTTATTTGATCTACTTGCTAAATTGTTAATTAAGCAGCTTTTGAGTGATGCTAAATAAATTTCACCAGAGGAAGGGAAATTAAAGTAATCTAATACACTTAAACAACTATTGTTTATTTATCCCCCAAGATGCGTTGTTTGGTGGTATATGGCTTGTTAAGGAATATAGAATCAATATCTAAAATAGAATTCCTATTACCATTATGATTTATGATTTTATTATATTTTCCTATTAGATGCATATTTCTTATAGTCATTATTATTGCTCATTACTATAGAATTCATTTTCTATTTTGGTTTTCTATGTAGCCTATATAAAAGCATTTACAATTGTAAATTCATATAGAGTGAATTCAAGACTTTTTTTCAGCTTCGGCTTTATTTCGGGATTTCACTCCCTCTCCGGCTTCGGCATCCTCTTAGGCTTCGGCTCCCCCTTCAGGCTTCGTAGGTTAAAGCTCTCCTGCTTCGGCATCATTTTGGCTTCGACTCCCCCATTCGGACTTCGTAGGTTAAAGCTCATCCACTATCTCAAGGTTTCCAACCTCCAAGTTTCAAGATTTCCAAGTTTCAGAACTCCGCTTTCCGATTTCAAGATGCAACCTCAAGCTTACTCCTTCGTTACCAGCTTGAGTTTGAGGGGGGTGTTAAGGAATATGGAATCAATATCTAAAATAGAATTCCTATTACCATTATGATTTATGGTTTTATTATATTTCTCTATTAGATGCATATTTCCTATAGTCATTATTATTGCTCATTACTATATGATTCATTTTCTATTTTGGTTTTCTATGTAGCTTATATAAAAGTCTTTACCATTGTAAATTCATATAGAGTGAATTCAAGACTTTCTTTCATTATCTAACATGGCTCATGATTTCATCTTGAGGTCTTGAGTTCGAATCCTGTGAGTGCGTTTCTTATAAGAGTCTGAGACAACCCCGCTTAAATCCGGAAAGAGTGGGTTGACTATAGGATTTCCATCGATTTCAAAAAAAAAAAAAAAACTACTGTTTGCTTAAGGAATTTATTGACTCGTTCAGACAAAATGGAGACTGGAAGAAAAAAAAGAACTCCTAAGGTTGAACGAGTTTAAATTACATTTTATTTTTAGAATTTGAATCCAATGTTGAAATTATTGAGTTCTTTTTATATTTTTTTGTTAACACAATATATTTATAATAATAAATGGTTATGATTTTGTCACATATAATTTCCTATCCAATAATTATCAATTACAATTTCTAAAAAACTCAACTCAACACTGAATTCAAATCCCAAACTTTAATTTTATTTTCAAATTCCGCCATCTCAATTTTTTTCCCCTCCAACTTGCTTAATAAAAATATCATTTATCCTAAAGGTCAATTCAAAACTCTTTACCTTTTTTCAATTCTTTCTTCCTTCTAAAGTCATTTTCCTGATCCCAAGCCGTTCTTTTTTTTCATCTGCCCCCTTAAGTCATTATTAAAAAAAAAAAAAAAAATTAGCCTTAAAAATTTTTAATTTCTGGAAGTGTATGCTGGAAAAAAAATACTTGCAGTTAAGAACAAGACTTTGTTATATATATACATATATGGTAAAGAAAGAAGCCAAACAAACAGAAGATGAAGTAGAATTGTAGATAGCAATGGTGAAAATTCAATAGAAGGACAAAAGAAAAAAAAAATAATGTCAAAATCATTAGCTGCATGTCCAAGTGGAGGAGGAGATAGCAAGGCTGATCATATTATAAATCAAAGGAATGTAATTATTGCTGGCTTATTTGCTGGAGCTGCTATTTCTTGTCTTTTTATTTATTACTCAGCTTATCCCTTTGAGTTTCTGCCTCATTATTCTGCTTATGATGTTATTTCTCCATTGATGACACCTGATCAGGTCAGTTTTTTTCATTTTCTTTTTTGTTTTTCTGTTCAGAATTTCAAGTCTTTCTTGCCCAGATGCCTTTTTTTTTTTCCTCCTGTTTTAATTTTTGGTTTTGGGATCATATTTTGCATGCCAGTAGCAGAAACCTCTGTTTATGTACCTACCTATATGAGCCATTTATTTTTTAAATAATACTTTCAAACCGACCATGAAATTACACAGAAAGATTTTACCAATTAAATAATACTCTAAAAATTTGCAGAGAAATAATATTGGTGAATCAAGGCTGGAGACAATTCTGAAAAGAGCAGCAATGGGAACAGACAACAAAACAGTGATAATAACAACATTAAATGAAGCATGGGCAGAGCCAGACTCAATATTTGATATATTTTTGGAAAGTTTTAGAAGTGGAAATGGAACAAGAAAACTTTTAGATCATTTGGTGGTGGTATCATTGGACTCAAAAGCACATAATCACTGCTTATCTACTCATCCTCATTGTTATTTCCTCAATACTTCAGGAATCGATTTTTCTGGCAAAGAAGCTTATTTTATGACTCCAGGTTACTTAGAAATGATGTGGATTCGAATTCGTCTTTTATTGAATGTTCTTCAATTGGGTTACCATTTCGTCTTCACGGTATGTTCTTCTACTTTTGCTTTTCAAACCCTGTCTATCTATGATATATCACTTCCAGTCCTACCTCTTAATTCTTTCATTGTACACGAGTAATTAGAGACAAAGCCAGAATTGATAATTAGAGGATCAAATTGTAGACACTATTATTTAACATCAACACACTATTGTATAGGAAAAAATTGTATTTTTTAAAAATGATGTCGAGATAAACTTATAAGATAATAAATTCCTTTAATTGAAAATATATATGATAATATTTTACGAGTGAGTCGGGTCATCACAAACATTTACAAACATTTGCACAGGAAAAAAAAAAACATAAAAAATTCCATTGACTTAATAAAACGTAGAGACTGGAGATTGCGGTGCCGTGGAGACTAGGATGGAACACCGAGTACTGACCTTATAATAAAAAGAAAAAACGTGGAAGATTTTAGTATTATATATAATTTTCATTTTCATTTTTATCTCCTATTAAATAAACTTTATAAAAATAACAGGATGCAGATATTGTGTGGCTACAAGACCCATTTCAGCATTTTGACCCAGATGCAGATTTCCAAATTGCATGCGACAGATTCAAAGGCAACTCATATAATCTAAGAAATGATCCAAATGGGGGATTTAACTATGTAAAATCCAACAATCGAACTATCGAATTCTACAAGTTTTGGTACAACTCCAGGAAGACTTTTCCAGGTTTACATGATCAAGATGTTCTAAACAAGATCAAATTTGATCCATATATCCCCCAAATCGGAGTTAAAATTATGTTCCTAGACACTAAATATATTGCTGGATTCTGTCAAGTTAGCTCAGATTTTAATGCAGTTTGTACCATGCATGCCAATTGTTGTTTTGGCCTCCAAGCTAAAATTTTTGACCTTAAACTTACTCTCGACGACTGGAGAAATTTTAAGGAGTTGCCTCCCCATCAGAAATCTCTTCCCAGATCATGGAGTGTCCCTAAAAAATGCAGGTATACATATTTCTCGACGGATTAAGATTCAATTACATATTTGTTTCGCTAGTTAATTTTTTTATACGGACATTCGCACTTTTAAAAAAAAATACAAATTTACACTATGATCATACATATATATATACAGCATTATAGATGTGTTATCATAGTTCAAACATCTGCATCCGAGAGGTTTGAAGTTTATAAATATGAATTCAACCAAATTAAACACACCCTTTATAATTTATGTTCAATGATTTAAATCTTTATATTTTTAAATTTGTTGCTAATTGATTTTTTTTTTTTTTTTCTTTGTATTGTAAATAGGGAGACACCCTTTCATCCTCCTGATAAAAACAAGATCGAAGTTAAAGAGGGGAATAATAAATGACACGTGTCTTAATATCTCTTTTGAAAATAATAATGATATGTGCACATTATTTTACATAATTATTTGTACAATTATATGTATTTCAAGGTAAAAATTATTCACTTTTTACCTTTTGCATTTTTCCAAAGATATATGATTGTGAAAATATTTGAGTAAATTGTTGTTCAAACATTATTAGCATAAAATTATGGTGACTTGGTGGCCTCAAATCTCTTTTCCATAAACAAACAATTTTAGCATGTGGAAAATGATGAACTGATAAGAGGTAATTTCCTTCATATATATGGAGTCTGAATCCGAAAAAAAAAAATTCAACATTAATAATTTAGTTGTTGCCATCGATGTCCCTATGTGGTTGTCCTCTCTATGATTCTTAATTTATTTCATTCAGAATCTCACTTATCTTTAAATGGGGTATCCATATATATTCCCTTCACAAAACAATGCATGTATGTTGAAAAAGTTGACTAATACCTCTATCAAATTATATTTTTTTTTGTTAGATGGGGTCGGTTTAATGAATTAATTATCGCCATTATATTATATCTTTAAATCATTATCTCATTAAGTTCAGTTAGCGGCATAGTCAGAAAATTGATCAAATGGATACAAAATTTGATTTTCACAAAAAATATTAAACACTCTTTGTTTTGATAGGGCAAATTAAAATTATCTAAAATTTTTGGATTGAGTGCTCCCATCTAAATAGCTCCGTTAATGAACTAGTAAAATCTCTCTCTTTATAATTTATATCTATATCAACTTAGGTTTTCCCGACACGTGTTTTAAAATTTTCTTTCATAATTTCATTTATTGTCATAACATATTAACTTTTAAATTAGCAAAATCATCATAAAAATTAACATAATTAAGAGTTAAAAAAATCATATCCACACATAAAATTCATATAAAGAGAGTAACGGACCCACTTGTGATAATGCAATTTGAAGAATGAAGAGACATCCGTAGTGAATCATATGATCTTGTCCAATTTGAACAATTAAATTTGATGTCACTTTGGGAAGAATTTTGTTGCATTACTTTAATGTCCAACAGTTGAAACCAATGAGATTAGGGCATAACTAAGATTAGTGTATTGTTTTTTTTTTTTTAAAAAAACGTTAGAAACTTATCGTCAAACCACTTCTTCCGGGCTTAAGAGGAGTAGGTAAAATTTTCGGCTGTCTCGGGCTCTTACATTCAACGAACTCTCTGAATTCGAACCCAAGACCTCAAGGTGAGATCCTGAACCCTACACGATCAAGTCAGACCCTTAGTACAGTGTATTGTTTGTTCTTTTACTAAATTACTAAAATTAATATTTTATTTAAGAAAATAATCAAGATTCTATTATATGTAGTAAAATTAACCATCTATATCTCTCTTTTTTCAAAGCCCCTTTATGTATATGTAACTTTCAAGTAGATGTTATGCGTATATTTTCACAAATTTTGGAGGATTAAAAAAATTACTATTGCAATATGTTGATGGTGTTTTCCGGGCACTATGTCATTTAAGCAGCACGATAGGGGTAAAAGGGTAATTCCCTTATTGGTCTGGATTATTAATACCGACCCGACCACATGAGTCAGGGGCCGAGCACTTAAGATCGTTAACCCGACCACTTAAAGATTGGATGACCGGGCAATTATCAGGTCGACAGCAGCACTCTCAGTACAAAAAACTATTGTGACTGACCTCATGAAGACCGACCATATAGCGAGGCGTGCTCCAAAAGATAACACCCTATCATTGTGGATAAGATGACAAGTTATCCTATTTTCATAAGGAAAACTGGTGAGTTAATATCCTAATAGGATAAATGAAGTAAAGGTAGTTTTGATTAGGAATCCTTATGGGAAAAGGGAATAGTTTTGACTAGGAATCCTTATGGGAAAAGTGAATAGTTTCAACTAAGAAATTTTTGTACAAATAGGAATATGATTTCTACACTATTATAAATAGAAGGGTAGAGTGAAGAGAAGAAAAGAACAAAAAAAGAGAGAATAAGGGTAACAAGTTGAAGGTAAAAATAAGAGATCTGAATCTTCAAGCTCTGACTTGTAGAAAGCAAAAAGAGATCCGAGAAGCATATTTCAGTAATAAAAAGTACCATCCCGTTTGTGCCCGTGGACGTAGGTCGGATCCAAATCCACCGAACCACGTAAAATCTCCTTGTTGATTGGTGTGTTTATCTGTTTTTCGCTAAGTTTGCCTTTGGTCCCCCATAACCAAACAAATTCACTATTGAGGGAGGATTTTCTCGGGAGTGATATTCCAATATTACCCTGAGACCAAAATCAGCCGTCAACAGTTGGCGCCGTCTGTGGGGAACTCAACAAAAAGCAACTCACGTAGTGAGACAATGGCGGAAGACGGAAGCCACCAACCATCAGGGAGCTCGGCTGCAGATTGGATGGAGAAGATTGAGGAGAACCTTAGGAAAGAAAGGGAGGAAAGCCAAACTCTGCTAAAAACCATAGTAGACCGTTTGGAAAGGATAAAAGGAGCACACAATGGAAAATTCGAGGCCGGGACTAGCCGACGAAGGAACAACATAGCAGAAGGAAAGAGAATTGTCGATATAAGTGAGGACAGCAGACCCCGGAGGAGAGACCCTTACAGGGTGAGATCTGTAGTGGTCCAGGGAGATTCCCAGACCGAGGACACATGGGAGGAAGAGAGTGACAAATCGTCACCAGACCCCTCCTATGATAGCCTTCGCAACACCCGGCGAAAGGAGAAAGAATATGACGAAGAAGTACGAGAAGATACCGGCCACGAGAAGCACCTCCCCCGGGATAACAGAAAGAAAGAAGACCGCAGGAGGCAGAGTGGAACCAAAGATAGCAACATGAAATCTTGGTTACGAGAGGAGCTGATCAAATGGGGAGTATATCCCAATGCAAACAGAGGGGATGTCCAGGACGGCAAAGATGAATCTCCCCTCGCGGAAAAAATAAGGTCGGCAAGATTCCCAAAGCGATTCAGCATGCCGACCATGGCACCCTACAAAGGCCACTCTGACCCGAAATCACACATCGAAAGCTTTGTTTTGTTGATGGAAGTCCAGGGAGTAGTAGGGGATGCCATCTGCAAAGTGTTCCCCCTAACTCTGGCCGGACCGGCCATTCTATGGTATAGAAGCCTAGCCCCAAGGAGCATCAGCAACTTCGCACAACTGAGGAAGTCATTCATACGACACTTCAAAGGGGCATGCGTCCCAAAGAAAATGGTGGGAGAATTGAGACTGATGAAGCAGGGGGATGATGAGCCCCTGAGGAATTTTATTGAAAGGTACCACAATTTGGTGCTCGAGGTCGGAGCGTACGAGTCATCGGAAGCGCTAGAAAGTCTCAAAGGAGGTCTGAATGTCGGGAAGTTGTGGACTCACCTGAGGATTCAAGCCATATCGGATTATGCCACTGCCCTGGAGTTGGCCAGGAAGTTTATCTTAATAGAGGAGGAGAAAAAGATTGTCCGGGGAGTAGACACCCAAAGGCTAAGATACTCAGGTCAGACAATCAGTGTGATTCGATCAGAAATTTGAGGAGATCGGTCCCAGAGCAGAAGAAACTCAGACCGACACCTCCGAGTAGTAATGTTCAAGAGATGAAGTCACCTGTCCAAGTCAACCGTGTCGCGGGAAGGACAATATACACCCCCCTGAACAAACCTATGACCCAGATAATTCGGGAAATCCAGGACAAATGTCTGTTGGCCGAGCCTAATTTGAGAAGGTTCCCGATTGAGGAGGGAAATAGTAGGGCTTACTGTATCTACCATAACGTAAGGGGACATGCCACGAATGGGTGCAGAGACCTGCGGGAGCAGGTGGAAGACTTGGTGAAAGAAGGCTATCTCAGTGAGTACATAGACCATTCTGTTTTTGAGGTCGACCAAAGTTGATAGCGGAAGTCATCCGGTCGGATGCATGGAATGCTGAGATGCAGAGAGGATGTATTAAGAAGAGTCTTACTTGTAGTGACCTTTGTAGAGTTGCAAGAAAGACAACAGATCCCAAAAATGTGAGTAAGACCTCTTCTGTCTTAGGCTGACATTTATTTATGCTTGTTTGTTGTGGTCTACACAATAGTTTTGATATTTGTTTTACGGCTCGGGTCTACTCTTGTACCGCCGAGTCCGTTTTGTTGATATATGTTTTACGGCTCGGGTCTGCTCTTGTACCGCCGAGACCGATGTTTCTTTCCGACTCGGGTCTGCTCTTGTACCGCCGAGATCGATGTTTCTTCCTGGCTCGGGTCTGCTCTTGTACCCGCCGAGCGATGTTTATTTCCGGCTCAGGTCTGCTCTTGAACCGCCAAGACCGATGTTTATTTCCGGCTCGGGTCTGCTCTTGTACCGCCGAGACCGATGTTTCTTTCCGACTCGGGTCTGCTCTTGTACCGCCGAGATCGATGTTTCTTCCTGGCTCGGGTCTGCTCTTGTACCGCCGAGGCCGATGTTTATTCGGCTCGGGGCTGGATTTCGTTCCGCCGAGGCCACTTGTTTATTCGGCTCGGGGCGGGATTTCGTTCCGCCGAGACCGTTTGGTTAATCGGCTCGGATCTGGATTTTATTCCATCGAGGCCTTATGGTTTATTCAGCTCGGGGTCGGGTTACGTCCCACCGAGTCGGCTTCTTTGGACTGGGGATGTAATATTCCCCCAGAGCCAAGTCTTTCTTTCAGCTCGGGGTCGGGTTACGTCCCACCGAGTCGGCTTCTTTGGACTGGGGATGTAATATTCCCCCAGAGCCAAGTCTTTCTTTCAGCTCGGGGTCGGGTTACGTCCCACCGAGTCGGCTTCTTTGGACTGGGGATGTAGCATTCCCCCAGAGCCAAGTCTTTCTTCAGCTCGGGGTCGGGATATGTCCCACCGAGAGACTTATCATCGGCATGGGATCGAAGCATCTCCCACATGGTCGGCCCTCTATTGGTCTGGGGAGGTAAACATTCCCCCAGAGCCAAATGTTCTTCTCATCTCGGGATCGGGTTACGTCCCACCGAGTCGATCGTCATCAGCATAAGGGCAAAATATTTTCTCCACGGGTAGATATCGGGATCCTCGTTGACTGAGCACATGAAGGTGGCAGGAATGACCAGATTTGCAGCCAATGCGTTTTTCTCTGTGATTTCTGGAGCGACCACAAGCAAGGCGATCAGCACACCATCTTTTTATAGTTCCCGGCACCAACTCGTATACTCGTTGGAACCGAGAACTAGGGGACAGATGTTGATGGTGTTTTCCGGCACTATGTCATTTAAGCAGCACGACAAGGTAAAAGGGTAATTCCCTTATTGGTCTGGATTATTAATACCGACCCGACCACATGAGTCAGGGGCCGAGCACTTAAGATCGTTAACCCGACCACTTAAAGATTGGATGACCGGGCAATTATCAGGTCGACAGCAGCACTCTCAGTACAAAAAACTATTGTGACCGACCTCATGAAGACCGACCATATAGCGAGGCGTGCTCCAGAAGATAACACCCTATCATTGTGGATAAGATGACAAGTTATCCTATTTTCATAAGGAAAACTGGTGAGTTAATATCCTAATAGGATAAATGAAGTAAAGGTAGTTTTGATTAGGAATCCTTATGGGAAAAGGGAATAGTTTTGACTAGGAATCCTTATGGGAAAAGTGAATAGTTTCAACTAGGAAATTCTTGTACAAATAGGAATATGATTTCTACACTATTATAAATAGAAGGGTAGAGTGAAGAGAAGAAAATAACAAAAAAAAGAGAGAATAAGGGTAATAAGTTGAAGGTAAAAATAAGGGATCTGAATCTTCAAGCTCTGACTTGTAGAAAGCAAAAAGAGATCCGAGAAGCATATTTCAGTAATAAAAAGTATCATCCCGTTTGTGCCCGTGGACGTAGGTCGGATCCAAATCCACCGAACCACGTAAAATCTCTTGTTGATTGTGTGTTTATCTGTTTTTCGCTAAGTTTGCCTTTGGTCCCCCATAACCAACAAATTCACTATTGAGGGAGGATTTTCTCGGGAGTGATATTCCAATATTACCCTGAGACCAAAATCAGCCGTCACACAATATTTTTTGAAAGGGTTATTTATATTTGATTTTTAAAGTTATTGTGAAAAACAATTAGGTACTGCTAGTATTGATAAATTATATTTTATTATTAAAATTATACTAGAACTAATATTTTATTAAGTTTTCGTCTAAATCTGGTTGACTTTAAAATGATCAACTAATTATTTACTAAGATTTTGACCAAAAAATATTAAAATAATATATTTCATGCGACTTTAATAGAAAACTATAATTTATCGATATTTGCAGTAATTTATAATATATAAATAATCCCTTTTGAATATATTAAAAAAAAATTATTTTATTGCTACTTCGGAAGTATAAACAAGTTGAATTGTTAAACTTTTTGAGTTGAAATTATGTTGGAATTTTTTTCGAATATCGATTTACGCTGATGTATCTGGGTCAATATCGGGATTCAAATGAAAATGTGATTGTTCAAATAGATGTCGTTAGAACAGGTTTTTGAGTTGTTCGAACGATTCATCCAAAGACTTCTAGAGTTGTTCTTGTTGTTGTTGGAAGGGGTTCAAACGGAGCTCGTTTGAATGGGCTATGTAACATTCGAACGATCAATCTAGAGCCTTTCAGGTATGTAATTCAATAGGTTCGTTCAGATTGTAGAATATTTTTAAGGGTTAAATTAAAATACCCTCGTCTCACTTTAACAATATTCATTCTTTAATTTGAAAAAATAACTTGTCTATTAATTTCTAATTACCTTAAATAACTTGACTATTAAAGTAACTACACAATATTGCTAAAAGCACTATTGATAAAAGTTATATATTCACTATGGCAATGTTGTGCCTTGCATATAGGTAATAGCAATATTATGATAATAAAGATGCCAATTTTTAGTAATTACCATTACCACCATGCCATGCAGATTGCTCCTAATTGGCAGCGCCGCAGCGGAGGCCAGCCTCTGATAGTCTTCTTACAGCTGACCCCAAGTCTGCTACACCCAATTCTCCAAACCAAAGGAACTGAAATGCATATGTTATGGCCACAGAAGTCCACTCAAATCATGACTACGCCAGAACCTGATTAGAGAGAACAGGCAGTGGCAGCCAGCAGCACAAGAACCAGCAAGAAAAATAAAATGGCTGATATGTATTCCTACAAAAGAGTAAAAATAATGATGCTCTGCTCTATGCAACCTAATTACTCCAGTATAAATTGCTCTATTTACCAATTTTAGGAGAAAAAATAAAAGATAAAAAAAAAAACGCTAGGAGAGACTAAACCTTTAAACTAAGAGCCCACAACAGCCGTGACAAATGTGGCAGCAAGCATGTGGGCAAGGAATCCCGCAAAGAAAATGTATTGCTCCTGTCGGAAGTTCAAAGAAGATAAGTACAAGTTAGACTAAACTTGAGATCTAAAATCAGAGCAAATGGGTGGAGTACCTGATTGGAAATATTGTAATAATAGTGTCGATTGTGTCATAATGCCTTCACCAGAGTAGTAATCATCATCGTGAAGCTTGCACCACTCTACAAATTCCTATGATGTACCAAGGTAAGAGTATTTCTTAAATAAAAGTTCTCCAGGGATAACAATGTTTTCATGCGGATATATTGCATTATAATCTCTGTTATTAATATTCGTTAGGGAAATTATCATTTTTCCACCTGATAAATTACTAGTAGCATCTTCCAATTTTTTATGTGCTGCCTGCTATGAATAATTACAAACCTGATTAATTGGAGCTACCACATCTGCTATAAAGCCTCCAAAAAGCCTGTAGAGTAGTACCTTGCACAAAGCAATCCTGAGTCAAAAATAATTTGAGTCATCTATTAACATGGAAAAGATAGCACTAAAATATTTGATTGCGTTATTGCCACTATAGGACTATTAATCCCCACCTGGCATGGCGAGCCACCCCCTTTCCCAAATTCATGGCCTGCATTCACTCAGGAATACCATTATTGCCCGCCACAATAGCTGCTGTAAGACTGTCATAAAAAAACCCACATGGCAGCAGCAGCCAAATATTTGCATCTAAGAATCTTCTTTGAAACTAGAAAGCATTTCCTTCATTAATTGGTTTGCCTTCCACAGCTTTCCTTTTGAACAGAATGACGAGACTTTGGAGTAACAAAGGTTAAAGTCATGAAATTGAGTTATTTTTCCTACATTATGGTAGTCTTCCAACATCATTAAATCGGTTCGTTCATCGGTAAGTGTAGCTGCTGAGGCAACTGCATTAAGAGATTCACATTCATCAAGTTTGTTTTGCCTTCCTAATGCATGATCAGTAACAAACCTCCGAGTAGGGAAAAACATGGATCCAATTTCATTAAGGACAGTAACTGCTTCTAGAATACTTCCTTGCTCACATAAAGAGACGAGAAAATTTAAAACCGACTCTGATTCAACTTCAATATCAACTCTATTTATTAGTTCAAGAACAGATTTAGACTGAAGCATTTCTCTCAAGATGCTTCTAGCCTCTTCCATCCTTCCCTTGGTACAAAGGCCTTTTACCAAATTCAGAAAACCCAAGAAATCAGGTGATACAACTTTCGTTTTGAACTCAAAAAAGAATCCAAGAGCCCCTTCCATGTCACCCTTCTGGCAATAACCATATATCACTGCACTAACTGTGAATTCGTCAGGCTCAAGGCAATTTATCTCTAAATCATGCAGAAATTTGAAGGCTTCCTCCAATTGACCAGACTTGCAATAACCATCTATAAATGAGTTATATAAACGTGTACTAGGTTTAAAGCCTTTGAGGACCATCCTATCAAACAATTGCTTGGCATCTAGCAATTGTCCTTCTTTACATAAATTGTCAATCAGTGTGGCATATGTTACTTCTGTTGGGACCATATCAATTCTTTCTAATGAATCAAATAGCCGAAATGCTTCAACAAAACATCCTTGGCGGCATAAGCTGTGTATAATTATATTATAAGTGACAATGTTAAGGGTGATCCCCTTTTTTCTAGCAACAGCACAGAGATCTAATGCCTTACTGACATATCCTTCCCTGCAGAGTGCAGCAACCATGGTCGTATAATCAACCACATCCATACAAGGTAAATTATCTTTAGCCCCCATGACAAGTTTATACGCATCCAGCACTTTACCATCCTTAATAAGTTTTTTGAGAATATTGACAGGAACAGTAATAGTTGAAGAATTATCTTTCATCATCTTGATATACCGCAGTGTTTTGGTCACATCATTCAGACACAAGTATTGTACTATAATCTTGCTGACCATAGGTTCAACTAGACCATTTTCCTTCACGAATATACTTAACAATGGTCCAATAAGCCGCTTTTTGCAATCATTAGGAAGCCCCTTTAATATAGAATAATAAGACTGGCTTGTTACAACTGCCCCTCTCTTCCTCATCAACAAGCACACTTCACTTGCAACTTCAGAGGAACCTCTCTTGCACAGGAAGCAAATCACATAATTACATATAGTGTCAAATGTCTCGGATTGTAAATTCTCAATTCTGCAAATGAAATTTAAGATTCCATTCACTCCTTCTTTTGCAAAGGTTGCCTTTATTAATATCTCACAGATACCTAAATCGAAACTCAAATCTTTCTCATTGAGTTCAATAAACACCTCAGTAGCCATATCCACCGTTCCCTTCTTGCAGAGCCCGTTAATCATGCAATTGTAGCACGCAACTGAAGAAAACGACATCCTCCTGAATTCATCAAATATCTCAAGTGCCTCCTCAATCCTACCCACTTTACAGTACCCATCAATCATTGTACCATAGGTAACAGAGTTTGCAACCAAATTCATTTCTGGCATTGCCTGGCAAAGAGTACGAGCATCCTCCAGTGCACCCACCATAAAGAGTGCTTTGATAAGTATGTTACACATGACAACATCCATTTGAACCCCTGCTTCTTCCAATCTCTGTTTTGTTTCCAAAATCCCCTTCACATTGTCTTCTCCAATATACCCATGTAACAACGTACTGTACGTGACAACATCTCCAAGTATCCCTTTTGAGAACTCATCTGCCGCGGATGTCCTACCGACCTTGCACAATCCATTAATGATAGTATTATAAGTGACAATACTTGGCTTAATTCCCTTCTTCTCCATGTCTTCCAGCAAACGAAAAGCAGTGTGCAAATCTCCTCTCCCGCAAACACCGTCAATCAAAGTAGCATAAATGAATTCATCCACAACAATTCCTATATCTTCAACTTTCTTGAACACAGAAAATGCCTCCTCCAATTTCCCTTTCTTGCAGAACCCGAATATGATTGCAGTATAAGTAATTAAATTTGGTCTCAACCCATCCTTATCATCTTGTTCAAAATCCCAACAGCCTTTTCCACATTCCCTTCCTTTGAAAACCCATCTACAAGTATAGTATAGCTAATCGTATCTGGTTTTATTCCTTTATCCACCATTTCTCTATGCCTACGAAATGCCTCCAACAACATCCCTTCTCCAAAGTACCCACAAATCCAACTACTATAAAACACAACATCAAATTGCAATCTTTCATTCTCCATCCTTACAAACAAATTGTAAACCTCATTAACTCGACTCAACTTGCAAAGAGCACAGACAAGTGCAGTGTAACTCACGACATTAGGCCTTAAAGCCCCCAAACTTACAGCATTCTCAAAAAACCCAATAGCAAGCTCAGGCTTACCAATCTTACAAAACCCAGAAACCACAGAACTACAAACAAAATTATCAAAAGGATACTTAACATTCTCATTACTCATCAATTCCAACACCTCAACAGCTCTACTCATATTACCTCGAGAACAAAAGCAATATATCAATGAAAAAAATGTAAAAGAAGAAGGCAGTGTACCATGATTCATCAAGCAATCTTTCAAAACAAGCAACGCCTTTTCTGGGTCATTTATCTTGATGCAAAAACCTTGAATTAGAGAATCAAACAAGCGACTTTGGGGGGAAAATGAAGTCTTTGTCATCTGGGCATACATAAAATGATGTGCTTCTTCGTATTTGTGCAATTTGAGTAGAGCCCAAGTGAAGATCGAGTGAGTTTGAGAGTTGCCTTGCATTTGGTTCGAGTTCATTTGGGAAAATAAGTGAATAACAAAATTGAATCTTTTGCTTTGAGAGAGAAAAAGAAGGAACTTGTTGATGGAATTGAGTGTGGGAGTGAAGCCTCTTTTGAGTAAAGTTTGAAGAGATAATGTTTTGAGATAATTAGAAGAAGGAGAAGAAGAGTAAGAACGAGCCATGAACATGGCAGAATTGTTGAGCTTGTGTTTGCAAAGCTCTCTATCTGCCTAACCAGTTTCTGTGTCCAATTTTTAGTATTGGGTCAGTTTTTACTATCGGCACCCCTATCAAATTTCTGATTACACCGCTTTAAATTGAACAGACAATCTTTTAATTTGATGAAAAAATAAGTTTAGAAGTTAATTTATATTCTTAATATAATATTTATAAGTTAATTTATATTTTTAATATAATATTTATAAGTTGATTTTTATTCTAAATCAATATTTTATATCAGTGTATTAGAATCCTTATGCAATTTGGTAGAATTAAAATCAATTTATAGTGTATTTAGGAAATAAGAAGTTTGTCTACTAATGTTCCGAATATAATTTGATAAGTGAGGTTTATACCCACTTATTACGGCATTTTTAGCTTACTGTTTTGTTATATTTCGAGATATTTAAATGTCATTTATAGTTTCTTTTGTGTTTTATTTGTATGATCATTAATACATGAATCTGGGAATAATTGCACGTGTTTTGGGAATTTTCGGGAACACAGGACGAGCACGGGATCATTTGGCGCCAAGGCGCCAAAGTTACATACAATTTCCATAACATAAGGCGCCACTGAATTATATGAAGGCTGGCGCCACGGCGCCACATTCCCATACAAATTCCAGAGGAATGGGCGCCATGGCGCCCATTATTGTCAAAGGCGCCAAGGCGCCATCATTATTATTATCAACTTAAAGGCGCTGCAGCGCTGCGCGGGGAGAGTATGACACGTTCCAGGATTTGTGATTTTAGGATTTTTAAGATCCCTAATGATACCCAATAACTCACAGCTTCAACTATAAATATAACAGTTCCTCCAACACTCAAAGGAGGCTAATACACAACACAAAACACAGAAACACATATTTTTAGAGATCCAAGGAGGATGATTGAAGAGCAACGAGAGGAGACAAAGGCGGTGACGTCCGAGGATCCTCGGAAGAGATTCAATTCGAGTTTTATCTTCTTGTTTCTTTCTTAGAACTTTAATGATTTCCATTAGATTCATGACTTGTTTATCAATGTATTTATCTTTTGTCATGAACTAACTCCTTAATTCTGAAGAATGATGTAACTAATGCTTGAACCTTGTATTGATTGTTAATTTTGTTATGAAGTTTTATTAATTTATTTATATTCTTTTGAGTTTAATGCTTCTTGATTGTTGGCCACAATTTGAGATGATGAATGTTTAGAATCTATCACTCGAGAGAGGAGATTTTGAATGGATCTAGAGAATATGACCTAGGATTTTATAGAGTTCGAGAGAATCTATAGTCATTTGAAGTCGTTAAATTAGAATCACAAAGCGTAATGAGTTGTTAACTATTGGATTTTTATAGAGATATCGAAGTCTATAGTTGATGATATTTTCACTCGGCACTCGAGAGAGGGAGTGGATATTTTATGAGTCTTGACTTATAAACAATATAACTGAATAATGATTAATTGGCATAACAAATACATATGCGACAGTTAGGTGAAATCAGGATCCAGAATCTCTATCGTATTAGTTCCTCCTATCTAAATATTATTTATTTATTAAAAATCTTTATTATTTGTCGTCTAAATAAAGTTAGGATTATCAATTGTAGTACTTAGTGCGAGTTAACGCAATCCCTGCGGGTTCGACACTCTTAACTCATTTATACTAAAACTTGACACCGTACACTTGCGGTACGATATAAAAATATCACAATAATAATTCTTTTTGAAAAAGAAAACATCTAATTTCGCCATGTATTCTTTATAAATAAAATAAAATAAAATAAACATGATTCACTCCTAAACTTATGACTTCGTCATTGGTAACTCATGTCTCTCACCAAGTGAGAGACATGGGTTCGAGTCTCCACAAAAGCAGTGGAGACTCAAACCTTCCTCTTTAGGAGGAATAAGTTCTCCTATATGGGAGTTGATTCCCAAGCTGTGTCTTGGTTGATTTAGAATTTGTAAGTCCCGAGCTACGTCTCGGTTGATTTCTGGGCAGTGCTATAATTGTATGTATCTAGAATCCCAGTTGATAGCATATTGTAATATATGTAGTTTGTAATAATTCAAAAAAAAAAAAAAAAAAAAGTCAAATTTTCACTACTAAAATTCATAATGTATTGATGTGGACACAATTCATTAAAAAAAAATTTCACTCGAACATAGATGAAGCCTAAACTTTAATTGAGAGAGACGATGAGTTTTTATTATTTATTGGGGGCTTGATAATGATTTAGTGGGGGCTTGATAATGATTTAGTGATTTAAACTATTGATACAAAAACAATTATTTAATTGGGGGTTTAGCACTAGAGCCGGTCAACGGTTCGGTTTTGTGGAACCGAGAATCGAGAACTGAACCGGATCGGTTCAGTTCTAATTTTCCTTCCGGTTTCAATATGTTCGGTTAGGATTAGAATCCTAACCGAACAGGTTAATTACGGTTCTGATTTCGAAATCGGAACCGAAACCGTAATCGGATCTACTTAGCACTAATAGTCACACAAGACTCGATTTCCAATACTAACCTAATTTTTTTCCTCAAGTGGTTATCTAATATGTCACACCACCGAAGTCGGTCTCTTTGCCATTAAGTTCATGAGAAAGGTATTTTTAGATGAACATTTTTTAGTAACATTTATTCTTAAAAGAGTTGTATATTTTAGAAAAATATTATAATGTATAATTATTTGAAGTAGAAAAATCATTAAAATGTTATTAAAAAATATTCCTTTAGAATTATTGTGAGAAATTTTGTATGAAAATGGAAGAGAATTATGCAACTTATGTTACATGAATTTGTATAAAATAATTGATTACCCTTTATTTTTCTTACATTTTCTACTAATAATTTGATAACGTTATCTATACATATAAATGATTTCCAACCACAGATTAAATATTTCCATTGAAGGACTTTAATAACTTAACTAGCTAACACTCTAAACTTTAACAACATTACAAAATCCTCAAAATTTAATTAATATAAAATACATATGGCCCATTGTTAATTTGGATAATTTCCCCCACTCCTTGGAAGCACAGGCACGCACACTTGATCATGAAACCATGAACATTTGACAAAGAAAGTTGTCAAAGAGCTGAAACCATAAAGTCATATACAACAAGTGGGACTATATAAATTCTTAAAAATTAACTTGCATCAAGTTTTGATTCAATAATTGGATACCAAAGACAATCTAATTGGTTAATTATTTGGTCCTATTGGTGGAAGTAAAGTAATAGGTCAATAGATCTATTCCTCCTCACACCAATTTTTGAGATAAATTTAGGAAAATTATCAATGAATTTGGTTTGATGAAAATACAGATCATTTCTAAATAATTTTGACAATAATATTATAATATTTTATAGTTTTGATTTATTAAATCGATGGTGGTTAATTGATAATTGTGGATCAGGTGTGGATTAAGGGTAGACCCATAATTAGCCCACTGAACTTTTATCCGACATCTCAATAGCTCACTAAATTTTTATTTTCACCCATTAGCCCATTGAATTTTTAAAAACGGTGTAACAAACTCATTTAGTGTAACGCCGTTCCGTTTACCGTCCACGTCAAATTTTTCCGTTAGGAGTTGATGACGTGGCAGCCAACAGTGCAAATGCGAAATATAACAAAATACATATTTGACCCCCCTGAACTTTTATAATACATCCCATTAGCCATGTTAATTATGTGTACTGTTATATTTGACATTTGCACTGTTGGCTGCCACGTCATCAACTCTTAACGGAAAAATCTGATGTGGACGGTAAACGGAACGGCGTTACACTAAATGGGTTTGTTACACCGTTTTTAAAAATTCAATGGGCTAATGGGTGAAAATAAAAATTTAGTGAGCTATTGAGATGTCGGATAAAAGTTCAGTGGGTTAATTATGGGTTCTGCCGTTTTTTTTCCCTCTAATTTACACCTGTTCTCACCAAATTTCATGTTAATTAAATAAAAAAAAAATATTGGTTTGTGGAAGATTGGGTGAAGAAATTAAGTTTGTCTATTTAATTATTTAAATTTACTATCCTAATAACATACAAGTAACTTCAGTTAATTCTGCCGACCATTGAAATTAAAATATTCATAGACTCTGTGTTAGTGACATGCAGCCCACCGACCAAAAGAAAACTAACAAATAAAAGTCAACCAATTTTCATTATCAATAATTCAATATCAATGTTATTAGAACTAGATCGGAGATTGAACCGATGATATAAAAATTTAAATGAGTCATTGATTTGTTTGATTGAATCATATTAAATAAACCGATAAAATCGACTTATATAATAAATAATTTTATTTAATTAAAAAAAATTGGATCAGTTTTGAACTGTTTTTTATCATACCGGTTTTTCACCTTTGGCTGAACTGGATTTACGGCTGAATCCTTATTCGTCTGGTCGAACCAGCCGGTCCAGTCCGGTTCTGAAAACATGGGTCTGTATTAAGAAAAAGAAGGGAAAATTTTGAGTATAAATAATTGTTGGTGGTGGAAATTAGCATATAGACCAAGCAGTATGGGCCCGAGCCAGGGGTGGAATCTTCCCTTAATTGGTATTCATGAAGTGTTAAAAGCTTCTCGGCTCGGCGGAAGTCTAGACACAGTCCTCAGTATTAGACCAACTGTATCATGTGCTTCAAACACAACTTCCATAAACCGACCACATCAATTGTGTGGCTCGATTCGGGCCTATTCGGTTCCCTTGTTAGTACTTTGAAGGGCTCGGACAACACAAGACAGGAAAGAAGAGGTTCGGTAGGTTCAGAAGACGATTCGACCGACCACTTAGTCACCAACAGAAGCCTCGAGAAGGTAATTTTTCTTTACACATGTCATCCCCCGGAAACACCCATCAGGCGATCATCATCGCTAAATACATGTGGTAGCGGAAAGTCAAACTGATGCGATGAGATGTCAGAGAACATGTTCACTTTCGGCAAGAGCATGCCTAGGGCAGAGAGCTTAGTAAATGAAGCAGATTCACGTGGAAGGCTCTGCAGAATAGGGAACAATAGCCGCATTAGTTTTGCCGCTTCATACTTAGTATATATATAAAGAGATGTCTTTTTGTAAAGAGAGACACACAAAAATGGGGGCTAGAAACACACATTCACAAAAAGATGAAAGAGATTGAGAAAGCTTTGTAATTCCCTTTGTAAATAGCTCGACTCCCACATTGACCGACCACAAACAGGTCGGCCTGAGCGTATTTCATTAGTAAAACACCATCCATTTTGTGCCCGTGGACGTAGGCTGAATTTTATCCGCCGAACCACGTTAACTTCTTGTGTCAATCCGCGTGCTTTTCTCCCTCTACCAAAGTTTGCTTTTAGTTTCCTCATAACCAAACAAATTCACTGCTGAATGAAGGTTGAATCCCGGGAACAATACATTTCCGTTATTGTCCCTGAGACGAAAACCAGTCATCAACAATAATTAAACCTTAATTACGATTGTAAGGAGCGATTAGGGAAAATCTTTTACTAATTATCCACATTGTATATTGGAAGATTGTGCTTTATAGATCGTTAACTTGTTATTGGCTTGGTCCTGAATTCATACTTTTGAAATAGTCTCTCTATAAAGAAATATGGATAAAATTACATGATATTTTCTAAACTCTAATTATAATGATAATCTTATACAATGAATACTAATTTTTTATATACATTGGACATTACTACGGTAACTAATAACGCAATTTGCTAAAAAAATGAGTATAAAGTTGATGGTTTCAAATCAATATGAGTTTAATGTACATCAGATTCACTTTTCCTGAAAGAAATCTCTCTGATTGTGTCCAATATCGGATTCCAAGATCGTTTTCCGGGAAGTCTTTGGACACCATTAGCTGCCCGGAAAGTACATCTGGCAGGTGACCTAGATTCAGGATTTTTGGAATTTGCTTTTGCCGTCAGCTTTTTTACAATAATTGCCAAGTCAAGAGGAGAAACATCAGCTATATGGAATACTGAGGAGGGCAGTAAGAAATAAATACGGCCTGGTTCCAGGAGAGTTTCAGGATTCAATGGCCTTAAGACGGCGGTGAGAAGCTGAGCTGCCGTGAATACAAAATGCTTCGGCTGCCGCCCGGTGACTTGGCTGACTTTTACAGGATAATTAAACTCCTTTACAAGTCCATTCAGATCAACAACTCGTACAATATTATTGATTGTTGTTGATGAAGCTGGTGATGAACTGCGGAATAATAAGATGCAACAAGCCATCTCTCTCTCTCTTTCTTGAATTGGATCCAGTTTTCTCTGGCCAATTTACTTGTTAATTTATATAGAAAACTAATGGGGCTCGGTCTTTGTTGTATGAGTTCTAATAAAATTTAGAGATAAAGTCTTATGGATCCTTATTTTTTTTAATAATATCTCATTAAGTCTATGATTTTTTCATAATATCTCATAAAGTTTTTATAGTTAAAAACTAATGATAACATATCCATTTATTTTTTTATTTTCCTTGTTTACCCTTTATCAAATTTATAAGTAATAAAAAAAATTCTAACATCAATAATATATTAAAAGTATACAAAACTTAAATGTAAATTTTTACAAGGCAGCTTCGATTAATTTTCATAATAATTTTTTTTAATTAAAAAAGAATAAATTATCAATTTATAAGTTTTATGCTTTCAGATTATTTAAATGCAAGTATTATCATGATTTTTTTTTCCAATTTTGGGTTCATATACAGCAGCGAACACTTGTGTTCCAACACCATAAAAAAAGAAAATATTATTTTTTAAATAAATATAAGAATTATGAAATGAAAAAATATATTAGAAACAAAGCTCATAATTATTGATGTCACCTTTTTATCTATGAATAAATGGTAAAAATGGAAAATAGAAAATTAAATGGATATGTTATCATTAGTTTTTAATAGCAAAGACTTGATGAGTTATTATGAAAAAATCAAGGATTTGATGGGATATTATGGAAAAAATTAGGGATCCAAAGGGTTTTCTCCCTAAAATTTAAATATATTTTTATATTATAATAAAAGATTTTAGGAGGAGTTTAATTATAAATATGATTTGTATCTTTTAAAATAAAAGAAAATTCGTATGTGACGTTTTAGGAATACAAATAAAAAATTTAGACGTTTTAATCTTATGTGATGTTTTATGAAAAAACCACTATATATATTTGTAAATTTATTATAAATTAGCTGTTTTTTTTTTTTTTTTTTTTTTTTGTAAGCTATGAATAAATCAATATCAAACCATTGATTTAAAATCCAGACTGGTTCGATCGGTTGATCCATGGACCTGTCTTTCGGTCGTCCGGGTAAACTCCTTAGCCCGTTTATCAAAGACGCGTCAACCTGATTGGTCCGACCGAGACCCGGTTGAATCAGTCACGGGCCAGCCATGTTTTTCGTTTTTTAAAAATTATTAATTATTAATTATTAATTTTGACTTTTTATATTTTTGTAAAATATATATATATAATTAAAACACTGACCTCATTTTAATCCGAATCAGATTTATGAACCTTAACTCTCTCACTAAACTAGATCGATAGATCGATCCAATTTTTAAAACAGTCAACTTGTCTAAAAGTATTCCAATTCACTTAATATTTTATGTGTTACGACTTTTTTTGAAAAAAAAAAAAATCTGATCGATGATATGAAATAATTTTAAAAACTCAACCACTCGTTGAGAAACAATTTTTCTAAATAAAATAAACCCCCTCTCTTGATATTGAGTATTGATCAAGTGACAAATTAATTGCAACCCATAAAGTGGCGCCACTATCTTCAAGATCCATCAATCAATCAAATGGTTTTTTGGCCAAACAATCTTGCAAAAACTTTATTATACGTATTCCCTTTATGTATATTATTGTCAACTAACCTTATTATATATTATTAAATGAACTCTACTTGCAGTCTTGCACCCAAATTGGTTTGCACCATCACTCCTAATTCAAAATTTGACAAAATCAATAATATAAAAAACAATATTTTAAATAGTAAAAAAAAATTAAATTGGTAGACACTAAGGCATTATCTGCTCGTCAATACCTATTGGATATATCTTAAAGTTTATTCAATCAAAGTCTTCTCCATACGCAATAACCTAAGAATTAGTTCGCAGTCTCGAGCCTAAATCAATAACAAATTAACTATTTAATTTTAATCCCATGTATCTCATCTAATTTAAACATAACTACAACTTAATCATCATGGGAAGCAATTGCTTCCACCGTTTAGATTTAAGCATGATCTTGCTAAAGATTTATGATTGTACGTGTGTGTATATATTTGGAATCGTTTGAAACCCTGTCGCCAAACCATCCCTTCCGGGCTTAAGCAGAACATGTAAAATTTCTGGTTGTCCTAGACTCTTATAATAAATACATTCTCTGGATTCGAACTCAGGACCTCAATGTAAGATCTTGAACCCTACACTGCCAAGTCACACTTCTTACGGACGTGTTTATATCTCACTCGGATGAACATAACTTTTTATATATAGTTGAAGTTCTTCTAATTAATATGGAACACGTCTTATCAATACAAATCAATAATAATTCCTGCTCTAAGGTCTTGTTATCTACAGATTTAATTAATTAAAGACGATTTTGATTAATCATCTTATACCAAGTTGCATGAACCTTCACAAATCACATGCAAATGATGCAATATATGAAAGTTGTCAAAGACGCTTTGCCGGCAAATATATACATAGGAAAGTGACACTTTTTTTATTTTATTTATAATTTTCAGTTTTTACCAGTTAATTATGTAGTATTTGCACAATATCCAATAAATTTTTTGATGAAACACTTATTATGGATACAAAACAACTTAAACTTTTGATATTATAGGAATAACAAGTAACAACGTGTTATGAAAAATCGTAAAGTTTATAGGTAAAGTTGAAAAACTACAAATAATTGAAAATGGATCTCCCTTGTTTTTATACCAATTTTAAGCATATGATTACAATTTTAAACTCTAAGAAATTTAGGATGGTTCGAAAATCTACTCTTAAGATAAATATGATATATCGATAATTATAAATAGAGATGACCACTTTCTCTCCTTAAGTTTTTAATTTTTGTCACTTATCCTCTAAGTTAAGGAAATATTATTATGAAAACGGTGTTAAATAATATTATTATAAAAATAGTATTAAAGAAATATTATATCTTTATTATGGAACCAATATTCAAGATAGAAATCCTAATATCTTATTATGTAAATAATATTAAGGAAATATTATCTCTTTATTATGGAATCAATCTCAAAGATAAAATTTCAAGTATCATTAGAATTTGTGATATGATTATATTTTCATATTATATGAAGATTTCATATATTCATTATTATTATAGATAATTATAGGATTCCTTTCATATTTTGGTTTTCTATATAACTTATATAAAAATACATACCATTGTAAATACAGTACAAAATAAATTCAAAACTTTCTTTCATTATCTAACATGATATCAGATAATATATTCCGATTTTTCTAGTTTCACTATTTTTGATTCTCATCGGTGCCGTGAGGGATCACGACTACCGTCATTGCATGATCCTCACACGCCATCTTGTCCACCGTCTTGTCCGTACATTCAAAAAAAAATCACCACCAAGATCTGGATCTGCTCTTGCAAACTCATACCCAACAAGCCTCTCGATTCAAATTGAGATGACGAAAACGATGATGAATTAATTCAGAGACTGCTTACTCGAGCCAAGCATTCCAAATCCAGTTACCACAATTTATTTCAATTCCAATTTTCTTGCATTGTCCTGCCTAAAGCCACCTTCATTGCGCCACCCCATCCCAGTGCCACAACATATATTGAAGTAGCAAAATCCACTTCTCCCTCTCATCCTCCAACAGCTTCCCAAAATCATTCACTAGCTTCGCGATATCGCCTCATTATTCTGTGAAGTCCAGCTCAAAAGCCACCGAAAGCCAAAGAACTTTGTTGACAAATTTGGCAGGGGGAGCTGGCAAGGAAGCTGGCAGATGTGCCCTATAAATTTGAGCCCTCAGTGTTAGTTTTTAGTATCACAGTGAGTGTGTATATGTGTAGAGAGAGTGGTGAGGTTTTTTATTAAGTTTCTTGGTGTGTAAACTTGATATTATTCTTGTAGTAATAATATTGAATTTTGATTTTTCCTCAAACACTCCCAAGAGAGATCGTTATTTCACAACAAGTGGTATCAGAGATTTGGTTCTTCATTGGGATCGAAAAACCGAAGAACGGAGTTTGGTTCGGAAAATTCGAGTTCCGGAAAAGTTGTCAAAAATTCATTTTGAGGGTACCATCAACTAGTTCACGTTGAGACGAGCACGGTGGTATTTTCCGACGAACGAACCAACGTCCACAACATCCGCACGCGCCAGGCAGAGACCTCCCACGCGCCGCCACTCGCAGACACGCGCCTCACGCGCGCTGAAGGTTGAAGACGATCCGCGTGGCCGCCACGTCAGCGACACGTCACGCCCAGTCAGCGCACAGTCAGCACCCAGTTAGCAGACACATCATCCGCCACGTCAGCCGCCATGTTAGCTGCCACATGTCTGCCATGTCAGCAAACCGGCCCCACCTTGCCACGTCAGCACTGCCACGTCAGCAGCCTGGTAAATTTCATTTAGCCCCTGAAGTTTTGAAATTTACAGTTTTGCCCCATAACTTTTAAAAATTTACAAATCAGCCCCTGTGTCGGATTTAGACCAACGAAGTGTCTATTCCACCATTTTCGACCGTTCCGGACGCAACGGTGACCTCGGATTTGTGAAATTCTGCCCCAATTTTATTGTATTCTCATTTTAAACTTTAAAACTTAAAATGGAGATGGAGGATTCTCATTCTGGTGCAACGATTAAACTGGCTGCAACTAATTACTCCCTCTGGAGACCTATGATGATAGATTTTTTACATTGTAAAGATCTGTTTGATGTCATCGAGTTGAAGGGAGTGAAACCAGAGTCTGTTAAGGAGTATGACTGGAATAAACTCAACAACAGAACCTTGGGTCAGATTAGGCAGTGGATCGGCCATAATGTCTTCCACTATGTAGCACATGACACAGATGCTTATGAAATGTGGAGGAAATTGGAAGACATGTTCCAGGCCAAAACAGCTCGGAATAAGGCCTTAATCATGAGGCGTTTGGTGAACCTGAAGCTGCGGAGTGGAACTTCCATTGCAGAACACACCAACGAGTTTCAAAGCCTGGTGAACCAATTGTCTGCAGTAGACATGCAACTGGCAGACGAAGTTCAAGCCCTCTTGCTACTCAGTTATCTTCCTGATAGCTGGGAGACTCTGGTGGTTACTCTCAGCAACTCAGCTCCAGGAGGCAAACTTACTATGCCTATGGTAAAGGATGTCCTGTCAAATGAAGAAGCCAGAAGAAAAGACGTGGGCTCAGATCAAACAGAAGCCCTTGTCTCGGAGCAGCGATGAAGACAACATGAAAAACATCAAGGTGGGAGGAGAGGCAGAAGTAAAAACAGGGGCAGATCCAAGGATGGGAAAAAGACATACAAGTGCTTCCACTGTGGCATAGAAGGCCACTTAAAGAAGAATTGCCGGAAACTGCAACGAGAGCAGAGAGAAGGCAATAACCAGCAGAAGAAGAATGATGCGGATACACTAGTAGTTACCACAGTAGATGTAGCTATATGCTCCGGCCAGGAAGAAACATGCCTTCACACCGCAACTCAGGATGTCGAGTGGGTGGTAGATACTGCAGCATCCTACCACGTCACTCCTCACAAGAATTTCTTCACAACATACAAAGCAAGAGACTTTGGAGCAGTGAAGATGGGGAATACCAGTTATTCTCAGATAGTGGGAATTGGTGAAATACAGTTGCGGACAAATGCAGGGTATACAGTAACCCTGAAGGAGGTCAGACATGTTCCAGAACTTCGGCTCAACTTACTCTCGGGGGTAGCCCTTGACAAACAGGGTTATGCTAGCCACTTCAGCAACGACACTTGGAGGATGATAAAATGTGCCATGGTCATCGCTCGAGGACACATTTGTGGAACATTGTACAAGACTCATGTGAAGATTTGTGCAGAAAGCCTCAATGTAGCTGAACGAGAGGCTTCTCAGAATCTGTGGCACCAGAGACTCGGTCACATGAGTAAAAGGGGGTTGTCTACCTTGACAAAGAAGGATCTAATCACCGTCTCCAAAAATGCTAATTTGGATCCTTGCAACCACTGTCTATTCGGTAAGCAACACAGAGTCTCTTTTAATTTCTCATCTACAAAGAAATCAGAGTACTCAGTCTGGTGTACTCTGATGTATGTGGTCCCTTAGAGGTAAACTCACTAGGCGGTAACAAATACTTTCTGACTTTTATTGATGATGCTTCTCGGAAAGTATGGGTGTATTTTTTGAAATCAAAGGATCAGGTCCTGGACTATTTCAAACTGTTCCATGCCATGGTCGAGCGTGAAACAAGGAAGAAACTGAAGTGCCTTCGTACAGACAATTGAGGCGAATACACTTCCAGGGAGTTCGATGCCTACTGTGGAAGTCACGGCATTCGACACGAGAGGACTGTTCCACGCACCCCACAACACAATGGTGTCGCTGAAAGAATGAACCGCACCATTATGGAGAAAGTCAGAAGCATGATCAGTATGGCCAAACTGCCAAAGCCATTCTGGGGAGAAGCTGTTCGTGCCGCCTGCTACCTGATCAACAGATCACCATCCGTACCGTTGAACTTCGAGATTCCGGAGAAAGTGTGGTCTGGTAAGAATCCTTCATATTCTCATCTCAGAATATTTGGATGTTTAGCATTTACACATGTATCCAAGGATCTCAGACAGAAGCTCGATGCAAGGACTACTCCATGCATCTTCATAGGCTATGGAGACGAAGAATTTGGATATAGGTTATGGGACCCGAAGGAAAGGAAGGTCATCAGAAGCAGGATGTAATGTTTCTTGAAGACCAGACAATAGAAGACATTGAAAAGCCCAAGATGCCTTCTAAAACCAGTGCCGATAATGCCGATGCAAACCCAGACGCAACCCCAGTACAAATAGCCACAGATGATGATGGGGTGCTAGACATACCAGAAGCAGAACCAGAGGATGATGGAGGTGTTGAGCAGGGGGAGCTGCAGCCTGATCCATCAGAGGCTTCGAGTTCATTCACAGATCCGGATGACAACAGACAGCCAAAACCTCCAGTACGAAGATCCGAGAGAGGCTGGATTCCATCAGCCAGATACTCAGGATCAGAATACATTCTGTTTACTGACGAGGGGGAGCCAGAAACCTTCAACGAAGCAGTATCTCATAAGGACAAAGACAAATGGTTGCACGCAATGCAAGATGAGATGGAATCTCTGCAGAAAAACAACACTTATGAGATAGTCAAGCTCCCACACGAATGAAGGCACTGAAGAACAAATGGGTATTCAAGCTCAAGAAAGATGGCAGCGGAAAAATGGTGAAACACAAAGCTCGGCTAGTAGTCAAAGGATTCCTACAGAAAAAAAGAATTGACTTTGATGAGATTTTTCACCGGTGATAAAAATGGCTTCAATCCGAGTTATCCTATGATTGGTAGCCAGATTGAATTTGGAGCTTGAACAGATGGATGTCAAAACTGCATTTCTTCATGGTGATCTGAATGAAGAAATCTACATGGAGCAGCCAGAAGGATTCAAGGTTTCAGGCAAAGAAAATCTTGTTTGCAAGCTGAAAAAGAGCTTGTACGGGCTCAAACAAGCACCGAGGCAGTGGTACAAGAAGTTCGACTCATTCATGGTGGGTCAAGGCTACAAAAAAACTGCAACAGATCAGTGTGTATACATTCAGAGGTTTCCAGATGGAAATTTCGTTGCTCTTCTACTGTATGTAGATGACATGTTGATTGTTGGACAAGAAGCAGCGAAGATCAACAGTTGAAAAAGGAACTCTCCAAGCTTTCGACATGAAAGACTTAGGATCAGCTCAACAGATTTTGGGACTGGAGATTGTTCGTGACAGACAGAACAAGAAGCTGTGGCTTTCACAGGAGAGGTATATTGAACAGGTAATCAGGAGGTTCAATATACAGAAAGCCAAACCAGTCAGCGTTCCGCTAGCGCACCATTTCAAACTAAGCAAGAGTTTGTGCCCCTCATCCAAGAAAGAGATAGAGGAAATGTCAGCAATACCATATTCTTCAGCTGTTGGAAGCCTAATGTATGCAATGGTATGTACCAGGCCAGATATTGCACACGCAGTGGTGTAGTGAGCCGTTTTCTCTCTAATCCTGGAAAAAACACTGGGAGGCAGTCAAATGGATTCACAGGTACCTCAAAGGTACAACAAAGTTTCGTCTGTGTTACGGGGGAGCTGATCCGATCTTGGAAGGCTATACAGATTCAGATATGGCGGAGATCTTGATGGTAGGAAATCTACATCAGGATTCATTTATACTTTGCAGGGGGAGCTGTGTCATGGCAGTCAAGATTGCAGAGGTGTATTGCATTATCCACAACAGAGGCTGAGTACATTGCCATAGCTGAGGCTGGAAAAGAAATGTTGTGGCTAAAGCGGTTTCTCCAAGAGTTAGGAATCAAACAGACAGAATACAAGATACATTGTGACAGTCAGAGTGCTCTGGACCTGAGCAAGAACTCAATGTATCATGCCAGGACGAAACACATTGATATTCGCTATCACTGGATACGCGAGGTTATGGATCAACAACTGCTGAGACTAGTGAAGATCCATACAGATGAGAATCTAGCCGATATGTTAACGAAGGCGGTCACCCGAGACAAGCTAGAGTTATGCAGAGACATAACCGGGATAGCTGTCAGATGATGATTGTTTTCAGATACATAGAACTACGATTGGCTTGATCCCGACTCAGGGTACGTAGGCAGTCATTCAGATGCAGCCAGGGGAGGATCCTTTAAAGGATCCGGATTTTGGGTGATTGATGGTCGGCTCAGATTTCAGGACAAATCTTCACCGATGGGGAGATTTGTGAAGTCCAGCTCAAAAGCCACCGAAAGCCAAAGAACTTTGTTGACAAATTTGGCAGGGGGAGCTGGCAAGGAAGCTGACAGAAAACGTGTGACACTGTTCACACGTTTTCTGCCCTATAAATTTGAGCCATCAGTGTTAGTTTTTAGTATCCCAGTGAGTATGTATATGTGTAGAGAGAGTGGTGAGGTTTTTTATTAAGTTTCTTGGTGTAAACTTGATATTATTCTTGTAGTAATAATATTGAATTTCGATTTTTCCTCAAACACTCCCAAGAGAGATCGTTATTTCACAACATATTCTCCTCCTCAATTCCTACTGCTCGCACAATCTCCTCAGCCTGTTTTCTTCAGACCATCAAATATATATGTACCTTTTATTGCTGCCAGCGTTGCAATTCCCTGCTTCTCAGCCTTCCAGATAGATTAATTTCAACCGCTTCTTTATCTTCAATTAATATGCTTTAACTTTTTTTTCTTGTTGTGAATCCGATTGACCCAACCCCAAACAATATTTTCTTCTCGCGAAAAGTTTTTGATCTATTCGGAAGAAAAAGTTCTTCCGGATCCCATGTCAAAAATCATCTCAGAGTTACAGTCACTTTTCATGCTTCAACTCTCTATCTCTTTCTCGGGATTTCATTCTCTCTCGTGCTTCAGCTCCTTCTCGAGATTTCCCTCCCTCTCGGGTTTCTGCTCTCTTTCGGGATTCCGCTCCCTCTCAGGTATCAACTCTCTATGGCTTCGATAATTTGTCGAGATTTCACTCTCTTTCGACTCTCTATCGGGATTTCGCTCCCTTTCGGGCTTCGACCGCCTCTCTGTATTCAGCTCTCTGTCAGGATTTTTCTCCCTCTCGGGCTTCGGCTCTCTTAAGCTTCAGCTCTCGGGCTATGGCTCTCTCAGACTTCGGCATCCTCTCGGAATTTCACTCTCTCTCGTACTTCGACTCCCTATTGGGCTTCGACTCACCATTCAGATTTCGTAGGCTAAAGTTCTATATTGGGTTTTGGCTCCTCCTTCGGGGGCTTCATCGATTAAAGCTCTCTCTTGGGCTTCGGCCCCCCTTCAGACTTCATATGTTAAAGCTCATGTATTATCTCACAATTTCTAGCCTTCAAGTTTCAAGATTTTCATTTTCAGGACTAAGCTCTTCGATTTTAAGATACAACTTCAAGCTTGTTCCCTAATTACCAGATTGAGTTTGAGGGTGTGTTAATGAAATATTATTATGAAAACGGTGTTAAGGAATATTATTATGGAAACGATATTAATGAAATATTATCTATTGATTATGGAATCAATCTCCAAGATATAATTCCTAGTATCTTATTATGGAAACAATACTAATGAAATATTATCTCTTTATTATGAATCAATCTCCAAGATAGAATTCTTATTATCTTATTATGGAAACGATATTAATGAAATATCATCTCTTTATTATATTTCTGTATTGTATAAAGATTTCATATATTCATTTTTATTGTATATAATTATAGGATTTCTTTCATATTTTTGTTTTCTATATAGTCTATATAAATGACTCTATCGTTATAAATATAATATAGAGTGAAATCAAAATTTTCTTCCATTATCTAACACTCTATAATTTTTACTTTTTATAATACTAAGATATCTTCTTGATTTTAAAACTTGAAAAAAAAACGATTTGTCTCGTGACTTGGACAAAGTTTAAATAAGAAATTCGACGTAAAAAAAAGGGGAGATAAGTGATGAAAGCAGAAAATATTAAGAAAGAAATGACAATGTTCTCTTATAAATGAAAAAAAAAAAAAAGTCCCTTGAGAAACTGAAAACCCATTTCCTTTTACCACCCAGTAAATTGTGTGGCGGCTAAACAAATGTCAACGAGAAATAATTTGGATTTATATATAGGTTGGTGAAGAAACCAACTTAATTTTCTTATTTTTTGTTCCTTATCTTAATCGCAGAAACATGATATAAAAATATGGATGTAAGTCAAATTCTGAAGGCTGTGTAGGATTATTTATACAAAATATTCCAAAAATCGGAATATCGAGCTAACCCACCACAAAGATCAAGCCAAAACTCAAAATCCCATATGAGACAACTTTCATTATTTAGAAGAAAAGGTTAATTAAAAAAAAAATGCTTTGATCCAAATTCTCACCTAAATAAACATGATAAATATCGATGTTTAAATTTCTGAGAAATTGAATATTAATTATTATTACATCTAATCTCTCTTGGTCGATCGATCGAAATTATCACCATCTAAATCTAACACTATCACAATTCACAAATTTGAATTCATGTCTTAATATTTAATGGGTAACCTAAGTCTTTACCTAGAAAAAATAAAGAAAAAAGTTCAAAAATAACAATAAACAAGTGATAAGAAACTTATCCACAATTTGGATTTGAGCAGAAAAATACGATTGAAGCATGAGACATCTAAATATTGAAACGATGAGTCATCTTGAAAAATTATACGTAGTATCACATCATCTATATAATAATTTAATAATATATTATCATAAATATTAAAATAATAAATATAATTAAATAAATAATAATTATATTTAATAGAACGATCAATGATCAAGATTTGGCATGTTGAATTAATTCCAGTCATTATTTTCAAAACTTCAAGCTTTAAATTACTTATGGGATGTTTATTACACTTCGAACGGTACTAAATCAGTATAATTTACGAAATACAAGTACATAAGATAATACACGGGTCATGGGACACCTCAAACTTGAATTTGTTGTAAATCTGAATGACTATTCTTGGAGGACATCCAGTGGCGTAGTCTGAAAACTGATTCAATAGGAATAAATTTCGAATTGAGGAGGCGACTATCCCTTATCCTCTCTATGTGATTCCGCCACTGGCTACCTCTTTAATCGTGTCCAAAAAGGGCCTCCAAGTTTTTTTCCGGGACAGCTTCGTCTCAATGCTGCCGGCGTCATCCGCCGAGTTCCAAACCGGGCTTGATGAATTATTGCCATACTGAGCAGTACTCTGTAACAGACTTTTATTCCCCTCAGGTTTGCTAACGGATTTGGCTTTAGCCGTGAGCTTTTTCACAATACTAGCCAAGTCAAGAGGAGAAACTTCATGGCCAAATGCTGAGGACGGAAGTAAAAAATAAATACACCCTGGTTCCAGGAGAGTTTCAGGTTTCAATGGCTTCAAGCTAGCTACCGACAGAAGCTGAGCTGCTGTGAACACAAAATGCTTTTGCGGCCTCTCCGTGACTAATTGGCTCACTGGTACAGGATAATCAAACTCCTCTACATGGCCATTCAGATCAACAACTCGCACGTTATTGATTATTCTTGATGATTCTGATGATGATGATGATGAATGGCCAAAAAAGATGCAACAAGCCATTTGTTTTAATTTTCTTCCTCCTTTGATGCAAGATGAAATTTCTTTCTGAAAATTAAACAACTCACGGAAAGTGCTGGCCTAGTACTAAACTACTTATATATATAGGAAATTGCTCGCGGCAGTTTTGTTTGCTTGTTGGGTTCATCATGATTTCAACAAGTTAATTTTAAATTAATTTTATGGCTTTATTTTAGAATTAGGGATAAAGTGATTTATTGTATTCCACGTTAATTATTTTATCTCTATCAAGCAAATAGCAAATTCACATCAACAATTTTCGGTGTCTATCAATTTCACGTTAGTCCATTTTATGACAAATTCCTTATATATATATAGTGATCAAGTAGTCATTAACAATAATATATAGTCATTTATAGTTAACATTATTCTTAAAGGGCGTGATTTGGTGGTGTATGATTCGGGATCTGATCTCCAAGTCCTGGGTTTGAATCCAATGGGTGTGTTTTTTTGTAAAAGTCTGAGATAGTTGAAGGTTTTACATGCCCCGCTTAAGTCCGAGTCCGGTGATTTGACGAATGGGTTTCCTGTTGTGATTCTCTGATCACTTTAGAGTGTATTTGAGGAAAAACCGAATTGAATTTCTATTACTACAAGAATAGATTTACAAAAGTTTACAAACTTGAAGCTTTACAAAAAACCTCACTACAACACTCTCACGCTCTCTGCTGGAGCTTATTACACTCATTTGGGGTGATTATGAATGATCTGGGGGCTCTAATTTATAGTGCCAAAACCGTGTGAACAGTGTCACACGGTTTGGCAACACGTCTCCAGCTTGCAACACTCTTGGTTTGCTGTTTTCATGCATTGTATGCATGAGCTGTATGCACACATACGTTTTGCACTTTGCTTGGCTGGCATGTATACTGCAGCTGGAGTCTACAATTCTCCCCCTCCAGCTGCATCTGAAACAATCGTCATCTGACAGTTATCCTGGTTATGTCTCTGCACAACTCTAGCTTATCCCGAGTAACCACATTTGTTAACATATCGGCTGTGCTCTGCACAACACACTTCACTGCATCTATGTACAGTATTATTATGCTATATCTCTGCATAGTATAATCCACTGTGTCTTTACACAGTAATCTTCTGTTGTGTCTCTGCACAGTTCTGCTGCCATGTTTCTTCACTTGTTTATTCTTCAGTGCAATCTTGCCTTGTGGGAAACTCTCTAGCCCCCCCTCATCAGTAAGCAGAATATATTCGGATCCCGGATATCTGGTAGATGTAATCCTGCCTCGCTCAGATCTTCTTGTCTGAGGTCCACTGGTTTCAGGAGGTCTATCATCATCCATCTCTGTGAATGATCTTGTAGCTTCTAGTGGAGTGGGTTACGGCTCCCCCTGCTCAACACTCTCTTCTGTAATTTTCGATATAACAGGTTGTGTCTCCCCCTGCTCAACATCTCTATCTGCCTCCTCTGAATCTGCTTCTGGAATTTCCTCGTGCACCATATCTGTGGCCAATTGTGCTGGTGCTGGTCTGGATTTCTGTTGGCACTGAAATTGGAAGACATTCTGGGCATTTCAATGTCTTCAATTGTTTGGTCTTCAAGAAACTCTACTTCTTGGCTTCTGATGACCATCTTCACATTCGGATTCCCTAGTCTGTATCCAAATTCTTCATCTTCATGGCCTAGGAATATACATGGAGTTGTCCTTGCATCGAGCTTCTTCTCGAGCTCCTTGGATACATGTGCAACGGCTAAACAACCGAATACTCTAGGGTGAGTGTATGAGGGATTCTTACCAGACCACAATTTCTCTGGAATCTCCAAGTTCAACAGTAGAGATGGTGATCTGTTGATCAAGTAACAGGAAGCACGAACAGCTTCTCCCCAAAATGGCTTTGGCAGCTTAGCCATACCGATCATTCCTATGACTTTCTCCATAATGATGCAGTTCATTCTCGCAGCGACACCATTATGTTGTGGTATGTGTGTAACAGTTCTATCATGTCGAATCCCGTGTCTCCAGCAGTAGGCTTCGAACTCTCTGGAATTGTACTCGCCTCAATCGTCTGTGCGAAGGCATTTCAGCTTCTTCTCAGTTTCATGCTCTATCATGGCGTGGAATAGCTTGAACTGATCTAGGACCTGATCCTTCGTCTTAAGGAAATACACTCATATTTTCCGAGAAACATCATTAATGAAAGTCAGAAAATACTTGTTATCGCCCAATGAATCAACCTCCAATGGACCACAAACATCAGAGTGCACCAGACTGAGCAACTATGATATTCTCTCTTAAGAGAAATCAAATGAGACTCTGCGTTGCTTACCAATCGAGTAGTTGTTGCAAGAACCTCGTGCAACATCCTTGGTAAGCTCCTTCTTGTTCAGGGTAGACAACCATCTCCCACTCATGTGTCCGAGTCTCCGGTTCCACAGATTTTGAGAAGCCTCTTTTTCAGCTACATTGAGGCTGTTTGCACAAATTTTCACATGAGTCTTGTATAGTGTGCCGCAAGCATGTCCTCAGGCGACAACCATGACACCTTTTGTCATTCTCCATGTGTCATTTCTGAAGTGATTGTCATAGCCCATTTTTTCAAGAGCTATCCCCGAGAGTACATTCAGCCGAAGTTCTGAAACATGCATGACATCCTTCAATGTCAATGTACACCCGATATTTGTCCGCAACAGAATATCACTCATTTCTACTATCCCAGAGGAACTGATATTTCTCATCTTCACTGCTCCAAAGTCTTATGCTTTGTATGTTGTGAAGAAATCAATGTGATGAGTGACGTGGTAGGATGCTGCAGTATCTACCACCAACTCAACATCTTGAGTTGCGTTGTGAAGGCATGTCTCTTCCTGTATGGAGCATATTGCTACATCCGCTTGGACAACGACCAGTGTCTCTCCTTCGTCATTCTTCGGCTGGTGATTGCCTTGTCCCTGCTCTCGTTGCAGTTTTTGGTAATTCTTCTTTTGGTGGCCTACAATGCCACAATGGTAACACTTATAGGTAGGATTCCTTCCATCTGAGGATCTACCCCTGGTTGTACTTCTGCCTCTCTCTCTGTCTCTTCCTTGATGATTTCCTCGAGTCTCTGTGACGAAGACTTCTGTCTATTCTGAGCCAACATCTTTTCTCATGGACTCCTCATTCGACAGAGCATCTTTTACCATAGACATGGTAACTTTACCTCTTGGAGCGGAATTGCTGAGAGTAACCACCAATGTCTCCCAGCTATCAGGAAGGGAACTGAGTAGTAAGAGAACTTGTACTTCATCTCTCAGCTGCATGTCTACTGCAGACAACTGGTTCACCAGGCTCTGGAACTCGTTGGTGTGTTCCGCAACGGAAGTTCCACTCCGTAGCTTCAAGTTCACCAAACGCCTCATTAACAGGGCTTTATTCCTAGCTGTCTTGGCCTGGAACATGTCTTCCAGTTTTATCCACATCCCGTAAACATCTGAATCCTGTACTACGTGGTGGAAGACATTATGACCGATTCACTGCCTTATTTGACCCAAAGTTCTGTTGTTGAGTTTATTCCAGTCATACTCCTTAACAGACTCTGGTTTCACCCCCTTCAACTCGATGACATCAAACAGATATTTGCAATGTAAAAAATCTATCATCCGATGTCTCCAGATGGAGTAATTAGTTGCATCCAGTTTAATCATTGCACCAGAAGACGAATCTCCAATTTCCATTTTAAGTTTTAAGGTTTAAAATGTAAATACAATAAAATTGGGGATGAATTTCACAAATCCGAGGTCACCGTTGCGTTCGGAACGGTCGAAAATGGTGGAATAGACACTTAGTTGGTCTAAATCCGACACATGTGATGATTTATAAATTCCTAAAAGTTCTGGGGCAAAACTGTAAATTTCAAAACTTCAGGGGGCCAAATGAAATTTACCAGGATACTGACGTGGAAGTGCTGACGTGGCGGTGTGGGACCAATTGTTGACGTGGCGCTGACGTGGCGGACACGTGGCGCTGACGTGGCGGACTCATTGCTGACGCAGCGCTGACGTGTTTGATGATGTGTCGCTGACGTGGCGGACACGTGGCGCTGACGTGGCAGACTCCTTGCTGACGTGGCGCTGACGTGGCAGGCTCCTTGCTGACGTGGCGCTGACGTGGCAGGCTCCTTGCTGACGTGTCGCTGATGTGCGATGGCGTGGCGGATGACTCAACGCTGACGTGTGTTGACGTGTCGCTGACGTTGCTGACACGTCAGAGTCTTCAACTTCCAGCCACACGCGCAGCGCGCGCTGCGAGTCGCGGCGCGTGAGGATGTCTCTGCCTGGCGCGTGCGGCGCATGCGGACTCCCTGGACCTCCGTTTGATCGCCGGAAAATACCACCGTGCTCGTCTCAACGTGAACTAGCTGATGATATGCTCAAAGTTGATTTTTGACAACTTTGCCGGAACCCGAATTTTCCGAACCGAGCTCCGTTCTTCGGTTTTTCGACCACAATGAAGAACCAAAGCTCTGATACCACTTGTTGTGATTCTCTGATCACTTTAGAGTATATTTGAGGAAAAACCAAATTGAATTTATATTACTACAAGAATAGATTTACAAAAATTTACAAACTTGAAGCTTTACAAAAAAACCTCACTACAACACTTTCAAGCTCTCTGCTGGAGCTTATTACACTCATTTGGGGTGATTATGAATGATCCGTGGGCTCTAATTTATAGTGTCAAAATCGTGTGAACAGTGTCACACGGTTTGGCAACACGTCTCCAACTTGCAACACTCTTGGTTTGCTGTTTTCATGCATTGTATGCATGAGCTGTATGCACACACGTTTTGCACTTTGCTTGGCTGGCATGTATACTGCAGCTGGATTCTACATTTCCAACATTTCAAAAAAAAAAAATATTATGCATGATTGAGATATATATTTCTTAATTAGTTATTAATTATAATTCTATATTTACTCTATTAAAAGCTAAAATTAAATCTGTTGCTTTTGTTGTTGGAAAAATGATCAAAACCCTCATTTATTGTTTGTTGAAATTAATCATTTATCTCCTGATATTTTAAAGAATTCGGATTGCTGATCATTTGTATCATCCCCTAATCCCTAATTGTGTTTTATCATAAATACAAAATATGAATATGATTTTGACTTCAAATGAACATGTGCTGAAATGTAATTAGGTGGCTGGGGCATGGTTTGCTGATGTGGTAGTGACTAAATCTTTGATACAATGATCACATTTTCTTAAACCCCGTTTGTTGATTTAAATAATTTATTATTTTTGTTACATCCACTTTCATTCATTAAGTACCCTTTGATCCCCTTATTTTTCCTTTTCCTAATTAAAACCCTCATTATACTATATATTTTTTTTGAAAAAAAAAAAACATTACATAACATGCTGGTAATTAAATTAAATATCTCCCCATTCACGAGTCAATTTTGAATTTTAGACTTCTTGTTAAATCTGTTACTAATTAATTGAACTAGCCGACACTCATCCCTCGTTGTACTAATCTCATTTTCTAAATTATGATGAGCACTTTTTTCTTTTTCTTTTCTTATTTATTTCAAATACCTTTTTTTTTTTAAATAAATGATCTTAAGAACGAGTGAAATATAAAATAAAATCTTATATCTCAATTAGATTGGCACCTAAGATTTTACTAAATCATATGCTATCAATAACTCATCAAGAGTGTTGCATCAAAAAAATAAATAAAATTCAATATGCAAGACAAGTATAAAAAAACTTAAGCTTATCCAAGAAAGGTACCGGCCTTATTAAAAAAAAAAATTCAATAAACCCAGAGGGAAAACCTGAGAAAGGAAATAGTGAAAGCCTCCAACAAAAAAATCAACAAACCTAATAAAGAAAGTGGGAAAATTGCTAAGAAAATCTATAATTTGGAAAAACATTAAAATCATGAGAGAGAATATGTAAAGAATAAGAAGGAATTTAATCCCAACAAGTGAACTCATCACAGGTGCAACGATGTTGACTAGGCAATCAGCAGCTGAATTGACTTCATGATATTCATAAGAGATCCGAAAATTCATATGAATGACCATTTGTAAATAATTGAGTCATCTATTCTTAATATTGTTGAGAAATATAAGGCGACGGTTAAAAAAAAAAAAATGAATGACGAATATAGAATCACAGTAAGCCAAAGATTATGCGAAATACCAGTTTTTTTATACACAGTGGAGAGGTGACAAGAAAATAAAATTACCGATCACTGTGAATTATTCACCTTCTTTAGACTTCAGCTAATGAGTTTCTGTTTAGGTTGCCAAATCCATAACATGCTCAGCGTTTCTTGGCTCTTCCTTCATGTACATCATCCAACTAACGGTTCAAGTAAAAATTTTACTAGTAGAGCTTTTAGAAATAAAATTTTTGAAAAAAAGAATTAGATGTTTAGTTGTGAGCGAGAATTTTTATTAAAAAGTATAAAATTATTTTATAATTTTTAAGTTTTTTAAAATTATGTTATGAAATAAATGAAATAATATTGTTAAATTAAATAAAGATATTATAGACAATTTAATTCTATAAACAAATTTTTTTTCAAGCTCTTCTTTCGAAAACAAAAATTTTGAGCTTTTGCTAATAATGTAAAATATTTTTTTAAAATTTTCAAAAACTCTACTTAAAATACAATCAAACATCATCAAAAAATTTAAAAGAGTTTTTGACATTAATTTATTTTATTATTATTAAAAATCATACCAAATGTTATGAAGAAGAGTTTTTTTTGCAAAAGTTTATATTTTGTCCATTATGGCTCTTCAATTTGACATTTTAAGCTTTTACCATAGTCAAGTTTACAGTTTCTGAACATATTATGACCCTTATCGAACTAAAATCACGGTTCCACCACTAACTTTTAGGAAGTTGATCTAGATAGTTTTGGTGAACTTTTTATTATAATTAGGGTGATATTTTGTATAATGATTCATTTATTCATTCAATTCGATTCATATAAAAGAGAATATGAATTTGGAAACAAGATTTATTTAGTAAATGAATCAAAATAAACGAATCGAATATAAATCTGAACTCACCGATTCGTTTATTATTTTCCTTTCGGATGGGGTTATTCGCACTCTCAAAAATTATTTTGTACATACATATTTTAATAAAACTATTATTATTAAAATATTCATAACATAAATTACTATTAAGAATCATTTACAATTAATAAATATAAAATATTTCTCTGAAGAATCTTTGTATACACCCACTACAAATTTTGTTACAATCTTCTACTCTTCTAAAATCTAATCTAATCTTTTTCCCTTGTCTCTGCACATCTAGATCAACTTCCTAATTAAGTTCATAATTAGGGCTTTTTAAATAGTTTAAATGATGGCTTTTTTGGTATATTAAAGAATGTATAAAGTAAAACTCAAATTTTTAAATTTTGCATATGAGAGTATAGAGCGATAAAGTGTCCAAATAAATTTTTCAAGTGTAAATAGTCACACTGGTTAATTTTTGTCATTTTTAAATTAAGTTCAAGAAATTATTTCTAATTACCAAAAAAATAATATTTTCTAAATTTGATTGATGATTTTTAGTAAATCCATTAATTGTGTATTACATTTATACATATTTATGAATAATTAATGTAAATAAATCACGATAATTATTTCATCTAATCATGTCATGACTAAATGAATTGAATACGAATCATCACATTTTGATTCGATTCATTTAAAATTCGACACAAATTCAATTCGTCAATTCATTTTGTCACTGCTACAAAATATTATTAGTATGAAGGTTGAAAAAGGTGTTGTATGTGTATTTTTAAAACTAAAAATTACTTATACATTTGATGAAAATTTAGGGATTTAGGTGTCAATTTTTTTTTTAAGACAACAAAGATAGGCTTTAATTTCTATTGGTTGACAATTTTGACTTTGAAGGAACACATGATATATTATCTTAAATGCATGTTTGGTTGACTTTTTGAAGATCATTTAAAATTTTAAGATATTTTTTATTTGAGTTCTCATTGTTAATGAAAAAGAAAATTATAGAATATACTTTTTTAAAATGCAACAACTCTTTCTAAATTTAAATTTATTTCTTTCAGATCCTTGCATGAAATTTTTATTTCGTTAGTATTAGCCACCTGGGTCCTGGAAAAAACTTCTCCAGTGACCACTGGATCTGCCCTACACATAAATATTCGCTAAAGATGATGAGCACCAATTCATTATTTTTATTATGTTGTGTAATGATCTCTTGTCTTCAAGATCTCATGTTCAAATCCTGGATAACACCTTATAAGAGTCTGGGACAATACCGATTTACTCACGTATTAATTGAATGACGTGGGGTTTCTCGGTATTAAAAAAATAAAATAAGTGTAATGATCTTTACCATATACCATGATTCTCTCAGCATTTCAGTTTCCCATAAACAAAACTCTCATAATGGGGAATTGGGGATTGGTGGTTAAAAGGGCAAAAAAATAGTAGCTAAATTTAAACCATACAATACTAATCTCAAAGTGTATCCTAATTCTGAAAAATTCTTAACTTCAATGGAGATACTTTGTTAACAATATAACAACTCAATAATATCTTATCACACACGTTAATATATTAAAACAAATAAAAAAAAAAAAGTAGGTGAACAAAAATAAGTTAATTCCATTAATTTATCAAATTGTGTTCATACTATCATATGAGAACATAATAAAACAAAAACAAATGTATGTGAAGACACAAAATATGATATTTTATAATTAAAAAACAAATTTAACACATAATATTAATATTTTATTGTCCCCGTTTTATCTCTTATTTATATAAATATCACTTTTCCAACTTTGTTGGTTTTATATATAATGGGAAAATGAGCATAACTCCCTTCATATTTGACAATTAATTGAAATCACCTAATATTTAAAAACTAAACAAACCTCATGATGTTATAACAAAACCACCGTGATAGTAGGGTTAGTATAAAATTTTGAATCTCAATCGGTATCTCATCATGTTTGGTATAAGATTCGAGATAATTTTTCACCGTGAATGAAAATTCCAGTCGGGATTCGGGCCAATATATCGTTCCAAATAAAAAAATCGGACCGGGATTCGAAACGATTTTTTGGTAAAGAATCCCAAATTTTAGCTTAAAAATTCTCAAATCTCGATCGGGATTCAGGATCCCACACCATTTGATTCGTAATTCGAGATGATTGTTGTCCCAATTCAAAATATCAATCGGAACTCTGGATGATTTCTTCATCTCGAATAGTAATCGGGATGGGAGGGGATGAGACTCAATTTGGACGAGGTGTCTCAATTATCATCTCTATCTGATAGCTTTAATGAGAAAAAGTATTTTTGGAAAACATGAGATATTGTTTAAATATTATGGAGGTTTCGATTACTTTTATCAAATATTTTGGAGTTATGCTCATTTTCCCTACATATAACTTCTGCCAACTAATTAAAAATATTCCTATAAAGTATAAATTTCAGTCACACGCAAGGATAATTAACCAAGCAACCAGAGATACCAAGGAAACGGAAACTCAGATTCCCACATAAAAATAACTTTAATTATTAAGGGGGGAAAATATTTGTGTAATCCAATTATCACAAAACATCATAAATATCCACAAATGATGTAATCATAAAATAAGTTTTTGATCAGAAAAATTGCTAGCATGGGAGCCTGAAACATCTCAAGCTAAATGACTGACGATCAAAGGTATAACAAAGCCCATTCATTGACTGCTGCAAGATTCGAATCCCAGTGATTAATTATACCATACTTTAAATTTTGATCACAAAATTAATTTCATGGTACGGTTATTGCGTTAGGGCTACACTATATTGTATTATTTTATTTTAATTAAAATTTGTATTAAAATTCATTACAAATTTGCAAACACAGGTACATAAGACATTAATTACATTGAACAAACAATTTCTTCGAATATTGGATTTATCTTGGCTAAATCATAATCATTAAAAGGAGATAAAAGAGATAGAGTGAAAGGATGATAGCCATTCGATAATGAAAATGATGATGATTTCTTAAACATGAACTTATTGTAAATCCGAATTACTTCTCCTGGAAGAAATCTCTTTAATCGTGTCCAAAATCGGCCTCCAAGACCGTTTCCCGGACGACAACTTCTCAACACCGTCGTTCGCCGTCCGACTAGGGCTTCTCACCGGCGTCGAGTTCCATGCCGGGCTTGACGAGCTACGTCCGTACGGATTCCGTAACAGACTTTTTCTTCCAGGAGAATTAATATTACCTTCAGGTTTGTTAACGGCTTTGGCTTTCGCCGTGAGTTTCTTCACAATACCTGCCAAATCAATAGGAGACATCTCGTTTCCGAATGCCGAGTATGGGAGTAAATAATAAATACGACCTGGTTCCAGGATTGTTTCGGGTTTCAATGGCTTTAAGCTAGCAACCGATAGAAGCTGAGCTGCCGTGAATACAAAATGCTTCGCCGGCCGTCCGGTGACTTGGCTCACCGGTACAGGATAATCAAACTCCTCCACAAAGCCATTCAGATCAACAACTCGTACGTTATTGATCATTCTTGATGAATCCGATGATGATGAATTGCCAAAGAGACAACAAGCCATATCTGGTTTTGCTTTTTTGTTTGTACTGAGAATTTAATCGGATAAGATTAGGACAGAATTAGTTTCTCGGAAAATAATTTACGGATAATTTTGGCCAACTACCAATTTATTTTGTACACATAAATAGGAAAGTCGTCAGGGCTAGCTGTTAGAATCTGTCTTCTTATCCAATTAAATTTATTTTATGGTGTAAATTTCTTGACCGACGTGGTATAATTAGCTATAAACGTGCATTTTTCCACCCCATTTTGTATCAAAATTAAATTATTGTCAATTTTTGTCTCCTAGAGACACGTGTTTATTAGGGATAATTTATGGTCAATTTTTGTTTATGTGGGGGTGGACTGGAGATTTATTTCTTACTTTTACAGTTTTTTTTTTTGTTTTTTTTTTATTTTTTATATTGATTATAAATCTATATTTACTCAGGATAAATGTCAAATTAACTCGCAGTAAGTTTAGAATCAACATAAAAGTGAAAGTGATGGACATCGATTCAGTGCTGAATTAAAACTTCAGTTTTGGTCACAAGCTAGATGATAGTACCGTCATTTTGTGACTTCCTTTTCAATGGTGTCACCTTCGTGGGCCAGGCTAATGGGCATATCTTGTGCATCTAAGACAACTTAGTACGTTTGGTTGATTGGTTCAAATTCAAAAACCAAAATTTTTATCATCATCGTTCACAACAAAAGTTATCCTTCATCAACTCCAAAATATCCATCAAATATTATTTTGATATTTAAATAATGAATCACATTATCAAAATTTGTTCTAAAAAAGACATCAAATTAAATTCTTCAAATTAGATTTTCATTCTCACTCTTTTAACGTTGAATAACAACTTATCTTTATTCAATTGATATTATATAATATTTTATCTTCCTTATTTATTTTTGGTGATGATGGTGGTTTGAGTTACTAATAACAATTATTTATTAAAATAATATAAATAATAGTCATAATTCTCAGTAATTTTTTTTTAAACCTATAAATAATATTAAACTCATGTGCATTTCATTACAAATTTTACTAATATTTATTATTTCATTTTTACTCTTTTTTAGTGAATTTTATCAAAATGGATCAAATCGATTACGCAAAATTTTCTACCCAAAATCTTAATTCATCTTGATTTGTTGAATAAAATTGCTAGTCATTAAGAAAAATAATAGAAAAAAGAATAATTTTTTAATTAATTTTGAACAAGTGGAATGAAGAATAATTTGTGTAACAAATAATATAATTTAAAAAAAAAATGAAAATACATCAAAAGATACATTGAAGGGTAATTAAATTGGTTGATGGTAAAAGATTGGAGGGTTGTTAAATTTATTGAAAAATGGAGGGTAGTTAAATTTGGCTGGGGAAAAAATTTGATTAAAATAATGTAAACATATTTTTTTACTTGAAGATTCTTTTGGAATTGAGTTTATTTCCCCATTCTTCAATTTACTATATCGATAAACAAACAAGTATTTGAAATGAAAATTTAGTAGTCTTTTATAGTTGCTCTTAAATCAGACGCTCAAATCTATTAAAAAAAATTATCATAAAAAAACAAAGAAAATATCACATCGATCGGGAAAAAAAATTAATTTTTTGGTATTATTTATTTGATTAATACCGTTATTTAATTAGTACACAACATGTAGATTTATATTATATTATATTATATATATTTATTATTTTAGTATGTGTGACATATTATTATTGAGTTATCATCTGAGTGACGTGATACCAATATGATATAGTATAATTTTTTTCAAGAAAGAAAATGAATCTTATGTCTCTACGTGCCCTCATTAGAAACCCCAAATGACGACTTTAATTGTGATCTTTTATAAAAGGGTAATGCGTTAAATTTGTAAATTGAATCCTCAAATTTAAAAGTTATATACATTCACCTTATTATTATTAACACACATTAAATTAAATTAATTTTTCTCCAAAATTGGCAATTCGAAGATTTGATATTTTGGTTCAATTATAAGGTGCCGAGTTAACTAGGTTGTTCCTTTAAAGACTTGTACCTTTTATTACTTTCAAAACTTTTACAATTAGTTATAAGTTTAGTTTACTTAAAATCAAAGTCAAGCTACTTGGGATTTAGCTACTACCACAGAAAGCCAGGCAGGCAGCCAATTTTGAAAAAATAAAATAAAATAAAAGTCTGATTTTTAATTAATTTGGCAATTTCATTAAATTCATGAAGCAGGGATAATTTTATTTTTTTTATTTAAAAAAAATAAAAACAAAATGTAGTTCGTTTCATTATTTTTTCATTGAGTGGAAGATTGGTCACAGTTGATAGTGATTGTCGAAAGGCTCACTTTGTCACCTTCTTGCTTCAAGTATGATCGTTCCCTTGATATTTTTTTTTTAAAAAAATTATTTTTATTAATGAGAAGTTTGTAGAAAGAAGTCGAAGTAAAAATAAATATAACAAAATTATATTAATGAACAAATATAGACAGAGCCGGTCCTGAGTTTATGGGTACCCGGTGCGAAGGTTCAAAATGTGCCCTTTTTTATTACGAAAACATGTTTAAAAAAATAATATTTAACGAGGGCTGGAACCCAGTCGAAGCTGGGGGGCTCGGCCCTCACGCCCAAATTATATTGCTTAAGAAAATATACAAATGAGGGACATAGTACCTAAACCCCGACAACAAAAAATACAATCATATACAACTATTCCTAGCAAAGCTTCTTGAAATTTCAACCTTTAAGAAATTGTCTTCTAGCATTTTTTGAAGCAAAATCATCAATTATATCATCATACTCCAAGTCTTCAATCTCATCTTTTTCAATGCATAAGATTGCTAATCCATTTAGCCTATCTTGAGTCATGATGGTCTGCAAGTAAGATTTTAATAATTTCAATTTTGAAAAACTTCTTTCTACAGATGTCACGGTCACAGGTACAGTCAATAGTACACGATAAGCAATCATAACATTAGGACACATGTTGGTTTCTTTTACAAAGTTTGCTATTTCCATGGATGTCTAAGGGTTATTAGAGAGAAATGCTTCTTCATGTAACATCATTTGCAACACCTGTAATTCAGAACATAAGTCCGCTCCATCTATATCCATGGTATTTCCATGTTTCAAATATGCTTCAAGATTCATACAATTTTTTTTAACTATTGATCATCCAATGAAATTAACTTCGGTGCATCAAACAAGAAGCCAAAAATAGATTCAAAAGCCTTTAACTGTTCAAATCTGTTTTTCAGTTGAGAAAGAGCAATATCCACTATAACAAGAAAATAATTTGTTCTAAATGATTCTTCAACAGACTGTTGTTCCCTCTCATTATCATCAACTTCATCATGATATCTTTTTCTAGGTCTATGACGTTTAGTTTGAAAAACATGTTCAATTTCCGAATCAAGTGCAATTTCTTTAGCACCACGCATGGCAGAAGCAAAACCAGTTTCTCTGTTTTTTTCAAAAAAGATAACAAGTGCTTCCAGTGCCTTTACAGCAACATCAAGACGCATGTCTTCAGATTGTAATTTTTTGCTCACCATGTTAATCTTCAACAAAATGTCATACTAAATAACCAAACTTAATACAAAATCAAAACTGGAAAGTTCTCCTAATGCTAAACATCTTGCATCCCTACTCAATTGGGGATTCTCAGTAATTTCCACCAACGTAAACAAAGCATTTCTAAACTGGGCTACTTGAGATTTAATTGCTTTAACACTTTCAATGTGACTTTCCCATCGAGTAGTTGACAATGACTTCAAAGTTAACCCATCAATATGTTCAAGCAAAATATTCCAACGCTTTGTAGAGTTGGAAAACACCGTATATATGCATTGGCATGCTCCAAAAAAAGATTTTGCTTTAACACATGAACTTGTCATATCACAAACTACTAAATTAAGACAATGAGAACCACATGGCATATAAAAGGCTCTGTGATTTATCTCTAACAATCTTTTCTGAACACCTTGGTGTTTCCCTTTCATGTTAGATCCATTATCATAACCTTGTCCCCTCACATTATCAATATCAAGATCAAGAGACTTTAGGAAATCTTGCAACTCATTAAAAAGTCCTTGTCCTGATGTATTTTCCACACTTAAAAACTCCATGAAATACTCCCTTATATGTATTGACCTACTTGACAAGTCAACACATCTCAAAATTAAAGTCATTTGTTTCACATGACTTGCATCAGGAGTACAATCAAGAATGACAGAATAAAATTTGGCTTCTTTGACTTTTTTAATGATTGCGGTTTTGACTTTTGAAGCTAAATTAACTATCAACTCATTTTGAATTTTATGGCTCAAATAGTGGTGATGAATCTCTTTATTCTCAATGAGTCGAAAATGCTCTTGCATTATTGGATCAAACTCCGCAATCATTTCAAGTAAACCTAAGAAGTTGCCATTAGAGTCTTCATAAGGTCTTTCATTTGTTCCACGAAATGCTATATTACATATGGCTAAACATTTCACAACAGCAATAATTCTAAGCATCACTTGTTTCCAATGATTTGTCTATTTCTTGATTCGCATTTGAAATTCTTTGTCAATTGTTTGATTTTTTGTCAATCTATGTTTCAACTCAACCCAAGTTCTCGATTTAGTGAGATGCTCTTTACTCTTTTCATGTTGATCAAGTTTCACACCGAGATGTCTCCAATCACTAATTCATCTTTTGCTAACTCACTTTTTGAGGCAATTGTTTTAAACAATTTACAACAAAAGCAAAAGATTTTATCCAACTCTTTTGAGTACACAAGCCATTTCCTATCATAAATTTCACCCGTTGGTAATTTTCGATCATAGTAGTGTGAGGAAAATTTTCTAGAGAGTTTGTCTTTAGGGTAAGTAAGATTAGTTTCTCGAATTGGTCCATTTTCTACAAGTAAGGCTATCATTTCTGCATTAAGACCATCCCAATTTCTTGGATCATAAATGTTTAAATGGAATGTAGGTTCGGAAGATTCAATATTTTCCTCTACACCAAGATGATCATCATAGACATTTAAATCTATATCACCACCATTTTCTTCTAAATCACCACCATCATAACCACCAATTTCATGATCATGAGACTCCCCAACAACATTTTGTGACTCTTCACCAACATCATTTTCTCTCAAATTTTCAACCGACTCATTCTTTGTAGAGAAAAATTTATTAAGAGATCCTCTTAAATTTTCAGCAATTTCATTATCATTTGCTTTTTTTTTTTCCTTTTCATATTACTAGAGAGTTGTTTCCTAAAAGACATGACTTCGATAATTTGTTTGCAAAAATTACCTACAAATGATATAACAAAAATTTCTGATCAAAATTATCATTCCAACATATATTATATACTATCGGCCAAGGCATAAACAAATTTTCTTGGTATTAAAATTATCAACACTAATTAATATTTAACTGGAAATCTTGAATAAAAGCAAAACGCACAAAAAAAATAAATATAAATAAAAAATATAAATCTGGATTCTGGAATATAAGCAAGCAGTGAAACGACAATTTATGTAAAGAAGAAATTAAACTTCACATTACCGAATGAGGTGAAGATTGAAGAATCAGAAAACCCTTAAGCTGGGTCTGGAACCAGAAAGTAAACTTTGTTTGGGCAGTGCACTGCAGAGGAATGGATGACTGGATGAGAGAAATTTGTGGAACAGAGATTATATATAACTAAAACGAGTGAAATTTACTATTAATTTTTTTTTAAAAAAACGAGTGGAATTTGTAATATGAAAGCTAGCTACCTGAATCAAATTGAAGAAGAGCTTCAGGATATCGAGGAACTGAGGAAGGAACGAATCACTGTAACTCCAATCCCCAATTCTTCGTTAAACTGTCAAAGTAAATGCTTTTGCCGTCATTGTCTGCTTGAACAAAAAGGTGTTAGGTACATGTTGCTTGGTGCCTTTTTATTATATTTTTGGCCTTTTGAGGGCTGATGTGCCCTGGACAGCAGCCCTTGTGGCACTGTCCAAGGGTCGGGCCCGAATATAGAATAAAGAAAGATTGTGTGATGTTTAAGTTATGGTGTATGAAAAGGCTCCAAATATAGTTGACACATTTTATTTTTAGAAGGATACATAGTCATTTAGATAATTATCTTTTTATTCTCTATGTTTCCAAAATCTGGATCAATAACAACAGGCTAAATAAACAGAATTGAACTGATTCATGACCAATCAAACGGTCAAAAAATCAAAGCATGTCTTGGTCAAAAGAGACCTAAATGTAAAATTTCAAAATATGTCATAGGAATTTTAAAATAAATAAGATATAAAATCATGTAGAAAAAATTTAAAATGTTCCCATATTTTAATAAGAACACATGTCGTGAAATGAATAATTAAAATTCAAATAATGGTCTGATTATACAATGCATCACCTACATAAATATACAGTCTAATAATCTTAAAAACAATGTAATTACCTCCATGAATACTCCAGCACCAAAGAAGAGAATGAAACTACTCAACACGATTTGAATACTCTCGAGAAATCAAATTCGCTCCTTGCTATCCGAAGTTCCAAAACCCATAACTTACCCTCGAACTCCGAAGCTCCAAGGTCTAATATGAAATGTTAAGTTGAGGGGTGAGCGAAATCACGTGCTCAATAGAGATTAATGTATTCACCTTAATTTGTTTTACGAAAATCATGCATGATTAGTAAGATATTTTGATATATATATGCACAATAAAATAATTTGGAGGATGTGGATTTAGAAATAACTATATTTTATACATTTGATCAATATAAATAAAATATACATCAATGACACCATTAATCATTTAAATAAAAACGTGAGTGAAATGTCACACGGGGTCGCGTAACCAGACTCCCAATACTGGAGCTGTAAATAAACAATGTGCCACATAATCGATCACCTCAAACAAGAGTCGTGAATAATCAATGTGTCATAACAGTGTCACATAACAAACATAATGATATGCCACGAATGGCTCCTCATGATCAAATGCCATAGCGGGGAAATAATAAAAAAATCTTGTGCAGGTTCAGAACTCCCAAATAGAGACGGGTCATCACCGTCTAGATAGCGCCACTCGGGGCTGCGTAATAGTTGCCGCAACAATACAACTGAGGTCAATAAGGTGGGCCAAAACAGGGCTCGACACAAGCAAACGCTGCAACGGGACAATATAATATCCAAGATGTGCTCCACAACTGGGCTCCACATATACCAATTTTTAATATATTCAATTTAATATTTTTACCAATCCAAATCTGATCCAATTTACATTTATACTACCATGCATATATTTATAAAACAAAATAATAAACTCATTATGGTCGCGTCGTGCCGCCTGACGCGCAAGTAAGGGTGTTCGCGGTGCGGTTCGGGTCGGTTTTTTCCTTCAAACCGCGCGGGTTGGCGGTTTGGGAAATTAGAAACCGAAACCGCAAATTTGATAAGGAAAACCGCGGCGGTTCGGGTTGGCGGTTTAGCGGTTTGGGCGGTTCGGGTCGGCGGTTTGGATTATATAACTTTTAAGAAAATTTTATGTGTTTTCATATTATAATTGAAGAGAAAAAATACATAATTTTCATTTATTCGTATATTGTCATATGATCATTAAATATATTAGAATATATATTCCGATAATAATCAAATATAAATATAAAATAAATAAAAATATATGTGTAAGAGACTTAGAGTGATCTAACAAGTGTTGATTCAAATTATCAGAACCAAATATACAATAAATTCATGATAGAGGTAGAATGAACCATATTTCATTCTCATATAAAGTGATCAAACTTTTGTAATTTATTTTTATTATATTCCCAGCTTTGGATGAATTAAAACCCTTTTTGAATGTTTTAGCAAAAGGGAAAGAATTTGATTCAAAATTTTGCATGAAAAATGAGATATCTTTATTTTTTAATAACCTTTGGGAACTATTAATTTACATGTCATAAGTTGAAGTGGCGGAAGTAATCTATATAAAAGTATATACATATTAAATCTTTCTCAAAATCCATAACGTGAAATATTTGGTACATTATATCATTTTTTTAATCTTTGGGAGCTGATACTTCCACTAAAAATCCTCGTCATTTTCCTTAATATTGAATCCAAGCTATTCCTTCAAGAACACATATAGGAATAAGTAACATAGCATATCTTTTTTTTTTAATTACCACTTTCTTTCTCAAATAATATAACAAAATCTTTCAACACAAAACACACGTGTTGTGTATGTGTGTATATATAGATAAAATAAGAAACGCATTAAAAAAAAATAATAGTGGTGTTTGTTTTGTAGTCTTGGTTTTGAAAACGTTTTAAGTCACGGTTCTTAACCTGTTAATGCTAGGTACCATTAATTTTAAGGGAAACAGGCATAGCCATTATAACAAAATCTTTCATATTCTAATTTTCGGTTTGGACGGTTTGGTGCGGTTCGGTGTGGGTCAAAACCGCGCAACGACCCGAAATTTGCAGTTCGATTCGGTGCAGTTTGAAATTATTTTTAATATTTTTTCAAACCGCACGGTTCGGTTCGGTGCGGTTCGCGGTTTGACCCGAAACCGTGTTCACCCCTACGCGCAAGTCACATTTCCATAAAACATGAGTAATATTAAGATACATTTCACATTATTTTCATAAGTATAAAATAATTATATATATAAAAAAAAATCTAAAACTGTAATCAATATGAGTACTGAATCTCTACCTCAACCCCACACTTGAAACGTAAAATTAATCTCACAACGATGCCTACGCGTTCAGACTATTCTGTTCGTCTAACATGTATAAAACTCCTTTCAGGCCCACTTGACATTCTTTACGAGGCATGCGGGTCTCGTTGACTATGATCACCCAAAAGCGACATCTCGAAACCTGAGATGTAAAACACACTAAATTAAACTCTCGCACAAATCTAACGAAAAATCGACATGATTTCATTTAAATCTCGAGTTTCTCATTTACAATTCAATATCACAAATGCTCATCTGAAGCTTACAACAACCACACTTCACAACCAAACTACAATTAGAAATCAATAATCCAAAACTCAAATCTCAATTCAATCAAATAATTCAAATTCGGTAATTAAACGCGTAAAAACACGAAAAATGCATAAATTTAGAGTTCAGGTCCTTTATTGCATGAAATGGTCGAACTAACGCATCAGAGATGTCGAGGAGGAGATTCTGCTCAAGACACGGTGGCGCGCAGGCTCCTCACGCATCGATATAAGCCCATGCGCCGGCGTACCGCCACACCGCCTCCATCAGGTTGTGCGCGCAGTTGAGATGGGTCTCCTGGTGGCTGGTGGTGTCCACGCGCCCATCAGAGCTCCAGTTCGTCTGGAAATCACCAAAAACTGCCACAATTCTTTATGTCACGATCTTGTTAGAAAACACCTCTTTCAATGACACTACCACCATCAACTACTCCCTACGACCTGTTCTACATTTCCCCTAACTCCAATCGCCGGAAAACTGCCACCGTCGTCAAATCTCCTTCTCTCTCCACCTTGTCTTTGAAGAAGAAAAATGATCTCACGTTTTGTGAGAGAGAGGAGAAGGAAAATAGTTGGAAAATTTCTGTAAAATCCCTAGATTCTGGTAAAAAAAAAAAATTGAAGCAAATTTAAGAAATTTTATCAATTAATTCATAAAGTTAAAAATTCAAATATTTAACCAAAAAAAATTAAGTGAAAAGTCAATAATATCCCTAAGAAAAATTTTGGTTCATTACAGCTTCAATTGCTACATGTTAATTAAAATTTTAACTTTTAAGTTATATATTAGACAATAAAAAATTTATTTTGTCCATGAAAGTTAAATATAACCACTGTAGAAAGAACAACAACGTTGTTTTAGGTAATTTTCAAAAATTTATGGATTAATTGGATAATTAAACTAAATTCTTGGGATTGAAGGGTAATTTACCTTAAGAGTAAAGATTTATAATATTTATTTATCTTGATATAACAGAGATGTTTCAGTTTTGACAGGTTGCTAATATTGACAATTGAATGATCATAGAAAATGTTATCCTGAAAGTACCAAAAAGAAAGAAGAAAAGATAAACTAAAATTATGTGATAAAGATGCATTAAATATTCATCATCTCTTGAGTTATTATTGTATATTGGATCTGGAGGTTAATTATGTAAAATGAGTACTTAATAGCAACCCCACACCCACACCGAATTATGGTCCCATTATTTATTACTTTTATTCTTATTTTATATATCTATATAATAAAGGAGAATGATGTTGGAGGAAAGAGAGTGTATCCAACGGCTCTCTTTATGTGGCTTAATTGACGGCCCATATCATTTCATTGGTAATTGGAGGAAAAATGGTGAATTGATTGATGGAAATTGTCAAAAAAATTTCAAAATTTCAAATTAAAAAATAGAAAGATAAAATAAAATCATTTAATTCTGTAACACAATGTTGTAGGCAGCGGAAAATACTGTAACATCGTGCCGTAGGCACGGCCAAATACCGTAACATCGTGCCGTAGGCACGGACATCATTTAATTAAAAAATAAAATCATTTAATTCTATAACACCGTGCCGTAGGCACGAGCAAATACTGTAATAACGTGCCATAGGCACATGCCAAATACTGTAACACCGTGCCGTATGCACGTGCAAAAACTAGTATATATATATAGGGAAATGTTAACGAGTGCCCTTAAAGCATTTGTTAAAGATCTATTTTAGGAAAATTTTTATGGAAAAAATGAAAAAATAATTAATGTTTTGACAAATTTTTATATTCCCAATAAAAATGATGTGAAAATTTTCCTAAAATGGATTCTTAATGAGTGCCATAAGGGCACCCGTTAGCATGACCCATATATATATAAAATTATATAATTGTATGCTTATTCCACTTAATTTTAAATTCAGATTCATTTAGACTTTAGTAGATAAAAACAAACGCCACCGTAATTAAGCTATATATATATATATATTATCGTATAAAAATTACTACAAAACATTTACTTTGAATTTACCTAATGACAATAGTGATTATGATAATGGAAATGAATCTTAGAAAATAGCTTTAGCAAAATAAATATTGTTTACCCTGAAATATAGTTTGTTGATAAATAACTTAAAATTTGATTGTTAGGTCATGGGTTCGAGCCCAGATATGCATTTATTGTAAAAACCTGAGAAAACGAGGGTTTTACATGATCCGCTTAAGTTCGGGTACGGTGATTTGAAGGTAGGTTTCCAACATTTATAAAAAAAAATAAAAAAATTTGTTTCCTCTTATCTACAAAATGATAAAAAAATTCCCAAGTTATATAAAACAGGATTCATTCAAAATGGGCAGAAAAATTCCAAGGATTATTGGCAATCAAACCCAAAATCTCAACATTTAGTATACTAAAGCTTGCAATTACAATTACACATGCAATTCTTGTAAATCAGATTCAGTCCTCTTGCTGGACAGCTCTCTAATGGTGCCCAAACGGGGCCTCCAGGATCTTTTCACGGGCAGTTCACTTCCGACATCGTTTGCCGCCCGGAAAGGACTTGTCGCCGGTGAAGACCTAGCTTCAGGAATATTCTTGGATTTTGCTTTTGCCGTCAGCTTTTTCACAATATTTGACAAGTAAAGAGGAGAAAAATCAGAGAGCTGGAAAGTGGAGGATGGCAATAAAAAATAAACACGCCCTGGTTCCAGGAGAGTTTCAGGTCTCAGTGGCTTAAAGCCACCGGTGAGAAGCTCAGCTGCGGTGTACACAAGCTGCCTTGGCTGCTGCCCTATGACTTGGCTAACCGATACAGCACAATCAAATTCCTGTACACTCCCATTCAGATCAACAACTCGTACGTCATTGATTGTTCTTGTTCTTGTTCTTGATGATGATGATGATGATGAACTGCGAAAGATGCAACAAGCCATTTCTCTTTTCCTTTTTTATTCCTTTTTTTAAAGATTTGTGCTAGTGATCTAGAGACTAAGGAGAGTCCTGATAAAGGTGCTTGTTAGACTAATATTATTGACTAGTATATATATATATATATATATATATTCAATTGTTAATTGCAATCACTTTCATTGATTAGTTTACTTCAATAATGTGGCATCAGAGAGATAAAAGTCTTAGACTTAGAGCTTAATTTCACACCTTATGCTGACCAGTTCCTTCTATCTATTTTTTATTATATTTTATTTTAAGGTTATTATCATTTTACTGTTTTAGAAATTGAAAAATAATATTTTGGTAAGTATTGGAGTGTAATATTATAATATTATATCTTTATAATTTTTTCATTTCACTATAAGAAGTATAGAGAAATAATAAATAAATACATGGAGTATATATTATGGTGTAACATTTTACTATATAAAGTAGTAAAATATAAGATTTTATAAATATATAATAATAAAATGTATGATTTTATAAATATATAGTAGTAAAATGTAAGGTTTTGTAAAGATAATATAGTAATAAATTATAAGATTTTATAGTAATATATAAAATTTATAAATATATAATAGTAAACTTGTTGGTTTCATTTTTGTTGGCAATGTCCGTAACAAAACATGTTCAATTGAGTTGTAATGAGTCTTTAGGATCTCGGAGTAATTGGACAAGTATTTGGACAACATCATATGAAGATATCAGAATAATATTCACTCTTTTGAATATTCCAGAATATTTAGAGCTCCAATTGAAATGAGGTGAGTTACACTGGAAAGTAGACTCGAAGACAATCACATACATATAAAGAACACATGATTTGGCCAATGGACGAGAAAGTTACAAGTGTTTTAAGTTGCATCTGAAAACCAATCTGCGACCTATATTAGAGTTGCGTTCGTATTTGCGTTTGAACGTCTTGAGGCAGAAACTTTGCGTCTGGGTTGCGTTTGAAGTGCGTTCGAACGCCCATGTGTAAGTAGGATATTTTGGACATGTTTTTAAGCCAAAATAACACTATGAAATATTTTCCTTTATCCTACCTATATAAACAAACATTGAGCCAACTTCACAAGTGTTGAAAACATATTATCTTAAGCCTAAAATCATTTTTACTTTTCAATCTTCTTGTTAGAAGACTTATTTACTTTACTTGTCTTGTTTTTTTGTGTGGTGAGCTTTATCTTTGTTAAACCATCAACACATCAAAACCCAATTTCCTAAACCTTCAGAGTTCTCAAGGAGGAAGATTGGCAGTCGGAGTTCCGGCGTTCAGAGTTGATCCGATTAGAGACTTCAGAGGTTCTGAAGAAAATCGTGGGGTACGGGCTCGAGGAATTATTCGAGTTCTTGCAGTCCAGATGTACTAGAGTCGATGGACTTTCCATCATAGGTCTTTTACCATTACTGTAAGTTTTTCTCTATATAATGAATTTGGGCTAGTAGCCGAGATACCCGAAATAGTTTTTTCCTCGCACGAATTTTCCACTTCGTCATCAAAATAACTTGTGTTGATTTTGTGTGGTTGCTTTATTTTCTGCTTTAATATTACTGAGACGGAGGCCTTACATTTTGGTATTTGACTTGCGTTGGAGATAAATTTATCTTCATTTTATATAATGTCAGATTCACTGCTTGGTACTCAATTGTAGACCCAGCCACGGTTCCGGTTCCTGTTGGAACCGTAGGGTTCCAATAGGAACCCTAACCTCCAACGGCTAGGGTTTAAGGCATAAAAAAATAGGATTCATTTTTAAGGTGCATTTTTGGTATAAAAAAAATTCTAAATTCTAAATTCATAATATATCCCTAATAACGGTAATAAAACGGTTATATTTAGGGGCATTTTTTGTATCAAAAAATTCTAAAACTATGTAAATATGATTCATTTTTCATTATTTCAACACACCAAATTCTCAACTCTCTCAATTCATACAATTATCTTATTCTCAATCTCAATTCAATTAATTATTATCATTCGCAATTAGTCAATTTTTTTTTACTTATTTCTTAAACGAAAAATGGCAAGCTCATATGAGAACTTCATGTCAAATATGTCAACCCAAGAGAGCGGCCCTAGTGTCGGTGCACAATCACGGAGAATAGAAGTTAAGGCTCGTTTTTCGGATGTTTTCAGAATTCATTTTCATTTAGAAAAATTAAACGATGACAGTTCAAGAGCGATTTGCAACTATTGTAGGGTTACCTACAAATTTTATGGTGGATACGGCAATATGATCAAGCATATACATCATCCGGTTGAACTTGGAATTGATGCGACGCAAACTCAAATGGCCAAGTACGTATCATCTAGTAGATGTACGAGTGCTGTAGATTTATTTAAATATTCTTATGCAAAAAATAGAGAAGAATTTGCGAAATTAACTTGTATGACACATCTTTCTTTAAGCTTTGGTGAAAAACTTCATTTTACTAATTACGTGCATAATGATTTAAAATCCTTCTGCATGTAGAATGACTCGAAACACAACAAAACGTCATATTTTTAAATTATATAAAGATGGTAAAATTATTTTAAATGAAATATTTAAAGAGATGAAATGTTGTATTTCTATATGTTCTAATATTTGGAGTGGTCATTGGCAAACACACTCATACATGAGTGTGACTTGTCATTGGATTGATGCATCATTTACCATGCAAAAACGACTTATTGCATTTAAAGTTTTTGATGATCAACATACTGCACAAAATATTTATAGAATGATGAATGTAATTTTTTATGAATATGATTTAGTAGATAAAATTTTAACAATTGGATTTGATAATGCATCTGCAAATACTGCATCCATCAATGATTTAAAATCCTTATGTCAACCAAATTTAGGGGGTCGATTTTTTCATATTCGTTGTACATGTCATGTCCTTAACTAATGTGTTCAAGACGGTCTAAAATTATTATCACATTTCCTTGATCCTATTAAAATGACACTTAATTGTATTTGGTCATATTCTCAAGTTATGAGAGAATGAACGAAGTTTTGTAAAATAAATGGTATTCAACTGATTAAATTTTCAAGAGATGTTCCAACACGTTGAAATTCAACTTATTTTCTTTTATGTCAAACATTTCAATATAAAGATGCATTATGTAGTTTTTTTTCTCAACATGTTCAAAATGTCACACTTTATCATAGTGAATGAGATATTTGTGAAAACATTTTAAATATTTTAAAAGTTTTTAATGAAACTACTTTAACTTTTAGCGGTGTTTATTATCCAACAGCACATTTATTTCTTCTTGAAAGTTTGAATATTGTTGGTGCTCTCGATGAACATGCTGAAAGTAGCGATCCTAATGATATTATTTTGTTAGAAGTCATTACTGTTATGAAGGTAAAATGATTGAATTATTTTAGAGACATTCATTTAATTTATCTCATTGCTGCTGTTTTTTATCATAGATTTAAATTAGAAGGTTTAAATGGTGCTTTACAAGCTTACTATGATTATTTAGGAATATTAGATGAAATTAATATTACAAGAATAATGACGAAATTAAGAAATGATTTAATTGAGTTATTTAATGATTATATTGTAAGATATAACTTAGGAACATTATGTGAATCTAGTAGTAGCGAACCGGTAATTCAAATAAGACTTAGCGCATGAGATGATTGGTTATTGCAACGAAATAAAAAAGTTATGGATACGACAATTAATAACCATGAATTAGATAATTATTTATCTACGAATTTCGAGTTTCCTACTGAAAGTTTAGTTAGTAAAAATTTTAAAATCCTTGATTGGTGGAACCGACATCAAAATATATATCATGTTTTATCAATTATTGCTAAAGAGATATTGGCAGCACATATTTCCACCGTTGCGGTTGAGCAAGCCTTCAGCTTGGGAGGTAATATATTTGAAGGTAGATGATCTTCATTACATCCAAGCACCCTAAAAGTAACAGCTTGTGTGGATGATTGGACTCGAGTTTATCTGAGACAACAAGAAGATGCCCCCGATGATTTTGAAGATTTGTTCGATAATACATCTGCAACAACAAGTGCAAGCGGAACCGGAGCTGAATGATCAATTGATAATGATGATTGATAATTATAAAATTGTAAATTTACAAAAGGGAAATATCTTAAATTTGTAATGGAACTACGTGAGCTTTGATTCCTCTCATCCCTGGAGGATACGTATGCAACTTAATTTTTTAAAAATTTAAGCTCAAACTCTTCAATGTAATAATTTTATTTATTTATTAAATTAATCTCATTTATTTTAATTTATTTTCGAAATTTTTTTAAAAAAAAGGTTCGAACCGAACCGGAATCGGAATCGAACCGGTCGGTTCCGGTTCGGTTCAAGGTTTCGGTTCCACTTCAGTGTGGAACCGAAAACCGGCCGATTCGGTTCGGTTCCGAACCGGAACCGAACCGCCGGCCGAGTCTACTCAATTAGTTCTTAATCAACGAGCTATCTGTATATAATTATTTTGGATCATTGATGAGATTCTGCGACCCGGAACCGAACCGTCGGCCGGGTCTACTCAATTAGTTCTTAATCAACGAGCTATCTGTATATAATTATTTTGGATCATTGATGAGATTCTGCGACTATTGCAACCAAACAAGACTTTAAGATTTGTCATATATTTAAGGAATTTAAATGGAGTGGCACATGCTTTGACTAAATTATTGTTTGTATTGTTGAATATTGTGTGTGAGTGGAAGATTTTATACTCCACTTAACTTATTTCCTTTGAGTTTTCTTCTTAATTTAATAAGTGCTAATTTTTTTTTTCTTTCTTAAAAAATTTGGGAATATTAATCTGATTTTGAATTTATAAGCCCTAGTGACTTCAGTATGAACCTCCTAGGTAGCAGTCTTCCGTGACTTGTTAAAAATGTATCCATGTGGGGCTTGGAAAAAATTTCACAGCCATTTATTGGAAATTTTAAAGCTTCCTCTTGCTTGATTTTTATTCGTTCAAAATATATTTTCTATAATTTCTAACTGTCTTTGCATAATACCAAAAAATCAAAAATAAAAAAGCATCATTTCGGTCAACAAAGCAGCATCGATTTTTTTATATTTTATTTTATTTTTCTGAAAAAGGGGTATTGGGCCAAAAAAAAATTATATTCATTCTTCATCATCTTTAAAAAATGCGATTCATTAAGAAAATAAGTAAAACGTTGCAAGTTCTGATGTTGAAAAATAAATCATTTCACATCATTTAGTTTTGAAAACCGAAAGGGAAATAAAACAAGTAACAACAGAACTAATCACTTTAGTTTTTTCTTCCCCTAAAGCTTTGGCCCCTAAAATTTATTTTCATCCAAATATAATTTTTAAGTATCTGGTTCACGATAAAAATTGACGATTATTAATAGGTATTTCTTTCAAAAATTAAGTTATATAAAGCTAAGATTTGTAATTTTTAGTAACCATCAAAAAAAGAAGAAGCAAGTTTCAATTATTTTTTAACATAAAATAAAATTATATATCATTATTTATGAACCATTTTTGTTCACCGTATTTTTTTAATCACAATACCAACCAGCATGATGATAATAGCTTACCTTGATACTTACTAGGATGCATTCTAAAACTAATTAAGATAAATAATATGAAAGATAATTACAGAATCAAGTGGGACTCAAATGTTTGAATAGCTTTACTACAAACATTTGTATTCTAAGATTAAATCAATGAAAGATAAATTATTTTTTATACTAAAAAATGCATTTATATATGAAAAAATTTAAAAACTTTGAATAAGTTCAAATTTACTCCTAAATTTTCAATTGTGTACTTTGGAACTTTTTATTTCAATTTTACACCTAATGTTTCAATCAACATACTAACTTGTACCTAAAAAGTTTCGATCATTATACCAATTTATACCTTAAATTTATAAATCAGTATATTAATGGGAATTTTCGATGTAAAAAAGTTCTGTTCAGATTTTTTTGGGGTAAAATATCTCTTAAAGAAATAATGAAAAATACTCTAATATATATATTTGGGCCTGGGCTTTTCTTAATTTGTAGGAGAGGCCCAATTGCAATCCCGACTCTCAGAGCTGATTCCTATCTTTGATTTCATGCTGTGTGAGTGTGAGTGTGACATTGTGTGGATGAAATATAAAATTGCCATCAATAATTATCCCCTACGTTGGTTTGATTCTTACTCATATATAAGTTGAAAATTTAAAGAAATTAGAGATATGTAACAAAAAACAATTTAGAAGGCTATTTGTATGTGGTAATTCTCCCCATAAATACATAATATACTATCACTTCATACTATCGCAAATGTATTTTATATTTTATATCTGTAACACTTAATTTAATAATAGCGGATCTATTTGATATTGTGGTTTGATAAGATGAGACAATTATGTTTGGGTCAAAATATAATTTTTAAGTGTTTGGTTAATGATGAGTTCGTGATTTTTTTTTTCTCAAAAATTGAGTTTTATAAAAATTAAAAATTTTAGTTTTTCTCCACCATCAAAATATAAAAAAACGCACCATAATTAATTTTTTATAACATAAATCAAAATTTCAAAACAACATTTATTTATCATACTTTTCTAATCGCAATACCAACTTAAATTTAAAAAATAATAATGATTTTATCAATATTAAATAAAATTAGCTTTAAATAATCCAATAGTATTTAAACTTTTTGTTTTCTTGTTTTGTTTCACTACAAAAATTATGTCATTTAGCGTCCAATATTTTAGCGTCGAAACTACTTTCGACGCTAATAATCACTTTTAGCATCTTAATTAATATTCGACGCCAAATATCAAGATTTTAGCGACGAAAATCATATTCGACGCCAAAAATTCAACTTTTATCGTCGAATACACATATCGACGCTAAATTTTTTTAACTATTCCAATAATCTTTGGCGTCAACATAAATTGCGACGCTAAATTTTATACTTTTAGCGTCAAAAAACATATTCGACGCCGAAAACTTGAAATTTAGCGTCGACGAAGTAGCGTCGCTAAATGTTTATGAAGATACTACCGACAATCCTTTAATCTTTAGCGTCTAAAATTAATATCGACGCTAAACATCAAACATGTAGCGTCGAAATAGGTTATTCGACGCTAAAAATAGATCAAAATGCAGAATGCCACCAACCCTTCTCCCTCTCTGATTTTTCTCTCATCCTCTTCAATCTCATCATCTGTAATCTGAGACTATCTCCTCTGCTACCTCACAACTCTCCAACAAATTTTAAATAAAATTGTAATTAATTTTCCATAAGGTAAATCTTCTTTCATATTTCTTTATATTTGCAAAGAATAATTATATATCTCACTTAAGTATTTCAGTTTAATCTTTAAAAAAAATTATGGTTTTTATTTTCTATGATTATGTTTATTATATACTTTTTTTTAGTGGTTTATGATTCATATATGTAGATTAGTTAATTAACTAAATATATTTAACGAAGTAGTAATGTTAATGAGTGTAATATGATGTTTAATAATTATATTATTATATTTTGGTATTTGGCTGAAATGGATAGAAATTTGATGAGCTCGCTGGATAGATTGAGTGTTGAATATCGTAATGGAGTGTATGAGTTCATGAAAGTCGCAAAGCAACACATTGATGCAGAAGGTCGTGTTCGGTGTCCATGTACAAATTGTTTGAATAGGAAGAAAGTGCCTCAAAAGATATTGCGATATTTCCCTTTAATGCCCATGTTGCAGAGGTTGTTCATGTCACGACACACAGCGACTGACATGATGTGGCATCATGAAAAGAGGATTGGTGCGGAGGGCATACTTAGACATCCTGCGAATGGAACCGAGTGGAAGAAATTTGATGGCATGTACCCTCGTTTCGCTGACATGCTATAAGAGTTGTACATATTCTCAAAAGAGTCACAATTGTCATGTGCTTCTCAGGATTCTCCTTCCTGTTGGCATTCGACCTTATCTGCCCCCGAATGTATGGGACGTCGTACTTGATCTATGTGGCTTCTTTAAACAATTATGTCAGAGGACATTAACCACATCTGTTATTGACGAACTTGAGCGAGGAATCGTGATGATCCTATGCAAGCTGGAGCGAATATTTCCACCTGCTTATTTTGATGTGATGATACATCTGGCCGTGCATTTACCGAATGAAGCTAGGAAGTGAGGTCCTGTCCATTACAGATGGATGTATCACATTGAGAGGTACTATACAGTTTTAAAATTACATTCATAAATTTTTTCTGTTCATTAATTTATTATTAATACAAACTTGTTGTCATATCTGCAGGACTTTGGGACATTACAAACAATATATGAAAAACAAGGCACGACCTGAAGAGTCAATAGCAGAAGCTGTTGTAATCAGTGAAGCAATAACATTTTGTTCGATGTACATGCATAATATTGAAACTTATTTTAATCATCGGCCATGAAACTATGATGGAGATGCAAGTAATAAGCAAGATATCACAGTGTTCCGTCAAAATTGCAGACCATTTGGAGCAGTAGGTGTCAAATTACTAACATTTGAGGAAGTTCAACGTGCGCATTGGTTTATATTGAGTAATTACGATGAAGTGCAACCGTATTTAACGTAAGTCTTTTTGGTGCATAACTATATATTTTTTTGCCATACATTAACCTAACTCATTTTTTGTAGGCAACATATTACAATGCTACAATGTGGTGGTGACCATAACGTTGATGGAAGACACAAAAAAGAATTTCCTAAATTATTTGAGACAACTGTAAGGCCTAACATTTATTATTTATTTTTATCCTAACAGTAAATATTTCAGTTTGTTATATTAACACACACATTTCTCTAATTGTTAGATAAACAACCAAGTGCAAAATGGTTAACTGGACTCGTCATCCTTGTTGGTTTCCTTGGCTTATGGGCCTCAAAAGCAGACTTGTGAATACATTGGATGCATTGTGAACGAATTTAGATTTCATACCGAGCAGCGAGATATTTCACATTTCACTCAAAATTATGGAATCGTAGTCCAATGAGAACACAGCTCAGATATTACTGACTTCTACAAAGTGTTCCAATCAGTCATTGAGTTGATATACAGACCCATACGACGTATTGTGCTATTCGAATGCAAGTGGTTTGACACAAATGCTAGAAAGAGGAGAATTCAAGTTAGTAATTATCTAACGTCAATTAATGTTCAACGTTATTGGTACAAGAATGAGCCATATATTTTTTGTACCCAAGCACGGTCAGTAATATATATATCTGATCCAAAACTAGGAAATGGATGGATGGTGGTAGAAAAGTTACAACATAGGGGCATTTGGGACACGGAAGAGAAAGATAATGTTGAAGTTTCAGATGAAGCAAAACAAGTCTCTGACAACTTTGAAGTTCCTGAACAGATATTTCATTTATCAAATGTCACCATTAATGAAAATATCACGTTAACTCGAGAAAATACAGATGTTGAGATAATTCTTCAATCACAAGTTCGCGTGGAAGCAGCAAATGAAGAATAATTCGAAACTGAAGATGAGCCCGATACCAGTCACGATGAGTCCGAAGATATTAGTGTCTAATCTAGTTAGTGTATGATGTGATTGATGAATAATTTTTATTATTATTATAATGAATGATTGTTGTTTTGAATTATTATAAAAATATGGTTGAACGATTGTTGTTGTTATTAATAGTATAATTATCATATTATTGTTATTATTATTATTAATGTTAGCAATTTAGCGTCGAAAAGAGTGTATTCGACGCTAAATATTAGACATATTGATATTTAGCGTCGCATACTATTATCGACGCTAAATTTAAGACCTTTAGCGTCACAAATAGAATATTCAACGCTAAAGGTCTTAAATTTAGCGTCGACATATAATCGATGCTAAATAATAGACATGTAGACATTTAGCTTCAAATAATTTTATCGACGCTAAATGTTAGACATTTAGCATCGATTTGAGATAATTCGACGTTAACTGAAAAAATTAAATTTCCCCAAAAAATTACCTTGATTTTTTAATTAGCCTCCAATTTTTTAGCGTCGAATTATTCGACGCTAAAAGCAAATTATTTCGATGCTAAATGTCCCTTAAATTCATAAAACCAGTTTCATCTTCTTTCTCGGCTCTCTACTGAAATCCCAAAGCAAATTATCATTTCTCTCTACTGAAATCCCAAAGTGAATGTCCAACAGTATATTGACTACCACATGGGGAAAAGTTATAAGGACTATAGGACAAAAGTCCCGAAACCAATATTCGACGAACATGGACATTCGGATGCTCCACAACATAATCCTGATTTTATAGAGAAGCAAGACTGAACATTCTTATGTGAGCTTTGGTCTAGCAAGAAACACGAGGTAAATTTTAAAATAAACGAAAATTTATAATTGTCTTTGTTTTCGGTACTTATAGTGTTGTTAAATGTAGGATAAATGTCACGCAAATGCGGAAAATCGAAGTCACTTGCGTTTTAACCACCGTGGAGGTTCGAAGCCATTATCCAACATCGCGCCGAACATTATGAGGTAAATATATCATAACGTAAAATTTAACAGTTCATTATTTTTACTAATGTGGAATAATACTAAATATATTTTCTGTTTTTAACAGAGTAGCACATGTGAGGTGCAATCATTTCCAGATTTTTCCGAGTGACGCATTACAATGAGAAAAACAAATGGATAAATGAAGAAGCCGAACGCTACTATGTAAGTTTCAGTTTTTAAAATAAAATAATAATTATTAAATATGTTAATTTTTTTTTCAAATTCTAACATTAACTTATTTTTTTAAACAGAATGAAATGATGGAACTCCAACATCAAACTCAGGAGACATGGTCTGACCCGATACCAGATGAGCAGTTGTCGCAATTGATTTTCAAGAATCAGACAGCTTACAACGTCGGCCTTGGCACTCGTAAGAAGCCGACGTCATCTGCACGCAATACTGTTAATTCGGACAATGCCTCCTCTCTTCGAGACCAGTTAGCCACCACCCAAGACCGGCTAGCCACCACCGAAGACCAGCTAGTCACCACCCGAAACGAGCTGAAGAAGACTAAGGAGGAGCTACAACAGGTCAAGGTGGACCACGAGAAAAAGATGGAGCAGTTTGAACAGCAGATGCTGGCTTTCCACCAGATGTTGGAGGCCTCACTCAGTCAGGGTGCATCGGGCTTGAGCGCCCCCCATCACAGTAGTAATAAATTTTATATCCATTTGTATAAATATTTTGAATAAATAGTTTTAATATAATATGTATTTTTTTTAAAAAAATTTTCAATATAATAATAAAATAATTATTATAATATTTCGTAATTCTGTTATTAATCAGAAATTTTTTTGTCAAATAAATAAAATATTAAATTAATTATTTTAGACCAAAAAGCAGTAAATTAATAATTTTTTAAAAAAACACATTTGTTAACTATTTTCGTCGAACTAGTCGACGCTAAATGTGTTTTTGGCGTCGACTATATTCGACGCTAAATGTGTTTTTGGCGTCGACTATATTCGACGCTAATAGTTAAAAAATCGCCGCTGTAAGTATACAAATATTATTTTTTTAATATACTTTAGCGTCGTTTTGTTTCGACGCTAAAAGTATACTTTTTAGCGTCGAATTATTTCGTCGCAATATCTGACCTATAACGTCAGAAACTTTTATTTAGCATCGAAATACATTGGACGAAAAATGATAGTTTTTAGCGTCGAATATCTTTATTTCGACGCTAAATATTATTCTCGTCCATGTTTGGGCGACCAATTTTTGCGTCTAATTAATTCGACGCTAATTTACATTTACGTCGAAATTTTGGCTTTTTGCGTCGATTAGTTTCGACGCTAAATGACATAATTTTTGTAGTGTTTTCTAAGTTTTGAGGAATGTATAAGTTTTATTGTAAAAAATAAGAGAATTTGAATTCATATCATTTTTATAAAGATAAATTTTCGTTTGACGGATCATCATTAACTAGATACAAAAGGAACGAAAATATATACTAAACCCCCTATAAATTTCTCGATCCGTCACTACCAAATACTCATATGAAATAGATGTGTCTTGATCAAATAAACATCGACAATATTATTTAAACTTTGTTAAACATCGACACCTCTTATGTTTTTGAACGTATAGAAAGGGAATAGAACTAGTCAATCCAATCGAAATATGGTCGCAAAACTTTTTAGATACGATACACTCTTCAAGTCTAAAGTGCCTCTATTGATTAGACTTTAAAAGTTTTCTCATTTTTCACGGCCACATTTGAATAAACTTGAAATTAAGGATACATATAATTTTGATTACATTCAGCACATTATTCCTTATTTTATTACATTTTGTTTTTATTTTGCGCAAGAAAAAACATTGTACTGCCTAGAATTGATATTGCGACAAATGAGGTGTTAATTCATGGTGCGTTGTTTTTTCGACAATTCACCGATTGTTTATCGACAGAATTTTGACGATAAATTTTTCTATCGGTAAATAATTCAGAAATTTACCGATCATTATACGGAACGGGAAATTGAAGCACCATTTTTTTTTTTTGTTGGGTGGAAATTTACCGACGTCTCTCTTCCCTCCCCCTGCATCTGCATGCCTCACTCCCCCAACTCTGTTAAACAAGCAGGCGGTCGGCCTTGCCCGTCTCTCACGATCGGCTGCTGGCCTCTCATGGTCTCGTCTCGTTAGATGACAAATATTCAAATTTGAGAGGAATTCTGTCAAACTAACTAATTTCTCTAATAAAGTTCATTTTAATTGCATAAATAATGAGTAATGTTAGAGTCATAAATTTTTTATACAAACTGATATGACATAATTATTATGCTGGCTGAATGAATTACAGAAGTAACAGAATAATATAATTAGTATTTAATTAATGCAAATATCAGCATGATTTTAAAATGTAAACGTGGATAAAAAGTAAAGAAAAACTAACTAATTTAATTTCAGAAAAGATGGTCTGTTTGGGAGTGTTAGCACTCTTAAATGGTCTTTCATCACACATCTGTTATATCAGAAACACTCCTCCTATTGAAGGAAATCTCTCTGATGGTGTCCAGAATCGGCCTCCATGATCGTTTTCCAGGCAACCCTTCTCCCCCGTCCACCGCCGGCCTCTTAGGGCTTCTAGCCGGAGAATTCCACACCACCGGTGACATAGCAGACACAGCTAATCCAGATTTACCGAACTTTGCTTTTTCCATTAGCTTTTTAACCGTAGTTGCCAAGTTCATAGGAGAAACATCAGCATGATCAAATGATGAGGATGGTAATATAAAATAAACGTGGCCTCTTTCCAGGAGAGTTTCAGGTTTCATTGGCTTCAAGCTAGCGGACAGAAGCTGAGCCGCCGTGAATACGAAATGCTTCGGTGGCCGGCCGGTGACCTGACTCACTGTTACAGGATAATCAAACTCTTCTACACAACCATTCAAGTGGACAACTCTTACATTCTTTATTTTTGTAGCTGATGCTGCTGATGAACTAACGCAACAACCCATTTTCTATTATTTTTGGTTGGAAATATTAATCTTACAGATAATATGGGAATCACTTTAGTCTTTATATAGAAACTATCTCCTGTATTAAGTTTATTGTCTTGTGTTGTGTCTTAAACGTATTGAATGGGAGTTGAACTAGTCAAGCTAATAACATATTAACACACATAACCATCAAGCGTGGCTCTCTGATAGCGACACTGGGTTCGACTGTGTGTGCTCTCTGATTCGAGTTCCAACATTGTAAAAATCGTTAGCGGTTAGTGGCTTGTTCTACCACGAACGGGGATTAATCATGGTGTGCGAAAATTAGTCCGGATATCTCATGACATGGAACAAAAGAATAAAAAATAAATAACAGACAATTACAACTTGTTTGAAACGATAAGCAAGGAGACTTTTGAATTGAAGCTCTACTAGTGAGTCCAGTCTCTTTCAGGTACAACAGTCGCTATGTGACTTTTTGTTTTGAAATATGTCGTGTTAGTAGGGCTACCTATGCATTGATTGGGATTAACAAGTTTGCGGATACTTCAAGGTAATAAAAGTTTATTGGAATTTCCTTTCAATTAACAAGAATTGCCAAGTGAAAATTCCTGGTTCTATTTGTGATTAGAAGAACACAGCAGGGGAGATGCGCATCAGCATAAACTTCAACAACCGATCTCTAGTGGACCTCTCAGTAGGATTCGAACCCAGATGAAGTTCTGACCATCTGTCAGAGAAAAGAGAACGAGATTGAGGCTTTCTTTTCAGTGGTAAGAAAATAAATAAGGAATTTCTAATAGAACTGGGGACTAGAGGCCTCTCCGATTGAGAGGATAAAGTTTGTGATTTGTGATTCAACAACCAAACCACTTTCATTTGTATATGTAGGGTCATCTAAGCAGACAAAGAAGTCCGGTCGTAAAGTAAAGGCTGCTTATGTCGCTCTAACCGGGTCGACTGATTCGTTTTAAATTTAAAATGGGTCTATACGGTCCTTTCCTATTCATTCTATGTCGTAGGGTTAAAACCAAAAACTCTTTTTGGTTTTCCAAGAGTTTCCTTACGTTAAAATCCTCCAATGCCGTCTTTTCAAATTGAAAGAAACTTCCAGCCCTGCTCAACATATTTGACGCCCTATGCATGTCAAAAGAGCTAAGGGACCGAATGACTCTATGAAATTACGTCGATACTTCCACATATTATGGGTAACATATGATACATCTATATTTTTCCCCGAGAAATCTTTAGAATTACTATTACCACTACTTATTAGCTTTCAATTCGCCTCTAAGTTTGTGGTAAGTTACCCTTGCGGATGAAGCTGAACAAGTGTGGGAACTGATTTCGGTAGAGGTCCACAATCAAGAAAGTGAGCTGAGGGGCACGAACAAACCTGCAAAACAATAGTAAAGCGAAAGATGAGGTTACTGCCCACCGGTGTGGTGGAGGCCGTATGCACTCTGACGCTCAAGTTAGCTTAAGGGTGAATGAGTTTAGGATGAAAGGATTAAGGTCTTTGGAGTACCTTAACCACAGATTGTTTGCCGTGAGGGTTGTGTATTGGAGTAGAGTCTTGGTGATAGGAGTAGTCTCCAGGTAAAGATGCCTCTCTAATGCATCGTCTTCTTATTTTATAGGTTCCCTGACGCGGGGTCCCTATTCTGCCCGTTGGAGTCCTCTTCAATGATGGTTTAATTCAGGTGTTTTATATCTGATAACTGACGATCGTATATCTCCCCCAAAACCGTCGACTTCATGATGATATTTATGAATTCAGATTCACTTCCTGATTCTCGTAACTGGTGTCCATTTGTTTTTCTTTATGTTAACGAATTTGGGCCCATGAGGCGGCCCGCGGATCTTCTAATGGGCTCCAGATTTAGTGGTTGGCCTTGTGATGAATGTCGATTTTATCACTGGGCCCAATTTTGGCCCGTACAACAAGCACAGCGAAATCAGACTTCGAACTGAAAGCTTAAAGAACATGCTTCCAGCAAACAAATGACAACAATAACACAGTCCCCCGCTCAAGCTGATTGAAGAATCAGAACACCGCTAACGATGCGCCCGTATGTAGCGAAGAAGCGGATATCGCAGTTGGCCCGCTTTCCGCATGCCAGCCTTAGGACAGAGCGGTTGACGAGAGCCATCATATAACCGATTGTCCTGTTGGGTCCGTCACGGGAATCCCCACATCGTTAGCTTGGAAGGCTAGGGGTTATAATCGACATTGATTCATACTTTTTAAGGCCGCTAATTCAAAACCCACGGGCACAACACAAGATTTTTATGAATCCATACGACTTTTGTTCTTCCATTTCTTCTGGCTGCAGCACATGCTAATTGGAGTCTAAATAAAATTGAGCCAATAAAGACATAGCATAAGCCTGAAAATTTATTGCCTCTAATATTAATTCGAGAGATATTTGCTATATATTAATATTTTTTATCTAACAATTTATTACCTTTAATATTCGAATATATATTTATCCATATATGCTATATGCATGCTTTGAGGCAGTAGAAGGAGATAGACCCGTCCGGTTCCAACCGGTTCCGGAATCGGAACCGTAATATTTCGGTCCAGTTACGGTTCACCCCTGACCAAACCGAAATCGAACCGCTAGAATTGAACGGTTCCAGCAGTTCTAACGGTTATACGGTGGAACCGTTTATTTTTTTTTTAAAATCATTATTAAAATTTAAAAAAAAAAATAAAATAGAATCAGAACCGAACTGGAACCGTTCAGTTCGATTTCAATTCCAGTTTCACATAAGTGTGAAATTGAGAACCGGACCGATAGCCACCTGTAGAAGGAGACACTGAGCCGTGAGATTTGAAATCAATCAAATTCGTTCGTATCTATAGATAACACAAAAATAACTTATATAACTTTGCAGAGCGGATCGAGTCGGGTGATTTGACGGCGGGGTTTTCAATATTTACAAAAAAAGATAAATTAAAAAATATTAGTTAAATAACACTTTTCAATATATTATTAAGAGATTTTTAATATAATTTTGACCACATTACTAAAGAGACTCTTATATAACCATGCATCTCGTTTGTGTAATGTGAAATGTGAAATGTGAATTGAGTGTGGTTATAGGATGGAAGTGTTAATTGTGCGGACAGCACAAGTTAAAATGTGTAAACTCCCATACATATTAATTACTACAAAAATTACTTCAACGAGTTGAGTAGACCTTTTCAATTATCATCTTCAATTTTCAAATTCGTTTGGATTACGATTCCAAAAAAGAAAAGAGCAAAAAAAAAAAAAAAAAACTTTTAATTATTAACCTGAGAAAAGAAAATCAAAATGAAACTGATTTATTTTGGAACTAATTTATTAAATTATCATAGTGGAGCAAATAGTAGTTGGTGGACAAACGTAGCAAGTGGGACAGGGAGTAGGCAGTTGAGGATTGAGAAGACTCTTGTGACCTCTTATTATTATTATTATTATTATTATTATTATTATTATTATTATTATTATTATCATAATTATTATTTTGAAAATTGTGATCTCCCTTTTAATTGTTTCATGAGTGGATAACTTGATGGATTTTTTATTAGTGAGATAATATGTTGTGTTTGATATTATGGTTTGATTAATGATGAGATGATAAAATTATATTTTGATCTAAACATAATATTTAAGTGTTTGGCTAATGATAAAAAGATTATGATTATAAATTATGATTTTTTTAAACGATTTTTGCAAAAACTAAAGGGAAAAATGAGTATAACCCCCTAATATTTGACAAAACTAATCAAAACCCTCATATTGTTTAAAAACTAAACAAAACCCCTCATGTTGTTATAACAAAACCCCATAATAGTAGGTTAATAGAAAATCCCGAATCATGATCGAGATCCCGTCCAGTTTAGTCTGGGACTTGGGATAATTTTTCGTCCCGAAAGAAAATTTCGATCTAGATTCAGGCCTATATATCGTTCCGAATAAAAAATCGAGTCGGAATTCTGGACGAATTTTTTATATCCCAAATTTTAGCATAAAAAGTCTCAAATCTTGATCGAGATTTAGGATCTCACACTATTTGGTATGAGATTTGGGATGAATTTTCGTCCCGATTCAAAATATCGATCGGGATTCAAGATAATTTTTTCATCCCGAATAATAATCGAGATGAGATGGGACGTGACCCGTTCGGGACATGACATCCCGATTGCCAAGTTTTGCCAAACATTATGGAAGTTATGCTCATTTTCTCAAATTAAAGTTTTTAACTTTTACCCACCATCAAACTATTATAAAAACACACTATAATTATTATTTTTAGAATAAAATGAAATTATATAATGTTATTTTTGGATCACTGTTTACTCACCATACCTTTTTAATTGCACCATATATTTTTTTAATTGCACCACCAAATAGAGCCTATAAGAAAAATTATCAACTTTAGACATATTCAAATTTAAAAAATCAAATTTGAACACTCAAAATAATTATTTCTAAAATTGTGCAAATCCACACCTAAAAACAAAAATGTCCTCTAACCTTGTCAATAAATTTTCCCTCAATTTTTTTTTTACTTCAAGAATCATTCCACCAGCTTCATGGCAGCCTTTCACTGCCATGAAAATGGCAATGGGCTTCTGCCATTCTTGGCAGCGAGCTTGTTGCCATCCTTGAAGGAAAAAAATGATTCAAGTCTAGAAGAAAAAGAAGGGCGTTTTTGTCCTAAAAAAATATTAATTTCCTTACAAAAATGATTCAATTACAAACCATTATACAAATTGTTGATGGTGTTTTCCGGGCACTATGTTATTTAAGGAGTACGGCAGGGGTAAAAAGGGGTAATTTCCTTCTTGGGCGAGATCGTTAAAGTCGACCCGACCACAACATGTAGAGACCGACCACTTGAGATCGGATGACCGGGCATTATCAGATCGACAACAACATTCTCAGTTCAAATGGCTATCATGACCGACCTCATGAAGACCGAGCACATGACGAGGCGTGCTCAGGAAGATAAAACATCCTATTCTTGCAGAAAAGGGATAAGTTGTCCTGCTTTAATGGGGTAAAGTAATAAGTTAATATCCTAATATGATAAAGGAAGTAAATATAGTTTTGATTAGGAGTTCTTATGGGAAAAGGGAATAGTTTTGACTAGGAATCCTGATAGGAAAAGGAGACCATCTCCAAATTGGGAATTCTTGTACAAATAGGAATCTGATTTCTTCACCATTATAAATAGGAGGGTAGAGTGAGTGTAGAAGGACAAGTGGAAGGCATCTGAAAATCATCACAAAAAGTGAGAGATTAGAACCATCAAGCTCTGATTTGTAAAAGCAAAGAGGAGACCTGAGGAGTATATTTGAGTAATAAAAAGCACCATCCTGTTCTTGCCCGTGGACGTAGGTCGGATCCCAAAATCCACCGAACCACGTTAAAACACCTTGTCTGATTGGCGTATTTTCTTGTTTTCCGCTAAATTTGCCTTTGGTCCCCCATAACCAAACAAATTCACTATTGAAGGAGGATTACCTCGGGAGTGATATTCCAATATTACCCCGAGACCAAAATCCACCGTCAACAGTTGGCGCCGTCTGTGGGGAACTCTACGAAAAGCAACTCGCGTAATAAGACAAATGGCGGAAGGCGGAAACCAACAATCATCAGGGAGCTCGGCTGCAGATTGGATGGAAAAGATCGAGGAAAACCTTAGGAAAGAAAGGGAGGAAAACCAAACTCTGCTAAAAACCATAGTAGGCCGGTTGGAAAGGATAGAAGGAGCCCACAATGGACAATTCGAGGCCGGGACTAGCCGACGAAGGAATGAAATAGCGGAAGGAAAGAGAATTGTCGATGTAAGTGAGGACGACGGACCCCGGAGGAGGGGTCCCTACAGGGTAAGATCTGTGGTGGTGCAGAAAGATTCCCAGACCGAGGACACATGGGAGGAAGAGGATGACCAATCATCACCAGACTCCTCCTACGATAGCCCTCACAGTACCCGGGGAAGAGGGAAAGAACATACCGAAAAGGTGCGAGAAGACACCGACCCTGAGAAGCGCCACTCCCGAGGTAGCAGAAAGAAAAGAAACCACAGGGGACAACATGGAACCAGAAACAGCGGCATGAAATCTTGGTTACGGGAGGAGCTGGTCAAATGGGGAGTATACCCCAATACAAACAGGGGAGATGTCCAGGACATCAAAGATGAGTCCCCCCTCATAGAGGAAATAAAATCGGGGAAATTCCCGAAGAGATTCAACATGCCGACCATGACACCGTACAAGGGCCATACCGACCCTAAAACCCACATTGAAAGTTTCGTCCTGCTAAAGGAGGTACAAGGGGTAACAGGGGACGCCATCTGTAAAGTGTTCCCCCTAAACTCTGGCCGGACCGGCCATTCTATGGTATAGAAGCCTAGCCCCAAGAAGCATCAGCAGCTTCGCACAACTGAGAAAGTCATTCATACGACACTTCAAGGGGGCTTGTGTCCCCAGAAAGACAATTGGAGAACTAAGGCTCATGAAACAAGGAGACAACGAAACACTGAAAAGCTTCATTGAAAGGTATCACAACACCGTACTCGAGGTCGGAGGGTACGAATCCCAAGAAGCCCTGGAAAGTCTGAAAGGGGCCCTAAGAGTCGGGAAACTATGGACCCACCTGAGGATCCAGGACACCCCGGACTACGCAACCGCCCTAGAGGTGGCCCGAAAATTTGTTCTATTAGAAAACGAGGAGAAAATATCCCGAAGAGGGAACACCATCAGAGAAATGACCACAACGTAAGGGGACATGCCACGAATGGGTGCAGAGACCTGCGGGAGCAGGTGGAAGACTTGGTGAAAGAAGGCTATCTCAGTGTGTACATGGACCATTCGATTTTTTAGGTCGACCAAGTTGATAGCGGAAGTCATCCGGTCGAATGCGTGGAAAGCTGAGATGCAGAGAGGATGTATTAAGAAGAGCCTTGCTTGTAGTGACCCTTGTAGAGTTGCAAGAAAGACAACAGATCCCAAAAAGGTGAGTAAAACCTCTTCTGACTTAGGTTGATATTTGATTATGCTTGTTTGTTATGGCTCACACAATGATTTTGATATTTGTTTTACGGCTCGGGTCTGCTATTGTGCCGCCGAGTCCGTTTTATTGATATATATTTTACGGCTCGGGTCTGCTCTTGTACCGCCGAGACCGATGTCTCTTTCCGGCTCGGGTCTGCTCTTGTACCGCCGAGACCGATGTTTCTTTCCGGCTCGGGTCTGCTCTTGTACCGCCGAGACCGATGTCTCTTTTCGGCTCGGGGCTGGATTCCGTTCCACCGAGGCCGCTTGTTTATTCAGCTTGGGTTCGGGTTACGTCCCACCGAGTCAGCTGTCTTTGGACTGGGGACGTAACATTCCCCCAGGACCAAGTGATTCTTACAGCTCGGGGTCGGGCGATGTCCCACCGAGTCTGCCCTTTGGACTGGGGACGTAACATTCCCCCAGGACCAAGTGATTTTTACAGCTCGGGGTCGGGCGATGTCCCACCGAGTCTGTCTTTGGACTGGGGACGTAACATTCCCCCAGGACCAAGTGATTTTTACAGCTCGGGGTCGGGCGATGTCCCACCGAGTCTGCCCTTTGGACTGGGGACGTAACATTCCCCCAGGACCAAGTGATTCTTACAGCTCGGGGTCGGGCGATGTCCCACCGAGTCTGCCCTTTGGACTGGGGACGTAACATTCCCCCAGGACCAAGTGATTTTTACAGCTCGGGGTCGGGCGATGTCCCACCGAGTCTGACCTTTGGACTGGGGACGTAACATTCCCCCAGGACCAAGTGATTCTTACAGCTCGGGGTCGGGCGATGTCCCACCGAGTCTGCCCTTTGGACTGGGGACGTAACATTCCCCCAGGACCAAGTGATTCTTACAGCTCGGGGTCGGGCGATGTCCCACCGAGTCTGCCCTTTGGACTGGGGACGTAACATTCCCCCAGGACCAAGTGATTCTTACAGCTCGGGGTCGGGCGATGTCCCACCGAGTCTGCCTTTGGACTGGGGACATAACATTCCCCGAGTCCGCCCTTCGGACTGGGGACGTAACATTCCCCCAGGTCCAAGTGCCCTTCTCAGCTCGGGGTCGAGGTACGTCCCACCGAGTCAGCCCTTCGGACTGGGGACGTAACATTCCCCCAGGTCCAAGTGCCATTCTCAGCTCGGGGTCGAGGTACGTCCCACCGAGTCAGCCCTTCGGACTGGGGACGTAACATTCCCCCAGGTCCAAGTGCCTCTCTCAACTCGGGGTCGGGGTACGTCCCACCGAGTCAGCCCTTCGGACTGGGGACGTAACATTCCCCCAGGTCCAAGTGCCTTTCTCAGCTCGGGGTCGGGGTACGTCCCACCGAGTCAGCCCTTCGGACTGGGGACATAACATTCCCCCAGGTCCATGTACCTTTCTCAGCTCGGGGTCGGGGTACGTCCCACCGAGTCAGCCCTTCGGACTGGGGACATAACATTCCCCCAGGTCCAAGTGCCTTTCTCAGCTCGGGGTCGGGGTACGTCCCACCGAGTCAGCCCTTCGGACTGGGGACATAACATTCCCCCAGGTCCAAGTACCTTTCTCAGCTCGGGGTCGGGGTACGTCCCACCGAGTCAGCCCTTCGGACTGGGGACGTAACATTCCCCCAGGTCCAAGTGCCTTTCTCAGCTCAAGGTCGGGTTGCGTCCCACCGAGTCAGTCCTTCGGACTGGGGATGAAAAATTCCCCCAGGTCCGAGCATCTCTCACAGCTCAAGACAGGATCACATGCCACCGAGGACGTCACCGTAAGCAATTTGCTTTGAGGTGGAGAATCATTCTGAATAAGGTCAGCAGGATATGAAGATAGAAACAGAAGACTTAGTTGATGGCGAAAGCAATTTCTCTGTAAATTCTGGAGCGACCACCAGCAAGGCGATGAGCACACCATCTTTTTATAGTTCCCGGCACCAACTTGTATACTAGTTGGAACCGAGAACTAGGGGACAGATGTTGATGGTGTTTTCCGGGCACTATGTTATTTAAGGAGTACGGCAGGGGTAAAAAGGGGTAATTCCCTTCTTGGGCGAGATCGTTAAAGCCGACCCGACCACAACATGTAGAGACCGACCACTTGAGATCGGATGACCGGGCATTATCAGATCGACAACAACATTCTCAGTTCAAATGGCTATCATGACCGACCTCATGAAGACCGAGCACATGACGAGGCGTGCTCAGGAAGATAAAACATCATATTCTTGCAGAAATGGGATAAGCTGTCCTACTTTAATGGGGTAAAGTAATAAGTTAATATCCTAATATGATAAAGGAAGTAAATATAGTTTTGATTAGGAGTTCTTATGGGAAAATGGAATAGTTTTGACTAGGAATCCTGATAGGAAAAGGAGACCATCTCCAAATTGGGAATTCTTGTACAAATAGGAATCTGATTTCTTCACCATTATAAATAGGAGGGTAGAGTGAGTGTAGAAGGACAAGTGGAAGGCATCTGAAAATCATCACAAAAAGTGAGAGATTAGAACCATCAATCTCTGATTTGTAAAAGCAAATAGGAGACCTGAGGAGTATATTTGAGTAATAAAAAGCACCATCCTGTTCTTGCCCGTGGACGTAGGTCGGATCCCAAAATCCACCGAACCACGTTAAAACACCTTGTCTGATTGGCGTATTTTCTTGTTTTCCGCTAAATTTGCCTTTGGTCCCCCATAACCAAACAAATTCACTATTGAAGGAGGATTACCTCGGGAGTGATATTCCAATATTACCCCGAGACCAAAATCCACCGTCAACACAATATCCCTGTAAAAACGTGACATCAAGAGAGAAAATTAAAATTATAGAATGAAAACGGAAATATCATATCACCCCCTATCCATAATATATTATTTGATAATCGTGACTTAAAATTTTAAATTGCTCCACTATTTTGATAATTGGAGTGAAAAAAGAAATGGTGAAATTAAACTTCTTTCCCATTGCTAGTAATTCATTTGCGTTCTTCATAAAAAGTCACATTCACTATTGACTTATTATCAAACCAAACCCTACAATCTATAACATTAGTATTTGGGTCCACTCATTTATCACTAGTACCAAATTAGTTCTTGCCAGAAGCCAGTGCCGTCCATCTCATTTGTAACTTGTATCCAATAAGTCCCTGTACATCATCTTTCTTTTTCATTGCTCAGTTCAGGGCATTTCATTGTATCTCATAATACTTTTCCTATGATGATCATATAACAATGAAAGACAAAAACGAATTTGAATTTTAAGAGATGTAAGCTGCAACAAACTATATGGGAACCTAGCGGATCATGTCGATTATCAAGAATATGAGAAAGCCATTATGCAGTAGACCGGCACCATTGTTTTTATATTCAATGGACAATGCCAGTTGGGGTATAGAAACCGGTCATGTAGCTTCAGATTATCATACCCCAACGGAACATTGTGAAGTACCCGTTGAATTTTCTTAACAGATAGGACTAACTTTCTTATGATGATTAAAATTAAATTGAAATATATATCTCTAATTCACTTCAGGTAATAGAAAATAGTTACCCAGAAAGTACTTTACTCAAACTTATTATGACAAACTAACAGCAGAACTTACTATGACAACTGATAGCAGAATCGTTATTATTGGCTAGGGATCATCCTCATTCTTCAGAGCGGTGCATCAAATCTTAGTCGGTTCCCTGATTAGCATTGATCTCAAAACAATTAGAGATCATCTTTGGCGCTTGCCGCAATACCTAGAAGCTCAGCCAGTTTCCCACTTTCATGTGCTTCAAGAGTATCTGAAACAAACATACAAAGTAGCTCTCCAGTGAGTTTTGGTGTGAGAAAAGAGAAATTTTTCTTTGGAACGATGAAAGGCAAGGAAAATTTGTAGCAAATAAACTAAGTTACCATCTGAGCCTCCAATGTGCTTCCCATTTATGAACACCTGTGGCACGGTGCGCCTCCCAACAATCTCACTCAAGGCATCCTGAATGTTCCAGCCATCATCTGCAATTAACAAGGCAATTTTTCTCAGTTACTCACAGTACATTTGTGCAGATGCACATATCTGGAACACTTTACTAGGAGCACGAACTCAAGTTCAGACATAACATGAGATATTATGAAAGCTTAAAACAAGATCAAGATGCCATAGACTTCAGCAATTAAGCCATCCAATCTGTTTGTTGCAAATATATGTTGAAATGCTATTAAAGGTGGGAATCAGCATATAACCAATCTATCATAAATACTAAAAACAAAAACTAAACACAAGAAAACAAGATATTGGAACAGTAAGATTGTTGATTGCTTATTGATGATCCGGGTGCCCTTGTTTTCCACTTCTCTTGCACCAATTACCGTGTATATGTTAAAGTCAATGGTTGGCACCGAAATGGGTCAATTATTTTTTTGGGTGGGTCCCACATATAATAATTAATGAAAAAATATATTAATTATATGGGTGGGTACCATATGAATAAAAAAAATTGATACATTTCGGTGTCAACCATTGACTTTAACAATTCTCATTGTTGAAGGTACACACCAATGAGAACCTTGCAGACGTAATGACCAAGTCTATCAATACAGACAGTTTGTATGGTGTAGATCCTCTTATGGCTTAGCAGAAAAGTAGGCAGCTTGAAGACGGCAAAGTAGAATGGATTGTGTGGAAACTGATTGGTTCTCAATTAAGTTTCTACGTGAGAGAATTGTTAAAGTCAATGATTGACACCTAAATATGTCAATTATTTTTTTGGGTGGATCCCAAATACAATAATTAATAATAAAATATATTAATTATGTCGGTGGGTCTCGCATGCATAAAAGAAAATAACAAAAAATTAGAATTCACTATTTGCATAGTGAATCTCATACTTATAAATAGAGGCTTCATTTTATTATTTTCTTCATTTCATTTTCAACCAAATCCTCTGCACTCTAAGAGAGAAAAATATTGTTTATTCTAAAAAGTTTGTGAGAGAGTTGTAATTCTCATATTCTAAGAGAGTGTGAGATTGTTCACTCTTTATGTTCAGAGAGAAGTTGTAAATTCTTTCCACTATAGTGAAATCATTCTACATTTTCCCGTTGATGTTTCCCTCACATTGAGTGTTTTAACACGTTAAATCTGTAGACTGTATCTCATTACTTTATTTTATTGTTAATATAAAGTAATGAGATATTATGAATAACATAACATGAGATATGTTGAAAGCTTAAAACAAGATCAAGATGCCATAGACTTCAGCAATTAAGCCATCCAATCTGTTTGTTGCAAATATATGTTGAAATGCTATTAAAGGTGGGAATCAGCATATAACCAATCTATCATAAATACTAAAAACAAAAACTAAACACAAGAAAACAAGATATTGGAACAGTAAGATTGTTGATTGCTTATTGATGATCCGGGTGCCCTTGTTTTCCACTTCTCTTGCACCAATTACCGTGTATATGTTAAAGTCAATGGTTGGCACCGAAATGGGTCAATTATTTTTTTGGGTGGGTCCCACATATAATAATTAATGAAAAAATATATTAATTATATGGGTGGGTACCATATGAATAAAAAAAATTGATACATTTCGGTGTCAACCATTGACTTTAACAATTCTCATTGTTGAAGGTACACACCAATGAGAACCTTGCAGACGTAATGACCAAGTCTATCAATACAGACAAGTTTGTATGGTGTAGATCCTCTTATGGCTTAGCAGAAAAGTAGGCAGCTTGAAGACGGCAAAGTAGAATGGATTGTGTGGAAACTGATTGGTTCTCAATTAAGTTTCTACGTGAGAGAATTGTTAAAGTCAATGATTGACACCTAAATATGTCAATTATTTTTTTGGGTGGATCCCAAATACAATAATTAATAATAATAAAATATATTAATTATGTCAGTGGGTCTCGCATGCATAAAAGAAAATAACAAAAAATTAGAATTCACTATTTGCATAGTGAATCTCATACTTATAAATAGAGGCTTCATTTTATTATTTTCTTCATTCCATTTTCAACCAAATCCTCTGCATTCTAAGAGAGAAAAATATTGTTTATTCTAAAGAGTTTGTGAGAGAGTTGTAATTCTCATATTCTAAGAGAGTGTGAGATTGTTCACTCTTTATGTTCAGAGAGAAGTTGTAAATTCTTTCCACTATAGTGAAATCCTTCTACATTTTCTCGTGGATGTTTCCCTTACATTGAGTGTTTTAACACGTTAAATCTGTATCTCATTACTTTATTTTATTGTTAATATTTATGGTAGTCAAAAATTTACTAAACTAACAATTATTCTCAATTTCACTTTACTTGCGTGTCAGCTTCAGTGCACGATCCCATAGCCATAACAGTATCAACTCTTATATTACTAACAGGTTCATAAATTAGTAAACTTAACAATAGGGCATTTCCTGTACTTAATGAAAACACCAATGAAGTGTTTGTTAACGAACCTCTCTCATCAAGCTCAACTACATGTGGAACCACGTTCAACTCTTTGAATACAGATTTAGCCCTCCTACAATATCTGCAGAATAACACCACACATACCACATAAAGAAATAAGTAAACAAACGCTTCTGTGGATCAAGCTCAGAACAGTTTTATGGTAAATATTGTTGGCTTCATACCAAGTTGCTCAGTAATAAAAAGCGAAAACGCAAATACTTACACATAGAAACACACAAATATAAAGACACAAGCAGGCGACACGCCAGTCAATGGAAAATTCACGAGTTTCAGCATCTACATAGCTAGAATATATAACCAACGAAAAAAATTTCAAAACATGGCGTGTAATCATGCCCTAAAAACACTTCTTTTGGACAAGATTCAATAAAATCAGATACATTTGAGTAAAACCCAACTCCATAACTATGAGAAGGTGCTGGCTATTAAACATGAGATCTTTACAATGAGAGTGACTGAAAATGTTTTTAGTGAAAACAATGTCAAATTAGTTTTGCGGAGACAGTGAAATCTACACTGTCAAAGGGAACTTACAGTTATTACTCACAAATTATCCCTCTGATCATCATCAGCACATAAACATGTGAATGGTCATTAAAATCCCTTACATTTTTTCCACAACCATTGCCCTTTTTTTTCTTTTTTTTTTCCCCTTTTTTTAATAAAATCATTAACTATTAAAGCAATGTACTCCACTAGATCTCATCAAGCTAAATCACAAAATTGAAAATAAGAACTGTAAATGAGCTACCAAATAATAAATTAAAAAAATGCAAATTTTGAACAATTAAACCAAACCCAGATCCAAAATTTCAACGGAGACGAAGAAAGAGGAAATGAAGAATCGTACGGGCAATAAGACTTGGAGAAGATGACGATCTTGTGGGAAGAGATAGCCTTTTTGACAAAAGCAGCCTCTGAAGAACTCCCAAAAGCTCCGAAGAAAGATGCGCAGAAGAGAGACGTCGCAATTGCTAATGCTAGTAATGAGATCAAAGGTGTTAGTTTTGTAGCCGCCATTAAAGAGTCTGACGCAGTAAACCTTTTTTGCGTTTGGTGGACAGAACACAGAGTTGTAGCTATTTTTGTGTTTGAATTTTTGCTATTCTGGCACCAATTCTTCTTACCCTCAATTCGGACAAATTAATAACGCGTTTATGTGAATACCCTTAGCTAATTCTTGCGCTACATTACAAATTCATTATTATTAAAAAAAAAATATTACATTTAAAATTAAAATATATTATCCAACCACTTATTGAATATTCAATTTTTTCTTTATAGTAGCTAAGTTTTACACAAGTTTTTTTTTTTGGTTTGAAATTTTCGAAATCTCGCCGTCAAATCACCCCATCCGAACTTAAGCGGAACAAATAAAATCTTTGTCTACTCCAGATTCTTATAAAGAAATGAATTATCTGAACTCGAACTCAAAACCTATATTTACATATCTATAATATGTTTTTAAAATGAACTACATCTAAGACAGGTACTAAGAGCAATTCCAAAAAAATAATCTAATTTATCTTTCAACCGAAGAAATGAAATTCCATTAATCTCAATTGTTATGTATTTTGAAAGCATTTGAGCAGCTTAATAATAAAATACCAAATACCGAGTCTATTGAAAAATTCGGATGCGATATTCATACATATTATGTAAATAGAAAATGTTAGTAAAATTTCATATAAATATGTTTCATTTATAGAATAACAAAAGAACACAATGGTTGGGCATCAATCGTGGCGGCATACATAGATAGGCCAAAATACAATAGATTTTTTTTACAAAACCATACTGTGATAATCAACCTAAACAAGGTGTAGTCCCAAGCTATAAAATTTGAAGCTGAAACTCTACTCTGGATAATTATTTGGATCTGATGACCTTATTCCATGCCGCTTGAAATATTCTCTAAATCCGTAGGCACTGAGGTCGTAATTGAACTGCATGTATGGGGAATTCAAGAACAAGAAAATAATATTACATTCAGGCAAACAAAAGTAAAACAGATTGAAATACAAGGAAGTTAAAAAGATGTTGCAACAGAACTTTGAGGAATTCAGACACATATGAAGTATGAACACAGACTGGTTATCTATGAAGAACATGTGTTGTGCGTCTTTCAAAACATTAGCATCATGTGCTGAAGCTAAAACTTGGGTACAAAATAGAAAATAATAATTAAGAGATTATAGAACCTATTATAATAATAGAGGAAAAGGAAAAATAAGCGCGCTCTTGAACTCACTGGTAGAACTTTAACAGAATACTTTGTTATATTTGGATCAGCACCCCTTTCTCGTGTACTTGCCTGCATGGCAAAAGTAGATAGATTACTGAATGCTCAACTCACATTAAGCAGTAAATAAAAAGTCACAGAATTCAACAAGACAAGCCGGCAATGAAATGCATGGTTGACAAGATGAAAAGAGCATGCACAATTACAGTCGCACAGACTACAAGCTTTTGCATGTGTGTGAACAATACAAAAATTAAAATTCCAGAGCATAACTGGATAACCTGCCATTACATATCATATACGCATTACAACAACTAAAAATAAAAGCAATGTAATAGAAAATTATTTAAATGCATAACTTTTCAAATACTATAGAAAGTTATATGAACACATTTCACCGAGGGGTGGCAAAACGAATCAACGAATCGAATTTGTATCGAATCCTAAACGAATCGAATCAAAATGTGATGGATTCGTATTCGATTCGTTTATTAAACGAATCATAATATCAGGATTCGTATTCGATTCGTTTATTAAACGAATCGAATACGAATATTCGTTTATTCAATGATATTATTTAATAAAATAATTTACCACATTTGATTTACATTAATTCTTCATAAATATATACATATGAAATATGTAATTAATATATTTACTAAAAATAACTCACCAAATAACAAAAATATTACTTTTTCTGTGATAATTACCTATAATTTCTCGAATCTTAATTGAAAATTAACAAGAACTAGTAAATAAAAATAATAAAACGAATCCTAAACGATAAATGAATTAATGAGCTTAAATTCGTATTCGATTCGTTTAATAAACGAATCGAATCGAATTGACCAATTTATTAAACGAATCCATTTTTTTCAAACCCGTATTCGCTTTAAAGCGAATCGAATCGAACGAATAAACGAATCCTGACCCAAATTGCCACCCTATTTTCACGTGATACCTAAAGCACAAAAGTTTTATTTTCAAGAACTTTCTTCATTCAAAAGAAATGTCAATTTTGTTGTTCAATTTCCATTAAGTTCTAACTTCTAACTATCTAAGTATATGTAGTTTTGAGAACAATTATTCCTCTATTCCCAATAAGCCACTTTGATCATTTTCAACCAGTTGATTGTTGACCGAGGCAAATGTGAGGTAGAGATGAGCAATAAACGGAGGATTGAACATTCAAATGCAGGTAGGAATCACAATACCTGTTCTGGACTGTGAAATACCTCAATGAACGGATATTCCTTCCTCTGCCTTGTTATACAAAACCCAGGAAATTTTGGACACTCGACCTGGGAAAAACAAGCACCAAAACCAAATATCATGAGAAAAAGTTACGGATGCTAATGGGGGCTGAAGAAGGTAAGAATTATGATGTGTTTAGAGATCATCCCATATTGCTTGAAAAGCGGAAGAGGTAATGCAGGGAGCTATAATATGTGAACAGAGAAAATCATAGGACTTGACTGAAGATAAGTGCAAAATACCCACTGCGACAATGTGACGCTAGATTTACATTTATCATCGAAACCTCATATAAAATGCGCATAGTTTTCATGATCTATATCATGCTTGACTAAACAATCTCCATCAGGAGATGATAAAAGTACAAACCACTTACACGCATAAACTTTACATGTGGATAAAACTCAGCCGCAGCTTCTTCCAGTACTTTGTCAAGATGTTTGGTGAGGTTACCCCTGATCATTTGAACAAATAGTTACACAGACCGTGTTTGATATATATAAGAGAATAAAGAGAGAGAAAGAGAGAGGCTTGTTCAATTCCAAATCACCTAATGGTAAACGCCACGACAATAGGATAGCCTTGATGAAGGATTTGGACAAATTCATGCTCTGATGTGAAATGAATAACACGAGATGGCCCAAGATCTTTTGGATATCCAGTGTAATACCTGGAATTTTTGAAAATGACATGTAAATTCATAATGAACAATGAAGTATTTTAGAAGATGAATGCTAATGTAGCACAGAGTTGAAAACAACCTTATAAACAAATTTAAACTTATAATTTCATATTGGATATATAAAGCTTGCAATCTTTTTTTTTTCCCGCAGAAATTGGATTAACAATAAAAGACTTGGAGTAGTAATGACTAGCATTTGCATGTGAACAAAAATTAAATGTATGTGACTCTTCAAGAGAAAAAGAAAAATGTGTCCGCACTTGCATGTTGAGCGAAGATGACTCATCATTCTATGAAAAATTGTTTGATCCTCCATCAAATCCAGCACTCAACCAAACCAACTTTTCAATTATCCTGCAAGTTGGCAATCTCAAGAGTAAAAATAAATCCATTCAAAATGCCATGTTCATATCAACTAACTATATCCACACATTTCTCATTTCCAATTCACGAAAGTACTAATCAATACTTGGAATTCGAATCAAATTCAGCGAGCATCTTATGGTAATGCCCATAAACTAATTGGAGAATTTCATCAAACAAGTAGCATACAACAAGTGGACATAATTCTTTGAAACATTTCATCGAGCAAGTACCATGCATTATTTAACAAGCTAAAGATATTCCAGTGACATAGGCACACAAACAAAGGCCTAAAAGTTGCTTCTACACAAGTTTCTACAAAACAAATTTCTCTATAAAGTAGAACAAGCAAACATATGGACCAAATGTTGAAAGGAATTAAGAAGAACCTGTTATAGAAACTGGCTGATGCTGAAAATGGCTGCTTCTTTCACTTTGTTTGTCCATCACTTGTTTGTTTTTGAGCTGTCTCTGACATTTATGCAAAATTTCGGGGGTTTAGATGTAATTTTCCGTTTTAATTTACCAAGCAAGTTATATAAATTTATATTTTATTATTAGATTTTCGTACCATCAAATTCTGAATGACTCTTTAAAGTTTAAATAAATAATTTTGCTTTAAAAAGATGAAAGTTATTATCTTTTTAATTAAATATTTTTTATCTGCTTATTAAACGCTGGTGGGCATAACCCATTTTTGTTTAATCCCTGCCGGTACTAGCCACGGATGGGCTAGACACTCGTCTATGACTCAAGTTTTTTTTTTTTTTATTGATTCTTAAATAACTAATAGTCAAATATAGGGATGATAAAAATCTCCACAAGTTCGGGGCCTAGGTTCGAAGCCCAAAGCAAACAAAAATTTGAATTGAGTCGGATTCGGGACCCCAATTCAACCTTAACATCCGAATCGGGGTCGGGGCTCTGTAAAATTTTCAATTTTTAATATTTAAAAAAATTTTAAAAAATATATATAAACTATAAATAAAAAGTTTGTTACCTTATTCTAATGATAATGGGGAATATCATTTTCGATGAATTTCGGGTTCAGAGATTTCTTAATAATTCAAGTTTTGTTTTAGAGATCATGATTCCTAAATTTTTTATTATAATACTATGTTATAGTCAAAATATACTAGAACCAACCCAGTCTAACTCCACATGATTTAAACTTAAACTGCAAGCTTAATCAAACCTTTACATGATAATTGTGATTGCTCCAATGATTCTTCACAATTACATAAGAAGGATGAAGAGTTCAAGCTGTAAGATAATGAACCAGCTAATACCATGAGAAATTGGAAAAAATTTAGACAATTGTGAAAACCAATAGTTGTTGAATCTGAATTCTGAAAGAAAATAAATCAAAGAAAGAAACATTCTTTTTTTTTTCATAATTTAATAAGGGGGAATAAGAAGCATTTGATCTCAAATTAGTAAACTAATTTGCAAAACTTATGAATGGAAGAAACTAGGAGTCTCCCCCTTATACCAGTTATCTTTACAGCTACACCACCACATACATATTTCAGACAAACATATTTGGCCTTGTATCTATCTTATTACCACAGATTACAAAAGAATATTACACCCATACAACTTAACTAACATCAACCCCAACCCATCTCACCAATCAAATTATCGCCAATTTCCCTGAGCTATCACCGGGATTATTACCTTGTGGCCTCGACTGCCTTTCATAGAAATTTCCCCGAAACTGTATGTGCCGGTCACTGATCTAACAGTGAGAGTCACGGTGAACTTACGTGAAGCACCAGGTTTCAGAGTCATGGCTGAAGGGTTGACTTCAATGGCAATGGCTGGTTGCATCCTGGCGGAGATCGTGTAGGTTTCTTCTTCGGCAACATTTGTGACTGTTCGAGTAACTACTTGAGTCTTCACTAGATGGGAGACTGTGATTGATGGAGTATTGAAATTTGATGGGTGGCCCATTGAGTAGTTGCAGGGTTTGTTTGTATAGTTTCTTATCTCATGATTGTCGATGCCAGGTGTTGTGCACAAGAATCCCAAATAATCCTCATAACCTGCCAGACATAAGTTCTGAGAAGTTAGGAAGAGAATAGAAGCACATGTCAATTTTAGTAAAAGTTGCCGGTACCACCAAACTTAGGAGGTCGTCTCCCCGTCCCAGGTGTTAAGGCATGGGTAAACGACAAGTCTATCAAGAAGAAAATAAATGTATAAAAAGGAAGAGGAATTAAACCTGCATCAAATATGAGTCCAGGATCCAAGGCAGCTCTTGGATTGACATGGCCACTCCCATAGTCAAATGGTGTAGCTTTAACCAGTTTCATGGCTTCTGTTTCAGAATATTGTTGTGCTTGAAGAGGCCTACTGGCTCTATCCAGCTTTGTTGATGTGGTCATCAAAGCTGATTTTATAGCAGCTGGGCTCCAATGAGGGTGCTTTTGCTTCACAAGAGCAGCTATCCCAGCTATATGCGGTGCAGCCATGCTGGTTCCAGATATCAAGGCAAATCCTTCTCCTGCTAAGAGCAAACAACTTCTTAGAATGCAAGCATTTTCATTTTCTTTCAAGTGTGAAATTATTTTCATATTCCTCTTAACTAATATGCTCTTTAAATGTTTGCATTTAATAACCATGAAGACAACTTAGAATTGCACGATCTTACCCACAAAATTAGCTTCATCTGTTCCATTGGGAGACCAAGCAGCCCAAATGAGAGAGCCAGGAGCCAAAATGTCTGGCTTGAGAAGATCTGCATCTTGGAAGCTGAAATCTTTTATATTGGGCCCTCGAGCAGAAAATATTGCAACCTGCGGTGCTGATTTATGGAGAATAGGCATCAAACCATCTCCAATGGTACCTGTAGCCTTAAAAATCTTCACTCGTCCAGTCCAGTCTCTGGTTGTAGAGACGTTGTAGTAGTCTATAAGATCCTAGAATAAAGATGCCCAAGCACCAGACACTTAAGAATCAGGAACATGCCAGAGCAAACAAATGGACAAGGGGGACAGCACATAAGAATCAGGACAAAGCATAAACAACTTAGCAATGTTACCGATGCGGATCAAATTTCACCAACATTAAGATAACAGAGTGGTTTGCCTCTGTCTTGTCATTGATAGTTATTAACATATATATATATATATATATATATATATATATATATATATATATATATATATATATATTAGAAGAGTTCAACTAATTACCATTGACTTGCTGACTTCTGTGATAAGTATCCCAGGAATACCAACTGGAACAGGATCAAATTTTGTTCCTGGGGAAACATTTTCCACAGCAAGAACGAATCCAGCTGCACCAAGGCTCTTCGCTGTTTCCGAAACTTTCTTGATGGATGCAGTACCAACAACAAAATTGAAAGAATACCCGCAAAGAAGAATGTTACCCTCAACCAAGTTCTTGTTTAACACTTCTGATCTCTGGCAGTCTGAGGGGCTGTATTTCATTACTGAAGAATCCAGAAGAACATCATTTGCAGCAACCAAGGTAAAAGTTCGATTTCCATGCGTAGCAGCTGCATTAATCCATGAGAAGTACCAGCATTAGACAGGAAGATGTCTATGCAGAAGGAAAAATTAAGGACCCTAGCAGACAACTAACTGCAAGTATTCAACAACCAACTATTACATTCGAAAATGTGCATATTTGTGTCTTTGTGGTGTGGATAAAGGACTGAAGGAAATTGAAACTATCTACAACAGGACACCCTTGAAAATCACCAGAAGAATGGATGCGGTATCACACAGCTAAACTCAACTCGACAAAGACTTGAAGCTGAGGAGTCCAAAATGGATATCATATTTGGTGATGTTTGACCTTCAATGATTCTATTAAAATATATATACACACAAAATGATGAAAGGGAACAATGTTCAAGGAATTTCTCATAGCTTTGGTAAGATCATTGATATGCCTGAAGCTCTTCTGTATATCTAGAATATGAGTTTCTGGAAATTAGTTCTTAGCCAGCTTCAGCTCAGTACATGGTAGAAAGAACCAAAGATACAGATAAGTTATTGGAACTCCTTGAATTAGTTCTCATGTACCTTGTTATTACAACACGAAACATGTTAATGGTGCTTTTTGCTATTACTAGAATCTCCATTTCTCAAATCTCAATCAACAAGTTGACCAGATTTCTATTTTCATTAACAATTTCCAGATCAGCCATCTGTGTCATATTATTACACATGTCTTCTGCAGGTTTAGTAATACTCTTCCAAAGGTTATCATATCAAAAGAAACAAAGAACAAAAATAATGAAACTTACGTGACAACCCAATTCCAGCTAAGATTTTTCCATTGCCCAGGTTCAGATGGTTTTTGTATCTGCGGTCATCAATTGCAGCTGCTACAGATGTTATCCATGGACTATAGGATACCAAAGTTTTGGGAAAAGGACCTCCATTTCCAGCAGCCTGGGCAACAAATACACCTGCTTTTACAGCTGCAAGAAGCGTAGCATCGAAAGGATTTAAAAATGTGGTCTTGGTGGTTGCAGGAGGACTGTTTGGCCCTACAGAGAGGCTAAGTATATCCACTCCATCATGAACAGCCTGTCAACATAAGTTTTCTCAAATTAAAATTAACGCTCCTTTCAGGAAAAAAATTAATGCTCAAAGATATAACCACCAATCAAAACAACCAAAGAGCATGTAAGACTCGTTTGGGAAGTTGCATGAGTACATATTATTTCATAGCATGAAATGCAGCACTTCGTTACCACTCAACCTAAGAATTTTTGTTTTTTCTCCCCATTCTTGATCAAATATTAAGCAAGGCAAATCTTTCCCCCCAGAGGTCAAACGAAATAGAGAAGCAGGATGATTTGTCTACATGATATAGATAACATCATAGTTAAGGAGAAAATATGTAAGCTAGAAACTGCTATTCAAATGTCAATAAGGAGCCTATGTACTATAGGAACATATGTCTATCAATAAATCAGAATGTATTTTGAAAGGTGTCGATGGGATAACCGTATAAAGGAAGGGTATATGGACGAGCTATATACCACCCACAACCCATTTTATATCACAGCAAAAACAGAAATAAACACTACTGGTGCCTTCTAATTTTTTGGGTGCCGCTTGCTATGAATGATAACACACCTGATCAATAGCAGCTACCACATCTGCTACAAAGCCTCCAAAAAGCCTGTAGAGTGCCTTGTACACAGCAATCCTGAGCAAAAAAAATTTAGCCCTCTTTAACAAAGAAAAGATTGTACTAAAAAATCTGATTGAAGTTTTGCCAATATAGGACCATCAATCCCCACCTGGCACGGGGAGCCATTCCACTTGCTCTCCCAAATTCATGGCCATGCATTCTCACTGGAATTCCATTATTTCCAGCCGCTATAGATGCTGTATGACTGTCGTCAAAACCAAAAACAGAAGTGTAAAAGAGTCATTAAATCTGACACGTCTTACTCAAATGTAAAGAGAATAAAGCATCTTGTCTCATACAGCATTCAGAAGTCCTGTCAATAGATTCTTTATAGCAGTCAGGGGAACAGAAATGGCATCACACTACAGTCACATATGAGATTACCCTTTACTTCCAACTCTAGACTTCCAAAAAGTATCGGGAAAGAATAAGAAAATGAAAAATTTTATTCACAACTTCAAGGGGTCACATTTCAAGAAGAAATGCAAATGGTAGCATGGGATGTCATTTGACATTGGTATTCAAGAATGATGTGTATCTAACCTTCCATGTCCATCGCCATCCATGGGAGAAGCAAAATCAACAGCAGGATTGAATGCCCGAGCTGCTATGGCAGCCTCTGCAAAATGTTGGGCACCAATAATCTTCCCATTACAGAAATTTCTTTTAGTATCAGGATCAACTTCACATTTTCCCCTGTACTTGGGCACAGGCCCATAAGGGTCAGTGTGGTGGCTTGCAAAGCTTGGATGGTGGGGATAAATTCCAGAATCTACAAATCCTATCACAATGTCTTCACCAGCCCTGTCAAAGCCACCTCCTGTCGGCCATACTCCAGTAGGTAGCCCCAAAAACTGTGGGGTGTGTGTCGTAAGTCTCTTCACCTTCCAATCTCTTTCAACAGATTTCACACCAGGGGCACGTCGTAGGGTTTCTGCCTACTAATATAGCGGGACAGTGTCAAAGGAATGAGAATGCAAAATGAATGAATATCAATAAATCATAAACTGCTCTATTAAACTAAGGATTCAAACAGGAAGCACAAGAATAAGAAACTTTAATTGCTTTCACCTGCTCCAGGGTAATGTGAACTGCGAAGCCATTTATAAGGTGTTTATAGCTGTAGAGCTTTTTGTAAGTACCACGCTCAAACAGCAGCCCAAGCAGCATGTCATGTTTCTCTTCAAGATGAAGGGCATAGGATGTGACCAATTCACTGAAAGAATCAACAATGCTTAGATAGAGTAATGAAGCACAATTTTCAATAGTACATTGCAATTGCTTATTTCTAGAGGGTAATAAAGATCACGCACACTAAGAATGTACATGATATAAGACGTTATGAAGAAATAAATCTCCAACAGAAATAAGAAGTTTAATAATTTGACTAATGTAGATAGTAAGCATGGAATCAGAATATCCATATTTTCAATTACGGTACTGGATTTACGTGAAGTTTTAGGATGCATATTAAATATATAAATACTTGCTTGCATGCAAGAGAAAAAATGATTTCTAGATTATAATGGCATTACTCCACTACAGATAGCAGAGCATAGTAAAATTTCACTCTGGTTTCCCAAGAAACAGTCTCCATTCACCAAATCATTTGATGAAAGTGGAAACCTTTACAAGGCCACAATTATAAAACTGAACAAACACTACAAGATAAATAAAGATTTCAACAAAAGGATATGCCGTTCAGTCTGAATTTGTTTCTATTACTACTACCAAAGCATGTGGAAACTTACAGAAAATGCAAATCAGAGTTGTTTAAATGTTTCACTTTTTAATCATCTCCATAATATTACAGTGAAAATGGAAATAATTATTTAAAAATTGAGCTTAATTGTGTGAAAGTCGAGCATCACAGCTCATCTAACAGTTGTGACTGTAGATTGGATAGGCTCAGGTTGGTCTAAAACACCCAGCAGTATGCAATTGTATATAAGAATAAACTCGATAAATATAATGTAATTATTAATTAGGAATTCACCTATAAAATCAATTAATCTCATCTAAATATTAATCAGCAATTAACATATAATATCCAGGTTAAATGAACAAACACACCCTAGTACTAGGCTTGATTCTGTGGGTGGAGGTTTTAAACTAGACATTGACTGTTCCACATCCATTTCCACAATAGCCAGCTTTGACTTGGTTTCCATGAGCTTTTGCTATTGAATAAATTAGGCATAACCGAAGGCTACATAAAATCAATCCAAATCCAAAACTTGACACTGTCCAAGCAAAATATCATTTTCAGCAAAGATATGTCATTAGTCATGGCCCCACTCAAAAAAGTTCAATTTGATATAACATTCCATGTATTATTAAAAAATTCCAAACTTATCAATCTGGCTAGAAAAAGCTGAAAATGATAACAAAGAATTATGTGGATGATGTTGTCAATACCTGGTAGTGTCAATCTTCTCATCAGATTCCATGGCAATGGCTTCAAAACCATTATCACCACCTCTGTAACTTACAGTAGGCTCTCCTTCAATCATCACTATGTAAACCTCCGCTTTCCCAATAATCAAAATGTTTAATAACACAATAAATATACATAAAAACTCTGCTGCCCTCATTTTCACTGATCAAGTGCCAATCTATGCAGCCCTAAGATCTGTACCAATGAAATAACAAACAGTTAATTAGAATGATAATGATCATATCAATAATATAGCTGATTACTAAGCTTACAGTTTGATTACTGATTGTTTCCAGAGAAATAGAAAAGCTTTTAAAAAATTAAAATAAAATTAAAATTTTAAAACTCCAATCCAGTGCAAACAGGGAGAGATTAATCGGGCTTAAAAGTTAACAAATTAAACAAAAAAAAAAATCCCATTTCAAAGCTGATCACATCAGAATCTCAAGTCTCAACCAGCTAAATAACAGACTAATCTATCCATTCTTTTACAGCTAAAAGCACCATTAATTTTTTTTTTTTTTTTAAATAGAAACCTCAGTTGGAAGAAGATCAGATTGCAGAGATATATGAACAAATATTAGAAGAACAAGCCGATTGTTTAAGTATGAATCGGAGAGATGAAAGCACTTTTGATCACCACAGAGATGCACTTTTTATTTGTTTTCATAAACAATGAGTAAATGGCATATATACATAAACAATCAGCAATCACTCGTAAAAACTACTTCAATCACCAGAATCATATAGCTGCAAATTTTTTATTTAAAAAAAAAAAAAGTAAAATTAAAAAAAAAAAATGAGCTACTTTAATCAACGATCCAAGAAAAGAATAACAATCAAGCAAAAAAAAAAAAAAAAAGCGACACCATTCACATTTCGGCCAATAAAGAAGATTGCATCAATAAAGAAAGCAAAGCAAATATTTTAACTCAACCCACGCGCTAAAACGAATCAGGAAAAAAGCTTACCTTCGTGCCTTCGATAACACGATCAGTCGAAGCAAACAAACCGATCATACACTACAATACAAAACGGCAATCACATTTGCCGTTTATGTGGATCTCACTTTGTTAAAAATAAATATAAATTGAGTGTTCGCTGGTGATTATTATTAAGAGAGCGAGAGTGGATGAGTGAGTGAAGAGTGAGGTAGTTAGGGTTTTTTAATAATTTATTTATTATTTTTTGTTTTATTATTAATAAATATTAATTTTGAGAATATTTTATTGGTATTTTTCAGACAAGGAGCCGATTATGATGGAGAAGTGACAGACAAATCATTATAATAAATAAAATTACAAGTCATTTAATTATTACGTTTTTTTTATTATTATTATTATGTATTTTTCATCATATTGGTATCAGTCAATTAAATCAAGCTTCATTTATACCAGATTTATATTTTTTTTTTTTTTTGGAGGTTGAGACGGAGACGGGAAACTTTCGCGCGCAAGCTGTCGGGCATTGCCGCTGAAATGACAATGTTAACCTTGACATCCGGTTCCGTTGATGGATAGCACTTGCGGACCCGACCCGAATCTAGTTTTTTTTTTTTTTTTGGCAAGTCTTCACTTTTAGCATATTTAAAATACGGCCAACTTATGGTATACTTTTCTTCATATTGCTTTTCTCTTTTATTTTGGCAAGTCTTCTGTCTTGTATTTCCATTTCTTTATCCATTTTTTCATGTCCAAACTCGTATAATTTTTTCAACATTTTTTTCTTGCTTTGAGAAAATTGATCCAAGATTATTTGTTTTTAGACATTTGATGTCCGAATTTCTTTGGTCTGCAAATTCTTTTTCTTCTTTACTTTAATTCGATAATTCAAGATAATCTTTTTTAATAAATGATATAAAAAAGATTTGGTGTCGTTATAGACAATATATTATAAATTGGGGTATGACAATTGACAAAAGGATTTGAATTTCCTTTTGATGTGGCCTCTCTTCAAAACTCACGTGGGTAACTAGTGGTAAATAAATAAAGTATATCAAAATAGTTAAATCTCAATTACCCATGGCCATTATTAGTAATGGAAATGTAGGTAAGAGTATGAGATGGTATGGGGTTTTACCTACTTCATTTAAGCCCGAAATGGATGATTTGGCAGTAGGGTTTCCAATAATTCAAAAAATAATAATGAAAATGTAGTATAAAAGCTCGGATCAGAATAGGATTTTAATTCGTGAAAAAAAAATTATGTTTTAGCAACTGTATTTCAGTATTCCACATTTATTTATATATTTTATATATTAATCCTCGACATTAAACTATCTAAAAGATTTTACAGGTTGAAAACTAAAACTCTTTATATTGTTTAATAGAATTTGAATAGAGTTTTTTTTTTTGAAACTTTGAAAATCCAACGTCAAACCACTCGACTTTCACTTAAACAAAGTAGAAAAAACCTTCGGCTACCCCCAAACTCTTCCAATAAATGCATCCTCGAAATCAAATGAGGACCTAACAACCAAGTTTTATGTCATTACCACCAAATCGACTTTGCATAAAGTTTCATATAAGGGATTTAATTAAGTTAGAATATCGTTTTATATTTAAAGAATAATGATACAACCATAGCATGATTTGTTTAAATTGAAAACACATCACTTGGCCAATATGGTTAATTTTTAGTATTATATATTTTTCATTCAATCAATCATGTTGTGCTACATCAATTTGTATTGAAATTTGTTTTCTTAAATTGGTGCAAGCTTCTATTTTCTACAAGTTATAATATTTAAATTAAATTTTGAATAGACAAAAGGTTAATTATTCTAGAAGGCAAGATCAAAGTTGGATTCTAGATTGAGTAATTAGGGCTAATTTTCGTAGGTTACTTTTTGAAGATGTAAAGCTAATGATCGAATGAGTGTATGAAAAATTATTGGCATATGGAATGGAAGAGACAAAAGTAAGAAAACGCGTATTTGACAACTTAATATAATTAAATGTGCACATTTCTAGGCTGGCTAGTTTAAAATTTTGTGGATTTCAATGTTAATATTGCCCATTTATAGTTAATATCATATTGTCAAACAACCTTAAATCATTTAATCAATATTTAATCCTTATTTTTTGCTTGAATAAAAAGGAAAATGGTACATAAATTCTCAAGTCTCGATGACGGAGCCACATACAGTTGAGTTGAGTGGGACTCTCGTCCAATCTAAATTTTTTTGATAAATAATATCGTCCCCAAGGGACATGGTTTGGTGGTGTAGCGTTCAGTACCTCACCTTGAGGCTCTGGGTTCGAATTCAGGGAGTGCGTTTTTTGTAAGAGCCTGGGACAGCCGGAGGTTTTAACTGCTCCGCTTAAGTCCGGAAGTGGTGGTTTGGCGGTGTAGATTTCCAATGATTCCAAAAAAATACCTAACATTTTTTATGAAAAATAAAATTTGCTTCATTGAATCAAACTTTTGATGGGTCATACTCATACATTGGCTTAGTTATGATAAATTTTGATTTTCATAAAAAAAAAATTGCTTTTCATGATACACGCCTAAATCATCTGGTTAAAAAATTAAAATTTTTATTAATTTATAAAATAGTTTTAACATATTTTCGGATTGAGCAGAGACAAACTCATTAACCGTAATGGGTTTTGGATTGATGCATGACAATGAGAGTATAATAGAAGGAAATAAATATTGATTAAAAACATTTTTATGTCATTAAATTTTTTATTTAATAAAAAAGAAGTTATAGGTATGGAAAGTGCATGAATGATTCACGAGAGGCTATTTTGGATAAAGAGATTGGATTGGATTGAACTACCGAAGAACATGTGAGGGTTTGCCCCCACCATAAATGTCGTTATGTTTATACACAGCATGTGACTTTGATTTTCGATATATCACTAAATGTTTCAACTAATTTTATAAATTTGATGCTGAGTTCTTTGTTTTATTATGTATGTTTTGGGTCCGGCTACCATATTGCACGTGGGTACATACTCATGGGTATGGGTATAATCGAGTGTAGTCGAGTCGAGTAGTGGTTGTTTGAACTCGGTTTTATAAGCTCTTGAACTCGAATTCGAATCAAGTTTTATATGTATTATCGAGCTCGACTTATTAAGAAAATATTAGAATCAAACTCGACTCGAAATCGATTATTGTATGAGCTGAGCTCGAATTTTTAAAATTTAATTTTTAGACTTTTTTTTTTTGCTTATTCAAATTTTAAATAAATTATAAGTAATTTTTCAGAGTTTATTTAGTTATTCAAATTCTAAATAAAATTCAAATATTTATGACAGACACATACATATATAGTATAATATTGAGTTGTGTTGTGTCTATACGATTCGAGTCGAGTCTATTTTGAATAGTATTCGGAAGTAAAAAAACGAGTCGAATTGGTATCGTTTGATAATCGAGTTATTATTTTTGAGTTTGAGCAGCTCATTTATTAAACAAATCGATCTCGAACCAATTCAAATGCTAGTTGAGTTCAAGTTATTCATAAATGACTTGATTCATTTACAACTCTAGTGACAGGAAAAGAAAATTAATCTAAAACGGTGTCGCATGAGTTTCGTGAGGAGTAATTATAACAAATTTGGATCTATGTACATAACTACGTTGTGTTAAATTTTTCATAATACTTTATCACACATATTTTAATGGTACTTTATATATTTTTTAAAATATAAAATAAATTTCTGAACCCGAATTTCCATCATCTTACTGCAAGTTAGAGATCATTAGCCTGGAATGTAAAAACTGAAATAAATAGTCAAATGTGGTCTAAACTTTGGTTAGGAAGGGAGTTTAATAAAATTTTCTGTGGTTTTAATTTATATTAAACAAATGTGAATATGATTACAAACTAATTTTCTTTTATTAAAAAAATGGTGTGTTACAAACTGATTTTCAATTAACTCAAATCCTTTGAATAAAACGGTTTTTCTATTGTGATACGAAATTTAATAAGATTTCGTATTTGAACCTGACGTATAAGAGTGGCAATGGGTCGAGTCGGGTCCGGACTTTGATAAGCCCGGTCTGAGCCCGGTAAGTATTTTTTTAGTCCGGATTCGGGCGTCTGCCGGACCGGCTTGGGCTTTATCCGGCCCGATGTTTATTAATAAAAAATTAAATAAATTTTATTTTATTATATAAATATTTATATATATAATTTATTATATGAATATTTATAATTTATTATATAAATAATATTTTTTTAAGGCCCGGACTTAATATGCTACCAGGTATTTTTTACCCTAGACTGGGCCCGTGTTTTTTTACCATTACTCACGTACTAACTTTGTGTCAATTAACTTTTGCCTCGATTTTTGCTAATTTATAGACCTTTATTTTTATCATAATTTATTTGTTAATCTCCGTTGTATTGTAAATTTTGTCATATTTCAATATATTGGGATCCATATATGATCTTAAAATCATGTTTACGTTTCACACTACACATTATACAAACAAATGAGCTTTTCGAAAAAATAACACTTACCCTAAAATCCATTTCATTCAAATCACTCATTCCGAGCTTAAGCGGAGTAAGTAAAATTTCCGGCTGTTCCGACTGTCTTAAATTCTTACAAGAAACGCACTCCCTGAATTTAAACTCAGAACCTTAAGATGAGATCATAAGTCATACACTACCAAACCACGCCACTTGAGACTTACACACAATACATTTAATATGTTTTAACTGTTTACTCAATCGATTACATTATTTGGATTCCTCATTATCTACTACATCAATCTTGATTGCTATATCAACTTAGATCAAACTTTATGCTTAAACACTTTTGAAGTCGATAAGTATTGTGAATGCTTTGAAGTGGGGATGCAACAATACAAGATTGAAAAAGGGTTAATAAAAAAGACACAAAGTTGCTAACTAACTAAAGATTCGATGCATTATCACTATTAAGCTTTGCTGCAATAACAACACAAACAAGTTTTATTATAAAACTTCTCACACTCGGGAAGATTTAATGTCTATGCAGTCTTAATTTTTTTTTTTAAATAAAATTTTATCCGCAACTTAAATGTGACCTACAAATCACAATAAGATAACTTCATTATTAGACCAAAACACTGTTGTAAATTCCTCAAATTCATTAAATATGATATGTATATGTATTTATATATATTTGGAATTCCCAAGGGGTGTATGGGAGGTTACAATCCTTGGAGGGTTGCAACCCACCCCTAGGGGTGCCCTATTGGCACCCCTCCATGCCTTATATAAGAAGGCTTTTATTCCAAATGAAAATACATAAAATATACAATTAATATCCAAGAATGGAAAAAAGGCATTGTGTTTTGTTTTCTTTGTTTTGAGAGAGAGATCCACCATTTGGATCCAAGTTCATACACTTGTTAAGGAGTGCTCCTTGAACAAGAAGAATCCAAGTAATCCTGGGAGAACGTTGGCAAAACGAATCCGTAAAGCACCCGTGACGGAGCCAATAAGTTCTTAAGGACAGAGATCATCTCGACTTGGACAATTCTGTGATCTCCATTTTCTGGTTTGTTTTAATGGTTTTCTGGTTTTAGGGTTTCATGCATCTAGATCTACTTTTGTTGTTTTGATCTGTTTGATTGCAAGTTATATTACTGTTTGATGACACATATTTGCTAACAATCTTAAGAACTTATTGTATCGTGTTATTAGATAGTAATTTGCATGTTAGGGTTTGAATATTTTCTGGAAATTACGAACTGTGCATGAAAAACCCGTAGGGCGTTCGAACGCCCGACGCACGCGAAGGCTAAAAATTTGAACTTTCGTTAGAACGTTCGAACGCGTCTTCAAACGCAACTCGAACGCAAGCATTCTGCCTTAGAACGTTCGAACGCGTCCTAAACGCTACTCGAACGTAAACTCTCTGGAATCGTTCCGTTCGAACGCGTTCACGAACGCTATACGAACGTGAACTCTCTGGAATCACACCGTTCGAACGCGTTATCAAACGCAACACGAACGCACACACACTGGACAGTCTCGTTCGAACGTAGATACGAACGTGACACTAACGACTTTGTCCTGTAAGTATAATAAACTGCAAACTTTAATTAATATTAACTTGGTTAGTCATATACTGAAACACTTTAATCTTGGTAGTATAGACTAAGTTATTATTAAGTTGTTCAATTATCACAAGCATTCACATAGTGATAAAGTTGAAACTAATTGGTGTGTTGCATAATTGGTTGAGAATTTAAAGTGTAATTTTACACAAGTAATTTCATCCAATCTTGATTAACATATATATCTACACTTGTCGTAATAATTGTGCTATTGGAAGAGTGTAAATCTGAGTTGTGAATTGCTAAAAGATCCTATTGGAAAAGGTGTTCGAAGAATATTCGTTCGTTCAATTTTCCTTAAGTATCTTTAGTTGAAATTCAATGACTTGTATTTATTGGAACTTTCGTCCATTAGAACAACAAGTGACTACCTAGTACATCACTTTGAACAAGATCATTCGTTGATCATTGTGCAATTCGTCTTTCGTAGACTGATTAAACCCTGTTGAATTTCCTGTTACAAATGGCTAGCGGAAATATCAAAGAATACTGGTCTCTCACGGAGAAAAGCCGGAGAAATTTGGTGGGGCAAATTTCAAACAGTGGCAGAGCAAAATGCTGTTCTACCTGACAACTCTCCAGTTGGCTAAATTCCTCAAAGATCCTCCGGGTCATGTGGAGGGTGAATCTGAATTGGCCAAGGAAGAGCGAGAACAGACTTGGATGTCTGGAGACTTCTTATGCAAGAACTACCTTTTGGGTGGTCTTGACAATACCCTGTACAATGTGTACCAAGGCATGACTTCTGCGAAGGTTCTCTGGGAATCTCTCGAGAAGAAGTACAAAACCGAAGATGCCGGACAAAAGAAATTTGTCGTGGGTAGGTTCCTGGACTACAAGATGGCAGTTTCAAGGACGGTGATGTCTCAGTTGGGTGAACAACAATAGATCATTCATGAAATATTGGATGAAGGGATGAAACTGTGTGAGACGTTTCAAGTTGCCACTATAATTGAAGAGTTGCCTCCATCATGGAAGGATTTCAGGAGCTATCTGCAACACAGAAAAGAAGTAGATGAGCCTTGAAGACCTTGGAGTTCGATTGAGAATCGAACAGGACAACATAATGTCCGAGAAGGCCAGCTACAAGACTATGGAGTCTAAGGCCAACATCTTTGAGGATGTAAATGGTAGCAAGAAAAGAAAGAACAGTGAAGCTGATTCTTCCAAGCGAACAAGAAGTTCAATGGGAAGTGCTACAACTGTGAAAAGAGCGGTCATATGACAAAGGACTGCAGAAACAAGATATCTCAGGACAATGGCAGGATATATGAGGCCTATGTCACTGAAGATGAGCAGTTAACTGATGAGATTTCAGAAATGAATCTCTCAACAGTGGTAACTGAGGCCAACTTGGTTGGGAATCCGAGAGAATGATGGGTAGACTCTGGGGCTACTCGTCATATCTGTGCTGATAGCAAGATGTTTTCCTCGTATCAGAAAGGTCGATGGCGGCGATCATCTGACAATGGGAAACTCGTCTACCTCTAGAGTGGTTGGACAAGGCACAGTAGTTCTGAAAATGATATCCGGAACGGAGCTTACATATAATAATGTTTGCATGTTCCAGATATTCGGAAGAACTCGGTCTCGGGTTTGTATTTGTTTCTGACAAGATTGTATTGACCAGAAATGATGTCTATGTAGGAAAATGATACCTCGCTGAGGGTCTTTTCAATGACTGTCAATTGTGCTATTAATAAAGCTGAAACTTCTGCTTATATTATTGAGTCACAAAATGTATGGCATGAGAGGTTAGAACATGTTAATTATGATACATTAATTAACATGGACCTTATACCTAAATTTGCATTGATAGCCAACATGAGTGTGAGGCATGTGTTGAAGCAAAAATACATAGAACATCATAGAACGAAGTTCTGAACCCTTGGAACTTGTACACATTAGTATGTGACATGATTTTTGTGCAAACAAGAGGCGGTAAAAAGTACTTTGTCACTTTTATCGATGAAAGCACAAGATTCAGTTAAGTGTATTTGCTGAGGAGCATAGCTGAAGCTGTTGAGAGCTTTATACACTGAGAACGAAGTTGCAAATCAACTTGGCAAGGAAATCAAAAGAATCAGGAGTGATAGAAGTGGTGAATCTGTTTCATCATTCGGTGAATATTGTTCTGTGCACGGAATTATTCACGAAACCATTGCTCCGTATTCTCCTCAACAAAATGGGATTGCTGAGTGCAAAGACCGAACGTTGAAGGAAATGATGAATGCCATGTTGACTAGTTCTGGTTTACCTCAGAACTTGTGGGGGAAAGCCCTGCTTTTCGCGAACTACGTTCTGAACAAGCTTCCTCACAGAAGATTGGACAAGACACCATATGAGTTGTGGAAAGGTTATGTATCTTCCTACAAATATCTGAAAATGTGGGGGTGTCTTGCCAATTGCCAAGGTGATGGCTCCTAAACCTAAGAAGGTGGAATATGACCCAAAACTGTTGACTGTATATTCTTCGGATATGCTTGCAACAGTAGTGCGTATCGATTCTTGGTACACAAGTATGAGATTCCTGACATCAATCTGAATGTGATGATTGAGTCAAGGAATGCAATATTTTTGAAGAGACATTTCCTTGTAAGGAAAGACAAAGAAGAGAGTCTCTCAAAAAGAGCTGTTGATACTGTCAAGGACAGTGATCATGTTGACCAAGAGTCAGATCCGATTTTCTGACATATTTGTTAGAAAATGAGCCTCGAAGCTATAAAGAAGCACTGTCTTCTTTGGAGGCACCTCTGTGGAAAGAGGCGATTATCAGTGAGATTGATCCAATCCTACAGAACCATACTTGGGAGTTGGTTGATCTTCCTCCAGGTTGTAAGCCACTGGGCTACAATTGGAAAGATGAAAATGGATGGATCAAAAGATAAGTACAATGCGAGGTTTGTCATAAAAGATTATAGACAGAAAGAAGGCCTTGTTACTTTGACACCTATCCACCAGTGATTCGTATCACATTAGTAGAATGCTTATAGCTATAGCAGCTATATTTGGTCTTGAAATACATCAAAAGGATGTAAAGACGTCATTCTTGAATGGTGAATTGATGAAGAGACTTACATGGAACAACCAGAAGGGTTTAATGTTTCTGAAAAGAACAGAAGGTGTGCAAACTTGTAAAATTCTTGTACGGATTAAAACAAGCACCTAGACAATGACATGAGAACATTGACAAAGAGATGTTGTCAAGTGGGTTTAAAACCGATGAGTGTGATAAGTGTATATACACCAAATCAACTCAAGAATGATATGTCATTGTATGTCTCTATGTAGACGATATGCTGATAATTGGTAATAATCATGAGTTGATTCAGTTTACCAAGACGTGTTAACCAGCAAATTTGATATGAAAGATTTGGGAGTAGCTAACCTAACTTTTCCTCTATCAAAGAATACTGGCTTAAGCATATCGCAATTAGAGTATTCAAGGATCATTGGAAGTCTGATGTATCTCACGAATTGCACACGAAGTGATATCGCTCAAGCTGTGAATAGGCTTAGCAGATATACTAGCAATCCAGGACATAACCACTGGAAAAGCCATAGTAAGTGGTTTTGAGGTATAAGAAACTTCAAAATATGGGCTACATTACGAGAGATATCCTGCTGTTCTAGGGGATACAGCGATGCTGGATATCTGATATAGTGGATTCCAAATCTACGGTTGGATTTGTTTTCACACTTGGTAATGTAGCCGTGTGATGGAAATCCTCGAGGCAAACATGTGTTGCCCGGTCTACTATGAAATCAAGTTCATAGCATTAGACAAAAAGCGGAAGAAGCAGAATGGCTTAGAACTTCCTGGAGGATATTCCTAGTTGGGCCAAACCGGTGCCAACGATTAGCATACATTGTGAAAGCCTATCGGCTATTGGGAGAGCCCAAAACACAATGTATAATGGTAAGTCTCGACACATACGTCGGAGACACAATACCATAGGTCAACTGCTCTCAAGTAGCATAATATCGATCGATTATGTTGAGTCGAAGGAAACCTAGCGGATCCACTAACTAAAGGTTTACCTCGAGAGCAAGTTGAGAAGTCATCGAGGGGAATGGGCTTGAAGCCTATAATCTAAGAATTGTCACTGTGGAAACCCAACCTAGTTGACTGGAGATCCCAAGATCTAGGTTCAAAAGGGACAACATAAACTTTGTGCAATTCAAAACAAGCACTGAAGAGTTTCGTACTCTTTCCCATTCCGATAATGACGCTGAGTGCTGTCTGTCATTGGTTAGGATAAGCTAAGGCTTTTAATGATCACTATATTAGGAGATGAGTCCTAATGGGGGTAAAGACAGATTACCTCTTCATAGTAGATCACCTATTTCAAGTAAGAAGTGAGGCCGCTTCCATGGGAATCTTTAAAGGCGGGTTACCCTAAAGTGCTTGAAGAATCCAGGACCGTTGTTCAGGGCCAAAAATGAACACAACCGTAGAACGGGTAAATGGTCGAATTAAAGCTGTGTGTTGGCAATGTCTTGGTTTACACCAACGGCAGAACAGTTCAAGACTATGGGTCACTGGTTTGCCAAGTAAATCCGATTGTCACTCACTAGGAAAGGTTCAAGGCGAAAGCTACCTATTTCGATGCAGCTTTAGCTCACGGTATCTCTCTCACGTGCCTAATGAATATTTGAAGAATTGTGGGGGATTGTTGTAAATTCCTCAAATTCATTAAATATGATATGTATATGTATTTATATATATTTGGAATTCCCAAGGGGTGTATGGGAGGTTACAATCCTTGGAGGGTTGCAACCCACCCCTAGGGGTGCCCTATTGGCACCCCTCCATGCCTTATATAAGAAGGCTTTTATTCCAAATGAAAATACATAAATATACAATTAATATCCAAGAATGGAAAAAAGGCATTGTGTTTTGTTTTCTTTGTTTTGAGAGAGAGATCCACCATTTGGATCCAAGTTCATACACTTGTTAAGGAGTGCTCCTTGAACAAGAAGAATCCAAGTAATCCTGGGAGAACGTTGGCAAAACGAATCCGTAAAGCACCCGTGACGGAGCCAATAAGTTCTTAAGGACAGAGATCATCTCGACTTGGACAATTCTGTGATCTCCATTTTCTGGTTTGTTTTAATGGTTTTCTGGTTTTAGGGTTTCATGCATCTAGATCTACTTTTGTTGTTTTGATCTGTTTGATTGCAAGTTATATTACTATTTGATGACACATATTTGCTAACAAACACATCAATATCCGGTAAATATACATGATACTTTAGCAAGATCTTTTTAAAATTGGCTACTTTGTGGATGAATTTTTTCTTAATGGGAACTTTAAAGTCCCATACATGGTGGATGAATTGGTGAAAATGACTTGCACTGATCTTTATGATATAAAAGGGGACAAAAGGTAAAAGGCAAATGTGACAAAAGTTTTTGACATTTTTGTTGATTGATGGAAACCAAATCATCCTCTACAATCCAATATTTTTTGTTTGCTTTATAGCTTTTTAGGATTTGATGAATCATGATCATCATCACTTCTTAGGGATTTCCACCGTCTGATCAATCAAATTGATACCATGGTTTTATGGATTTTGCTCTTGCTTTTGTCTTTGTCATCTTCACAGTTAAATTGGGAGGCTAAATAGCATCCCCTTGAATATATTACGAATTTTTTTTCACTTGCAATATTTTTCTCCTAGTTATTATTTAATCAAGGTGAAGTGTTGGGCTAAAAATTGGGAGCAAGTTGGAGCCAACAACCCAATTTTTAGGCCATTGAACTCTTTTAGCAAACAAAGAATGGAAAAAGTCACGGGGCAGCTCCAGCATGCATTTTGTGTGATGGCCGACCACTTAGTTAGATGAGTTTTGGGCCAAGATTTCAAAGACGAACCACTTTTATTGCGAGGAGGGTGGGTCGTATTTCTAAAGCGGATAATATCTAATTAATTAGATCAAATCTTATAAATATTATCAAAGTTTCACCTAACTAACTTTTTTTTTTTTTTTTTGAAACGATGGAAACCCCGCCACCAAACCACCCATTTTGGGCCGCGGTGCAGGTAAAACCACCGGCTATCCCAGACTCTTACAAGAAGTGCACCCCCTGGATTCGAACCCAGAACCTCAAGGTGAGATCCTGGACCCTACACCACCAAACCACACCCCTTGGGGACTTCACCTAACTAACCTGCTAACGAGTAACGAGTATATTATGCATCAATAGGTAGATTTTAATGACACATTGTTTGGGAAATAATTTGGTGATATTTTTATAGCTAAAATATTCCCTCAACTAATTAAACATATTTTAGGCCAGGTTTTGAAAGCGGACAATATTTGATTAGTTAGGCTGAATCTATGTCTATTATCACTTAATATGAGAATTATTATTTAGTTGGTTAATTTTTTTATTACACATGTATGCACAAATCTTATTACTAATAAATAAAAATTTGTAATATGAGTAATAAGTTATATGGTAGTACCGTTTGATAAAAAGTATTGATTATGATTATAAACCAACTTATAAATATTGTGAAATTTCATACAAGCACTATCAAGTAAAGACTATACCCAATAGGGAGGTGAAGTATGTACTAAACACAATAATGCATAAATTAAAATTCTTTTCAATTTTAGGCTACTTATTTAGTATCTTTACTAATTAAGCTTATAATTTAATTTCTACAATTAATACACCCAACAATCAATTTTACAAGTAGCAAGTTTTGCTAAATAATATGGAAATACAATATGAAACTTACAATAAATTAAAGAGATATGGTTAGAGAAATTAACACCGGATATATATGCACAGATCTTATTACTGATAACTAAAAACTTGTAATAAAAGTAAAGTTATATGGTAGTATCGTTTGATATAGAGTATTGATTATGATTATAAACGAACTTATAAATATTGTGAAATTTCCTACACTTATAAATATTGTGAATTTGCCTACAAACACTATCAAGTAACAACTATACCAAAGAGAGTGGTGAATTAGGTACTAAACACAATAATGCGGAAATTAAAATTCTTTTCAATTTTAGTCTAATTAGTTAGTAGTTTTACCAATTAAGTTTAGAATTTAATTTTTACAATTAATACACTCAACAATCAATTTTACCAGTGGCAAGCTTTGCTAAATAATATGGAAATACAATATGAAACTTATAATAAATTAAAGAGATAGGGTTAGAGAAATTAACACCGGATATATAGTGGTTCGATCAACTATTTGCTTACGTCCACTACTTCAAGACGCGTTTGAAGCTTTCCACTATGTAAAAGTGAATCAACACTTTACACCAAGAGTTTTATGTAGCTCACTCTCAAACCATTACAATAGAGATTTTTGATCCAAGACTCCTCTTAACCTTCACTAGGGATTTGTTCCAAGGCTCCTCAACCTTTACAACAAATGGACCCTTGAGAGTATGCCCATTCACACAAGGGATTTCCCAATTACAAGAGATTGATCTTGAAAGTTTTACGACACAATTGGATACACATACAAAATATAAAGAAGATTAAGTTATGAGTGTATATCCAAATAAATCTAAGCTCATTAAAAGATGATGAAGGTGTATGTAATGAGCTTTGACATTTAAGAGAGTATATGAATAAGTAGATTGATGGAAATCTCTATTTTTACTTTGTATAAAATGTATGAAGGTGATGGAACTTCAAAAAAATGAATTTTTGTCTCAATTTATAGTGAAAAACAAAACATGCTATGTTTCAACGCAGATACCGGTGTCAGAAATCATTATTCCGATCTGCCAATTAAAACAACTATAAAAAATTGTGACCATTGAGCACTGGTAAGCGACTTGACCGGTATGGATACATGTATGTCGGTTAGCTAACCGGTATGGGGACCGACATGATCTGTCCCGCTTCTAGTAACTATGCAAACTTTATACTGACCGGTATAAGAAACCGATATGGAGTAGCCCGATATCGGAGAGTATACAATCAGGTTCCGGTACATAAAACATATGATTTGAAGATTGAAAATATTATGTACTTGACCCTAATACATCTATATGAATGTTTATGAGTCTTGTGAGCTTAAAATACTTGAATTAACAACTCACTTACATTGAGAACTCTTAATTGTAAAACTTCACAAATGATATATTTATTGAACTCCATCTTCACATCCATTTTATTTCGACTTCTTTTTATAATACTTTACGAGTGCGTCGAAGTCGCGAGTTTTGCATCATCAAAGTCCTTCATCAAGAATATGTCGCTTACATATTACACCGAGGTAGTCATATTGCATGGTGATGGGTGAATATAGCAATTGCATTCATCAAGTAATCATTAATATTATATATCATTTGCATTCATCAAGTAATCATTAATGGTGATGTTCATGTTGTAGGGTGTTAAAGAAGAGATCATGAATGTGTCAATAACAATTTTTTTTAAATGATACCAAAGTCAACAAGCTCACTCTTGCATCATTGCTCCAAAATAAAAGAATTGCAGCAAGGTTTTTCACTCCATGCTGCTGTTTTGAAGTTAGGCATTCAATCTGATGTCATTGTCTCCAATCATGTTCTCAACATGTATGCAAAATGTGGCAACATCACCTTTGCCCGCAAACTGTTCGATGAAATGTCCGAAAGAAACCTCGTGTCTTGGTCAGCTATGGTTTCTGGTTATGACCAAGTTGGTGAACACTTATTGGCACTTGATCTTTTTTCTCAAATGCGCATTGTGCCTAATGAGTATGTATTTGCCAGTGCTATAAGTGCTTGTGCTAGCATTCAATCAGTAACGAAAGGACAACAAATTCATGCTCACTCATTGAGATTTGGATTTGCATCAATCTCATTTGTTTCCAATTCGCTCATTTCGATGTATATGAAATGTGGGTATTATAGTGATGCCTTATTAGCCTATGATGAAGCATTTGAACCTAACTTGGTCTCTTATAATGCTCTAGTTGCTGGGTTTGTGGAAAATCAGCAACCTGAAAAAGGTTTTGAAGTGTTCAAACTAATGCTCCGGCAAGGTCTTGTGCCAGATCGATTTACTTTTGCTGGAGTGATGGAGATTTGTTTAGTATTAAATGATTTGTACAGGGGAATGACATTGCATTGCCTGGCAGCGAAGCTTAAACTTGAGTCGAACACTTTTGTTGGCAATATGATATTAACATTGTATTCAAAATTCAATTTGTTAGAAGAAGCAGAGAAGGTCTTTAGATTGATTGAAGAGAAAGATGTGATATCATGGAATACTCTTATAGCCGCTTGTTCTCATTGCGCAGATCATGAAAAGGGTCTACAAGTGTTCAAAGAGATGTCAAATGATCATGAAGTGAAGCCTGATGGCTTTACTTTTTCTAGTATTCTTGCTGCCTGTGCTGGACTAGCTACAATTCGCCAGGGCAAGCAGATTCACGCTCACTTGCTCAGAACGAGGATCAAACAAGATGTGGGAGTTGGTAACGCCCTTGTGAACATGTATGCTAAATGTGGTTTGATTATCTATTCATACAAGGTATTTAACAAAATGCTCCATCGCAATGTTGTCTCGTGGAACACCATCATTGCTGCATATGCAAATCACGGGCTGGGGGATGTAGCCCTAAAATTTTTCGAGCAGATGAAAGCAACAGGGATAAAGCCAGATTCAGTTACATTTATTGGACTATTAACTGCTTGCAATCATGCAGGGCTAGTGAAGGAGGGCGAAGTTTACTTCATTTCTATGGAAAAAACCTATGGGATTCCCCCAGACATAGAACATTTTACATGTCTTATAGACTTGTTGGGACGGACAGGGAAATTACTCGAGGCAGAAGAGTACACTAAAAAGTCCCCATTCGGGCAAGATCCAATTGTTTTAGGGACCTTGCTTTCAGCTTGCCGGCTGCATGGAGAAGTTGCCATTGGGGAACGATTAGCTAAACAGCTATTATATCTTCAACCAGTGACTACTTCACCTTATGTTCTGTTGTCAAACTTGTATGCTTCAGATGCCATGTGGGGAGATGTTGCAGAGGCCAGGAAGATGTTGAAGGATAGTGGGCTAAAGAAGGAACCTGGCTATAGTATGATTGAAGTGCAAGGAACTTTTGAAAAATTTACAGTAGGTGAGTTTTCTCATTCAAGGACTGGAGAGATTAAGAACATGCTCAAAATTTTAAGTTTCACAGTGGGTGAATTTTGTTTGAACCATATGATTTAGGCTCCGTTTGGTATTCCGGTGTTGCGACTTTTAAGCCCTAATAACCTCCGGAAATGGAAGCTTTAGCTGTCAAAAGATGTATATACTTGACTACTATAGAAATTAATTTAGTTGTATCAAAATCAAGCTGTAAATCTTTACAACTTGATATGCATATAGATAATTTTTTTTATGCAACTCTTTGCTAATTATGCTCAAGTTATACTAGAGGCCTTGACTAATGTATTATGTACTTGGTAAAGAATTGAAGTGTATTTTTTTTTTTTTTTTTTTGGGAAACGTTGGAACCCCGCCACCAAACCACCCATTCTGGGCCGCGGCACAGGTAAAACCACCGGCTGTCCCAGGCTCTTACAAGAAGTGCACCCCCTGGATTCGAATCCAGAACCTCAAGGTGAGATCCTGAACCCTACACCACCAAGCCATACCCCTTGGGAACGAATTGAAGTGTATTTACATTACCCACACACCTAAAGAGAGAGATATATATATATATATATATACCTATCTTTATTCACATTTGTGGAAGAGGACCTTATAAGGGAACTTCAATCACTAACCTATTGACTTGGCAAAAACTTTTTCCTATTAGAGTCAAGAAGACTAAGATATGGAACATGTTTTTATTATCTTTACTTCCATTTTGATTTTTGGGTGCTTTTAATATCTACTCTTATATGATTAGTTAAAAATTAAACATGGTAAGAATTTAGACATCCTTTGGTGAAGAATTTTGTGAGCTTATAAGTTATCGTTTAAATACTACATCAAGCAGAGTTAGTGTTAGCTTATATTCTCACAACATGAGATTATTTTTCTACGTTAATTTATACTCTATTTTTTATCCAACAAATCTAGCTTATATTCTCAGTCTAATATTTTCTACTAAAGTCAGCCATAATTTTTAATGATGCTTGCACTGAAATTACTTGAAACTTTCTTTTCTTTTCAACCTATTTTCAGAAACGTAATAAAATTGTAAAAATGAAATAATGATAAATAATTTCTTAGTTTCATTAAGTTGAATGCCTTTTATTTTTTGTCAGGCGAAAAAAATTGTATTTCATAAATGTGAAAAAGTGCAAATAGGGTATAATAAAATTTTGGTCCGGGATATGACTTGGTGGTGTATGGTTCAAGATCTAATTTTGAGGTCCTGAGTTCGAATCCATGGAGTGTGTTTCTTGTAAGAGTTTGGGACAACCAGAGATTTTACATGTTCCGCTTAAACTATGAAGAGATGGTTTGGCGGCATGATTTTCAACAATTCAAAAAAAAAAAAGTATAATAAAAATTTGAGAGGCCTCTAAAAACTATTGAAACTCTTGGTAAAAAAGCAGAAATTGATAATCACAAAATTATGAACAACAACAAAAACATGAAAGGTCAGAAAATTATAATTGTATATGCAAAATTCTCTTTCTTTTTCGGCAAAAATACAAAAGTGACCCTCTAATTTTTATGTTTTTTCATTTAAGTCCGTTAACTTTCAGTTTTGTCAATTCAGTCCTCTAACTTTCAATTTTTGTCAATTCAAGGCTCCGTTATAAATTCATCACTGTTTCTGTTACAAATAACGGCAACAGCAAAGTAAACGTACTTTACCTGTTATTTAATCAATACCCTCAATTAGAAAAAATAGGCAGACAAATGAAGCTAAAACAAAGTAAACGTACTCTGCTTGCATCTTCGAGCTATTTTTTGATTATGTGCAATCGCAAGTATTGTAATGTCTAACCATTAAGTTTTTGCTAAATATGTTGCGTATAATTATTTTCCACACTCGTCGCTAGGGTCCACTGATCAACTGCAGTGTAAAATGTATCATCTCGTGTTTTTTTCTTTTTGAAGGATTGAAAATAACATAATCGAATCATTCGATTCGAGTCTAAATATAGTAGGTAAAACATTTGATTATCTTAATCTCTTATAATAAATACATACATATCTTCGTTATAATTTTCATAATTTTTTGTCAAAAAGTCATATTGAACTTGAGATATGTGTTTTTGACAAAAAATAGCTCGAAGATGCAAGCAGAGTACGTTTACTTTGCTTTAACTTCATCTGTGAGTGTATTAATTAAATAACAGGCAAAGTACGTTTACTTTGCTTTTGACGTTATTTGTAACGGAAACAATGATGAATTTATAACGGAGCATTGAATTGACAAAAATTGAAAGTTAGAGGACTAAATTGGCAAAACTGAAAGTTAAGGGACTTAAATGAAAAAACATGAAAGTTAGAGGGTTACTTTTACATTTTTGCCTTCTTTTTCTCTTTCGCTTTCATTGAATTTGTTCACTTTTTTCTCTCTTTGATATCTTACGTGATTGATTTTCATTGCCATATTCTTTACTTGATCCTCTTCTTCACAATCTTATATCATGGTATCAACACTTTAACAAAAACAAATAATATAAAATGGAGCCATTAACACTCCGAATCATCACTACTTTTTTTTAAAAAAAATTCGTTAGAAATTTCACCGCGAAACCATCCCTTACGGATTTAAGCAGAATAGGTAAAACCCCCGATTGTTTCAGATTCTTACAAGAAACGCATTCTCTGGATTCAAACTCAAGACCTCAATGTAAAATTCTAAATCATACACCATCAAATCATGCCCCGTAGAAAGTAGTCACGACTACACACTAAATGAAAATAATAATAATAATAATAATAATAATAATAATAATAATAATAATAATTCTAGCTATATTTCCAAAAACAAAAGTAAAATCCATTACGTACCCTTATATAAAAATAATTACTATGCGGATGATGTTAATCCAAGAGGAATAGTTAGTTGCTAATAATGAATTGTTTTTAAGATATGATAAAATAGCACCGACTAATTAAACAAACCATGCATGCAAAGGAAAGGCAACAAATAATGAGAGATTAGGAAAATGAAATCCCCACAAACCTCCTTCAGCTTTCTATTGGTTGGCTATGGGAATAAAATTTATGCATTAGGTCAAAATTAATTGCAAAATGTTGGAAAGTAGTTTATGATATGTTATTTTATAGTTTAATTTTGAGTGAGACTCGCTTAATGAAAATAATAGGTCATGAATGATTTAAATTCTCCTTTATGAGTATTTTGAAATTATATATTTATATATTCAAAATTATGATGAGGTGAATGAGAAATTGTCTCTCAAATTACACCTCAAAGATGAAAAATTAATGAATAAATTTCATATCAATTTATGTAGAACTATTCAAGTATAATTGAGTAAGAAGTGTCAGAATAAAAGTTAATTCACTGCAAAATGAATTGTGATGAGTTGTAAGATGTGAAGCAAATAATTTTTTTTTTTTGAAATATTGGAAATTTCGTTGTCAAATTATCTGATCCGGACTTAGGCGGAACATGTAAAATCTCTTATTATCCTATACTGTTATAAGAAACGTATTCCACAAATTCGAACTCAGATCTGAATGTCAAATCATGAGTCATTCACCATCAAGTCACGCCTGGACGGAAGCAATTAAAGTTGATAAGTCGATATGTATGTGTTTGTTGGTTGAATGAATTTTGGGACCCTGCAATTGCTATCATTTTAGAGTCGAAACAAATTACACATGGGTGTTGATTAATGTGGACCTTCGGATTCGCAGCCATATTGCTTGGTCTTAAATCAATTGTCGGTGTCATATATTATATGCAAGTTATTTTCGCATTTAAATAAATACATTCTTGTAAAAATACTGAGTTCGTGGGACGTCCTTTAATTTGGTCGGCAAAATGCTTATATAATTGTCAAATAAATGACTATTATAATACCGAGATTTGTGTAACATTTAATTTTCTTAAAATAGATTCTCCCCATTCACTTTAGTATTCAAATATTAAAATGACTTCTCTTATGTAAGAGAGACACCACATTTTTATTCTAACAAACTAAATATAATCATACATTTTTTTTTGAAATTGTTAGAAATCATACCGTCAAACCACTATTTTCGGGCTTAAACGGAGCATATAAAACCTATGACTGTCTCAGACTCTTATAAGAAACACATTTCCTGAATTCGAACTTAGGATCTTAAGGTGAGATCTTGAATCCTACACCATCAAACCACGCTCCTGATGAAAATATAATCATACCTATAACACTTCAAAGAAAAACTAAAATAACATTACAACTCACAAGAATTAGAAAGAAAAAAACTAAGAATTTTGAGGGTAGTGAGAAAAATTGAAAAAGGGCTCTCAAACTTTTTATATTTCAAATGAAAATCGAAGCCGATTACATACTTCAAAAATAGGGTTATAAATTAATTTAATTCAATTAAAAACCAAACGTTTTTTTCAAACTTACAAAAGAATAAAAAAAGACAATGAATGGCAAGTCTCAATGTTCCTAAAATTGTCCCTGCTTGTTTTTTTTTTTTTTTTTTTTTTTTTTTTTTTGGGTCAAATCAAATAGATGAAAAATGAAACACGTTTCTATCTATTTTTATTCAATTTCCTCTCAATTTTACGTGGGATTATTCCAAAGACAAAAAGTAGGCAACACGTATGGGACAAATTTTCCATCTAAAGGGTTAAATACATAATTTCTATATTAAATACATAATTATATGGCCCAAACACACTTGTGATCATGTTTTGCCTTCATTAATTCTTTAATGTTTTTATTTTTCGATTTTCACTCTAATTTTACTAAATCATTTGAACAATTTTTTTGAAACATCGCCGTCAAACCATTTGATTTGGATATAAGTGAATGAGATAAGATACTAATTGTCTCAGGTATTTATAATAAACGTATCTTCTGGATTCAAACCCAAAACCTATAAGTCGGATCTTAAACTCTATACCACCAAATCACTCCACATAGGATGAATCATTTAAACATCTTATGTCACTTCCGTAAATATTTTAAAATATCTTTAACTTTTTTCATTTAACTAAATTTTCTTTCCTTTTTATTGAAATCATTTACAAGTTTCCATCGGCTGCCCTCATAGTAAATTAAATAAAGCTGTTGACGGTGGATTTTGGTCTCAGGGTAATATGGGAATATCACCTCCGAGGGAATCCTCCTTCAACTGTGAATTTGTTTGGTTAGGCGGGAAACCAAAAGCAAACTTAGCGGAAAACAAGAAAATACGCCAATCAGACAAGGTGATTTAACGTGGTTCGGTGGATTTTTGGGATCCGACCTACGTCCACGGATAAGAACAGGGTGGTACTTTTTTATTACTTCAAATACACCTCTCAGACCTCTCCTTTGCTCTTACAAATTGGAACTTTTATCTCTCACTATTGTGATGATTTTCAGATGTCCCTTTACATATGCTCTACCCTCCTATTTATAATAACAGAATTTAGACTCCTTCTCCTACAAGGGTTCCTAGTTGAGTCAACTTTCTTCCGCCACAAGGTTTCCTAATTTCAAACTACCTTTACTTCCCTTGTCCTATTAAGATATCAATTCGTCAATTCTCCCGTGAAAGCAGGATAATTTATCACTTTATCCGAGAAAATACGGTGCTCTATCTTCCTGAACACGCCTCGCTATATGGTCAGTATCCATGAGGTCGGTCATGGCAATCTTCTATGCTGAGAGTCTCATTGCCAAACTCTATAATGCTCGGTCATCTGAACTAAAATGGTTGGCCCCACAAGATGTGGTCGGTCTTCACATGATCTGGTCGGTATGCACATGATCTGGTCGGTCTGACCATGAAGTGGTCGGTCTAAACATGATCTGGTCGGTATGCACATGATCTGGTCGGTCTGACCATGAAGTCAACCAGAGAAAGGAAATTACTCTTTTGTCTTTGTCATGCTGTTGTAAATATTGTAGTGCTTGAAAACACCATCAACATCTGTCCCCTAGTTCTCGGTTCCAACGAGTATGTGAGTTGGTACCGGGAACTACATGAAGAGGGTGTGCTGATTGTCCCTGCAAGTAGTCGTCCCAGAATACAAAAAAGAATCTTCTTTGCCGTTTCATTCGTCTTTCCTCGAGACGCACAACCGTCATGTCTTCTTAAATGCCCATCAAATCAACTTTAGGGTTTCTTCTAACTTTCGACACTTGTCAAACATCCGCTGGGTTCCCGCTAAAACCGACGGCGATGTGCACCCCAGTTACGACTATAAGAGAACGAGGGTTTCCCTGTTCCATTTTTTCGGCAATTTCTCATTCTCTTCTGTAATTTTCCTTACAATCCTTTTAACTCCGTTTTCCCGGAACCCAATTGCTGTCTTTATTTTCTCTTTCATCGCCGAGCACCTAAGGAACGAGCATCTCCACAGCGAATAGCTTCTTGCTTCCGAGAAGAACAAGTAAGTCTTCTGAGTGATCTTTCTTCTTTTGTGTGTTTGTGATTTCGTTTGCTTGTTTTGCTTAGGTAGAGACTTGTGGTTTTGTTGGGTTTTGCTTTTAGGGCACTTCTTTAGAGACTTCATGTTTAGTTTAGCACGGGTACCGTGGGTAGCTTCTCGTAGACTGATTCTCCCACCTTCTCTGTTTTTCTTGGTGTCAGGGATGTCTGATAGTAATTCTTCATCTGAGAGGCCTGTCAAAATCTCAACTCCCCCTGCTGAAGAGCTTTCCTCGGACTCAGGGGCGCCTAGTGTAGAAGATCTCGATACTACCCCCACTCCTTCCGAGGTCGAGAATGACTCCTATCACCAGAGGGTTCCTCGGAAGGACCCAGAGCCTGGGGAACTTGGGTCGTCGGCTTTGGATATGAACCGTCCTTCTAAGATAACTGAGGATGACCTGGCGCTATTGCGACAACGATACAGCATTCCAATAGACATTGCTCTTGAAGTTCCTGGCCCAATGGATCGTGCCAGTCAGCCTGATGAGGGCTCGGTGGCACTTCTTCCTATTTTCTTCGAGTGTGGGCTACGTTTGCCGATTCAACCTTATTTTGCTTGGATATTGGCCGAGATGGAGATCGCCCCCTGTCAGCTGAGTCTAAACAGTTGGAGGATTCTGGCCGGGTTGTACGTGGTTTGGCATCGGGCAGGACTTAGCGATCCTTCCTTTGAAGAGGTGAAGAGGCTGTATCGGTTGAAAGCCAATCCCAGGTCGTACCATGGATGGTATTACCTTTCATCTTATGACAGCTCGTCCAATGTCGTTAAGAAACTCCCTGATTCGAATAAGAACTTCAAAGATCTTTGGTTCTGGGCCACTGGGGATTGGGGACGGACCTTGAGGTCGGATGAAGGGGAGACCTTAGTACCGGATATCTTCAGGGCGGGAGGTTAGGAGATTGTCCTTTAGCTTCTTTCTTTCCCCCCCTTTTTTCTGTTTGAGTTCTTACCTTCCTTCTCGTGTTCCTTTTTAGCCTGTTGGAGGGATGCTCCCAAAGTTTCCCGCCGGGTCCGGCGGCGAGTATATTGGGCTCGTCGGTATGCCGCCCATTGGAGGGAGCTGGTAAATGACGTGGCTTTTATTGAGTCTGGCCTTATTCGGGCCGCCCCTCTGGAGGCCTCGGGTCGGATTGGTGGAGGTCTACTTTTTGCTTTGTCTTCCTTGTTTGTTTATTTTGATGTCTTCTTCCTTGTTCTTCTTCTGTTCATATGCTCTGGTTTTGACTTATCTTCTCTTCCCTTTTTTTTGTAGGTATGTCGAAGAGGCCGAAATTTCTCGAGAAGTTGGCCGGTACTGTGAAGAAGGCCGGTCATTCTGATGCTGAAGCTTCTCGGGCTCGGACTGATCTTGCTGAGAACATATCTCCTGGACAAGTCCAAACGAGTGCTCGGGGACTACCCTCGCCTTCTGGTGGACAATCATCAGGATCCGCTCACCTGGCCAGTCCGCCGAAGCCTCCTAGGAAGAGGAGGCGTCAGTTCGGGACCGAGGAGGCCGAGTTGGCCCAGGAGGGAGAGGACGAAGGAGCTGCTTTGGTCAAGAAGAAAGACATTCGCAGGGGGAAGAAGTCCTCTGAAAGTTCCTCCAAGAAACGGAAGGGCCATGTGGTCCTCGGGATGGATGACTTGGGAGAGGGCATCCGGGAGGCTACTTCTCACCTATTGCCGGCTTTTAATGAACTGGCCGAGGTGGTTCCCCCGGAGGAGGTCTCGAGGTACGAGGACGTATCTCCTGAAGGCGTTGTGGCTGAGATGAGTTCTCAGATGGCCAAGGTATTTTCACTCTCCTTCTCGGTTTTTTGGATCCTGGTTCTTTCTCTTCTTGTGTTTGACTTCTTCCTCCCTTTTTTGTGTGCAGGCCAACTATCTTATGGCCAAGAACAAGGGTCTTCTTCTGACCCTGCTGTCCGAGGGCGGTCTGGCCCAGAGGCTCCAAAGTCGTCTCTCCGAAGTGGAGGCAAAACTGGCTGATCGGGAAGAGGTGATCAAGAATCACGAGGCGGCTGCTGTTGAGAATTTCAAAACGAACAAGGCTCTCAAAGCAGCTGCCGTGATAGAAAGGAAACTTGCTGATAGTACCCGGGAGGACCTGAAGGCTGCTCAATCCGAAATTGGGGTCTTGAGGGGGAAGGTAGCCAGTGCTGAGGCCAAATTGAAGAGCAAAGATGAGGAGGTTGCTCGGGCCCGGGACAGTCTTGAGAGGAAGAAGACTGAGCTCGAGGAGAGGGAGATTGATCTCGAGGAGAGAGAGATCGAGCTGGAAAATAGAGAAGCTGATCTTGAGGCCGAGAAGGAGGCCATCCGTCTCGAGGGAGTTGGCGACTGTGCCGAGATGATACCGATGGTGCTGCCGAGTCTGAATATAGACCCTATCTACGCGGCCATCAGTTACTGCAAGGGGAACATTTCCGAGGAAAGTTTCGAAAGTGGATCACTCCTCCACCTGAGGAGGTGATGGATCCCGCCCCCATCTCGGTCGTTCCGGCTCCCGAGGTTCCTCCTGAAGAAGGATCGGAGGTTCCTGCCGTGGACGAGGACTGCCTTGAGATCCCTCCTCCTGATGCCGAAGTTGCAGCTCCTCCTCCTGAGGCCGAAGTTGCAGCTCCTCCTCTTGATACCGAGCCGCCCCTTCCGCCATTTGAACCAACTGAGGAAGAAGATCCTGCCCCTGCGCGGGATGAATGAGAAAGGGTAACCCTACCGGGGCCCTATGTACACTTAAAACTTTTTATAATAATATTACAATCTTGTATTCGTATACATTTATGCATTTATATCTATTTATTTCTTTCTTCTTTTTCTTCTCCTTTTATGCTCCTTGCCATCCTTGCAATTTTTAAGGCCCATCAGGGGTTAGCACGAGTTAGAGGGGTCTGGATTGACCCCGGGAAGAGTAAGGCATTTGAACCCGGGGGAATGTTATGTCCCCGGTTCGCAGAGCTGCCTCGGTGGGGCGTAACTTGTCTCTGAGCTGAACGAACGATTTGAGTTCTGGGGGAATGTTACCTCCCCAGACCAAAGCGGTTGATTCGGTGGGACGTATCCCGACCCCGAACTGAGAAAGACACTTGATCCTGGGGGAATGTTACGTCCCCAGTCCAAAGAGTAGACTCGGTGGGACATCGCCCGACCCCGAGCTGTTTCAATCACTTTGTTCTGGGGGAATGTTACGTCCCCAGTCCAAAGGATAGACTCGGTGGGACATCGCCCGACCTCGAGCTGTTTCAATCACTTTGTTCTGGGGGAATGTTACGTCCCCAGTCCAAAGGATAGACTCGGTGGGACATCGCCGACCCCGAGCTGTTTCAATCATTTGGTCCTGGGGGAATGTTACGTCTCTAGTCCAAAGAGTAGACTCGGTGGGACATCGCCCGACCCCGAGCTGTTTCAATCATTTGGTCCTGGGGGAATGTTACGTCCCCAGTCCAAAGAGTAGACTCGGTGGGACATCGCCCGACCCCGAGCTGTTTCAATCATTTGGTCTTGGGGAATGTTACGTCCCCAGTCCAAAGAATAGACTCGGTGGGACATCGCCCGACCCGAGCGAGCTATTTCAATCATTTGGTCCTGGGGGAATGTTACGTCCCCAGTCCAAAGAGTAGACTCGGTGGAACATCGCCCGACCCCGAGCTGTTCAATCATTTGGTCCTGGGGGAATGTTACGTCCCCAGTCCAAAGAGTAGACTCGGTGGGACATCGCCCGACCCCGAGCTGTTTCAATCATTTGGTCCTGGGGGAATGTTACGTCACCAGTCCGAAGGGCTGACTCGGTGGGACGTACCCCGACCCCGAGCTGAGAAAGGCACTTGGACCTGAGGGAATGTTACGTCCCCAGTCCGAAGGGCTGACTCGGTGGGACGTACCCCGACCCCGAGCTGAGAAGAGGCACTTGGACCTGGGGGAATGTTACGTCCTCAGTCCGAAGGGCTGACTCGGTGGGACGTACCCCGACCCCGAGCTGGAAAGACACTTGGACTCGGGGGAATGTTACGTCCCCAGTCCGAAGGGCTGACTCGGTGGGACGTACCCCGACCCCGAGCTGAGAAAGGCACTTGGACCTGGGGGAATGTTACGTCCCCAGTCCAAAGGGCTGACTCGGTGGGACGTACCCCGACCCCGAGCTGAATAACAAGTGGCCTCGGCGGAATGAAATCCGGCCCCGAGCCGAATAACCAAGTGGCCTCGGCGGAACGAAATCCGGCCCCGAGCCGACTAACCCCAGAGACTTTATTCAGAAGGGAAATGAATCAACCTTCGAAGCCCTACCGAATCTGGCACGGGCGTCCCCCTACCAGACCGGCCGAAAACAAAAATAAGTTTCTGGAAAATAAAAAAGGCGGGGGTGACTTAGCACCTATCCCAAAATAAAAATGTTTTGCAAGCATAAACAACAACATGGATGCCTCAAGACAGCGTCCCGTCCGAGGTCCCCAAAACACAATTCTGAATCTTCCAATTCAGTGTCCCGGCGAACCAGGATTCGGATCAGAAGAGCGTTTGAATGGTAAGGGCACATCCTCTACACGTCGGTTCCATGGGGATCCTGTGTATTGTATGAGGGCTCCTCCTTACCACGCTGGAGCAGGCACACCCCACAGGGGTATACGCATCCCCGTGCTGTGTCTCTCACAGATCCGGATGATGAATGGATCAAAGAGTGTACGGGGTACTAAGGGCATATTCCTCCTTAGGCCTGGCATCACTGGAGTTAGCAATCGTCACGGGGGTGTCATCATCCCCCGTGCTATGCTTTCCCACGGATCCATTACATCGGGTGGGCAAGGATCAGAAGAGTGTTCGACACATTAAGGACATGTTCCTCCTTACGTTCGATAACACTGGAGTAAGCAATCGCCACAGGGGTATCATCCCTCCCTGTGCTATGCTTCTCACGGATCCTGTATACTGAGCATGCCCCTGAGGGCCTAAGCCAGGAGAGATGCTTGGTTCTGGGGGAATGTTTCCTTCCCCAGACCAGTGAGTATTGACTCGGTGGGACGTAACCCGACCCCGAGCCGAAAATGGCCTCGGCGGAACGAAATCCAGCCCCGAGCTGACTAACGAAGAGGCCTCGGCGGAATGCGATCCAGCCCCGAGCCGATTAATGAAGGGGCCTCGGCGGAACGCTATCCAGCCCCGAGCCGAAAGACGTACTTGGCTCTCTGGGGAATGTCTCATCCCCAGACCAATATGTATGACTCGGTGGGACGTAACCCGACCCCGAGCCGGATAACTGAATAGCCTCGGTGGAGCAAGGTCCAGACCCGAGCTAAGCAAGTCTTATTGTTTGGTCGCTTCTTTCTATATTTAGGCGCTAAGTTTGTCCCTGGTTTTTGAATAGGTCCTTCTTTTTATGTTTTAAGAAAGTGGACGAGAACCCTTTTTGAAAAGAGAATTTTTATTTATGTTTCGGGGACAAACTGCCCTTTTTTCAGTTGATTTGGCGGCCACATGCTCTTTGTCTGGTCGTCATAACTTCGTGGTCAATGTATTTGTTCAGATATCCGTTTCTTGCTAGGTCTTCCATCTGCTCTCGCAGATCTTTACATCCGTCTGTTGCATGTCCTCTGGAGTTGTGGTGTACACAATAAGCTTTTTGGTTCCTTCTGTCTGGTGGGAATCTCCTTCGGTCGGGTTCCACTAAGAGGCATTTCCCCTGAATCTCCATGAAAATTTGTCCCAGTGGTTTCTTTAGGGGGATGTATGCATCTTCCCCGACCACATGGTTCACTTGGGTCGGTGCCATTCTCTCATGATTATCCCGGTGTAGTGGCTTGAATTCTTTGTGCTTCGGGGGAGGTCTTCTGGATTCTCTTTCTGTTCGGCGAGGGGCGCCTTCCCTTGTGGTTTTATCTCTGATGGTGTTCCCTTTTCGGGACACTTTTTCTTCATTCTCTAACAAAACGAACTTCCGAGCCACCTCCAGAGCGGTGGCGTAGTCCGGGGTGTCCTGGATCCTTAGGTGGGTCCATAGTCTTCCGACCCTCAAGGCTCATTTCAAGCTTTCTAGGGCCTCAGGGGACTCGTACCCTCCGACTTCGAGTACCATATTATGGTACCTTTCAATAAATATCTTCAGAGGTTCATCGTCTCCTTGCTTCATGAGCCGGAGTTCTCCAATCGTCTTTCTGGGGACACAAGCCCCCTTAAAGTGTCGTATAAATGACTTCTTCAGTTGCGTGAAGCTGCTGATGCTTCTTGGGGCTAAGCTCATGTACCACAGAATGGCTGGTCCGGCCAGAGTTAGGGGGAACACTTTGCAGATGGCGTCCTCTGTTACCCCTTGCACTTCCATCAACAGGGTGAAACTTTCAATGTGGGTCTTTGGGTCGGTATGTCCCTTGTACGGTGTCATGATCGGCATGTTAAATCGCTTCGGGAACTGTGCTGACCTTATCTCTTCTGTAAGGGGAGACCCCTCTTCCTCGCCTCGGGTGTCTCCCGCGCCGATCTTGAGGCATTCTTCCCATCTGGTCATCTCTTTCCTCAACCAAGACTTTATTTCACGGGCTGTGCCCCCGTGTCGCCTTCTGTGTCCTTCTGTTCTCCTGTGGCGTTCCTTGAGCTCGGAGGTCTCCTGTACGTCTTCGTTGTATTTTCTATTCTCCCTCTCGGAGTTGTAAAAACTGTCGGAGGAAGGGTCGGGTGATTGTTCCTCCTCTTCCCATGCGTCTTCTGATCGTGGCTCTCTTCCTACCACTTCAGATCTTATCCCATAAGGGCCTCTCTTTCTGGGTCCCTCGTCTTCGCTTATATCTACTACTCTTTTCCCTTTTTCCTTCTTTTTCCTCTTCTGGTCGGCCCCGGTTTCAGGTTCCTCGTTGTTGGCTCCTTCCATTCTTTCTAGTCGATCCATCATAGACATCATGTTATCTTCCATCTTTTTCATCCAGTCCATTGCCGGACCTCCTGATTGGTGATTTCCGTCTTCCGCCATTTGTCTTATCACGTGAACTGCTTTTTGTGAAGTTCCCCACAGACGGCGCCAACTGTTGACGGTGGATTTTGGTCTCAGGGTAATATGGGAATATCACCTCCGAGGGAATCCTCCTTCAACTGTGAATTTGTTTGGTTAGGCGGGAAACCAAAAGCAAACTTAGCGGAAAACAAGAAAATACGCCAATCAGACAAGGTGATTTAACGTGGTTCGGTGGATTTTGGGATCCGACCTACGTCCACGGACAAGAACAGGGTGGTACTTTTTTATTACTCAAATACACCTCTCAGACCTCTCCTTTGCTCTTACAAATTGGAACTTTTATCTCTCACTCTTGTGATGATTTTCAGATGTCCCTTTACATATGCTCTACCCTCCTATTTATAATAACAGAATTTAGACTCCTTCTCCTACAAGGGTTCCTAGTTGAGTCAACTTTCTTCCGCCACAAGGTTTCCTAATTTCAAACTACCTTTACTTCCCTTGTCCTATTAAGATATCAATTCGTCAATTCTCCCGTGAAAGCAGGATAATTTATCACTTATCCGAGAAAATACGGTGCTCTATCTTCCTGAACACGCCTCGCTAATGGTCAGTATCCATGAGGTCGGTCATGGCAATCTTCTATGCTGAGAGTCTCATTGCCAAACTCTATAATGCTCGGTCATCTGAACTAAAATGGTTGGCCCCACAGGATGTGGTCGGTCTTCACATGATCTGGTCGGTATGCACATGATCTGGTCGGTCTGACCATGAAGTCAACCAGAGAAAGGAAATTACTCTTTTGTCTTTGTCATGCTATTGTAAATATTGTAGTGCTTGAAAACACCATCAACAAAAGCTATCAACAAATGATCGTTCATTTGTTCAAAACAACCTTATTTATTTTTTATAGTAAGTTTTGAGTTCAATTTCTCAAAGCGTCGTGAGTGAATAAATGATTCAAACCCAATACTTTGAGGTCAGATACTGATCCATACAGGTAAAATGATTTTCGACGCAAGAGATAAATATTTGTAGCGATAAAATATTTAATTGCTTAAGATATATTTTTAGCATCAAAATCTATTTTTGACGCTAAATATCTCCATCGACCAAGTTTTCGCATCAAAATTTTATTTCGACGCATAAGACCTTTAGCGACGAAATTTTTCGACACTACATGTTAATTTTCTTATAGTGAACCTTCAAGTATTGTTCAATTAATTTCTGGACATGATTCTATCAATTTACGAGTCTCGTTCTCATCCCTTTCGGGAGTCTATTTAGTGGTGATATGTCAAGTGAAATCCAGTATTTATAAAAATAATAGAGACGTTCAAGTTTTCTTATTCTTTGTAATAAAATATAAAATATATAATATATAAAGAATATGCTTAATTCTTCCTTAAAATTTTTTTTTTTTTTGAAACGATGGAAACCCCGCCACCAAACCATCCATTCTGGGCCGCGGCGCAGGTTAAACCACCGGCTGTCCCAGGCTCTTACAAGAAGTGCACCCCCTGGATTCGAACCCAGAACCCCAAGGTGAGATCCTGAACCCTACACCACCAAGTCACACCCCTTGGGGACTCTTCCTTAAACTTATAAAAACAAAATTAAATATAACTTAATAATTCATTCTCTTCATGACCACGCTCTTGTTGTCTTACCATTTTAAAAATAAGAAAAAACTATGCTCTTTTGCTAATTTATATCATTGTTTAGCATGTCAAATTTCATTGAATAGTTTAACTTTTTTTTAAAAAATATATATTTTTATCAAATGGAGGCTTAAGAATCAAACAAAATTAAAATTACAAATTATAAATAAATTCATCTAGTGTGGCATTCCTTCTTAACAAATAATCTAGTGGACACGTAAAATAAAATTATCATATGAAATTGGTATACGAAGATTTAATTTGTTAGAAACATCTTTAAAAATTCTGAAATAACTAAAACTTTTCTGAAACTTCACGAAATTGTTAAGAATCTCCGATTAAAAAATAAAAATAAGACTACGAAATTTACATACATATTATATAAATTTCAGCAAATAATCTTAAAATAAAACTTTCAAATTTGCATACATAATATTAGTCAATTTTGAGGGCTTTCAAAACTTAATTTGTTGATTATTCTTTTCATGGTGTTTTTCTTAAGACATTGAAAATGAAATAAGAACTTTCATTGCTTTGCTAAACCATCTAATTGTCAGCTTTGATTGACTTTGCAATATAATTATGAGATAATATAAGTATTTCATTATGTGATTTGAGGGTTTTTTTTTTTTTTTTTTTTTTTTTTTTTTTTTTACGTGATTTAAATGCAATTTTATACAAGAAGATAGTTATAAAAATGGATTCCTTTGAATTTGGCAGCTTGTAATTGAGGCAATAAAATTTTGATTTATAAAAATAAAATTATTGATGCAAATATGTGCAACGTAGCACCACAAACAAAGCATATATGTGATCAAAGAAACAAACACATATCACAAGAGATTGTAAATAATATTATGATTTTTGAGAATACATATAAAAAGTTACTGGGAGGAAGCATGCAAATGGATCCATTGATTGGTTGCCATGTGTAATACATTTTATGTAAATTATATATATATATATATATCAATGATTGATAGTGTTCATGTTTGACATTTCAATTATAGATTTAATTGGGCAGCAACAAATTGTAGTGGGTTAAGTCATAATCAATGATCAAAGGAACAAGGTGCTCTATATTTGGGTCCCAAATGGTAATTAATTATTTTTATTAGGTAGCTCAAAGAAGGAAAGAGAGATATAGGATGATAAATAATTAAGATTTAGTGTCGAATTTATTTAGTGTTGAAATTGAATACGGAATCAATTGTTATGATTTATTTAATGTAAATTTCATATGAATCTAATTTAACTCTTTATTGTTAATCTAATGTTCTCTTTTTCCTTTCAAGTGGCTCATTATAAAATTTCTTTCGGTCTCGTTATTCATTTTGTATTTAAATAGTTTAATGTCTGAATCTGTATTTTTATTGGTTACAAAAAACACATAGTATATATTATTTTATGTGGTTAGGTTTTATCCTAACTAAATTTTAACACTAGGTTATTTTAAGTTCGTAATCGAATTGAAATGACGGTTTAATTACTTTCTTGTAATGTTTTTAATTAATGAATATTGGTATTAATGAAAATAAATTAAAAAAAACAGCGGTACAGAGGTGATAAAAATACTTTTGTTAGATTTAGATTAGGGCTGTTTGCGGTACGGGTCGGTTTTTTCGTTTAATACTTAAAACGTGCGGGTTGGTGGTTTGAGAAATTAGAAACCGAAACCGTAAATTTGATAAGGAAAACCGCGGCGGTTCAGCGGTTTGGGCTGTTCGGATCGGCGGTTTTGATTATAATTTTTTTAAAGAAAATTTTGTGTGTTTTCACATAATAATTGAAGAGAAAATTTACTTAATTTTCATTTATATATTGTATATTGTCATATGATCATTAAATATCTTAAATTTCATGGTTAAAGAAGAATAAAAATATAAAATAATATCTAATTTGAAGTCGGCGGTTTAGATCAAAATTTACGGTTTGGACGGTTCGGGTCACAATTTAGATCGAAACCGCACACCAACCCAAAATTTACGGTTCGGTTCAGGTTGACCCGATTACGGTTTCAATATTTTTTTTAAACCACACAGTTCAATTCGGGTCGATGCGGTTCGAGTCGGATTGCGGTTTGAACCGAAATTCTGCGTACCCTAATTTAGATGTTGCTTAGTCAATAAAATATTAATGATTAGGAAGGATAAAAGACACCTATCTGCCACGTCATCAAAGGATATGCTTAGAATATTTTATGCTGACTTTGCTTGCATTCGACTCCCTTTATTATATTTTGATTTCATTATTTAAATTTTGGAAAACAAATTTATTTATTTTTGATTAATTTATTAATTTATTGTAATTGTACAAGATAATTAAATTAATGAATTGCAATGTATATGACAAGACATATTATATTTTGTATTAGACAAATTTCCCAATTTTTCTAAAAGAATTTAGCTGATTCAATGTGCAAGAGTTCATATTTGCTTCATTATTTTCTTGAGAATTTAAGGTTTGTAAAGTAAAATAGAATGAATAAAGGAAAGAGTCTACGTAATTCTATCATTAGGAAAAAAGTTAAGTAAAAATTTTACCTCATTATTTATTTATCTATTCAAATCTTATCAATATTTAGATTTATGTCAATTCTCAGATAGGTTATTATTTGAGAATCTACCCTTCAATCATATTCAAATTATCAAATTATTTGAAATAATTTGTTAGTTAAATTGAGAATAAAATTAGTAAATTTAATCATTATTAAATGTAATTCTGAGATTGCATTAAGATTTTTATTATCATATAAAATTATAATTAAAGATGATTTCAATCCGTACAAAATACGGGCAAACTAGTTATTTATAAAAGTAAAGTATTGGGAAAAACACATCATTCATATTTCATAAAATAAGAAATAAACAAATAAAAGAGCAATAAAAGTGGATTAAATTGGAGCGTTTTACTTATTCTCCAATGGTCTGAAAGAAGAAGAAGACAGCTCAACTCATCATCTCTTTAGAAGAAGAATAACAACAAACTTTCTTTCAAGTTTCAACAAAAGGCTCATCAAAATGAAACAACAACAATAACAACAAACAAACTTCCTATTTCTTCTCCTTTTCTAAATAAAGCCCAGTTTTAATTATTTTAACTAATTGAATTTCACCCTTTGATTCTTTTTTTTTTCCTTCGAAAGTTTGGATTTTGTTAGCTGTTTTGGCTTTTTGGAGACAATCCAGCATCTGGATTGTTGTTGTAATTTTGAGAAATTAATTACGACATGACGGTGCCGGCGGCGGGTTCAGTTCAGGAATCGCCGACCAGGTCTGTGGAGCTGGAGAGATCTGGGCCGTTTTCTAATCTAAGAGGAGTCCGGTGGCGTATTAATCTTGGGATTTTGCCTTCTTCTTATTCTTCTATTGATGATCTTCGTAGAGTCACAGCTGATTCTAGAAGAAGGTAATCTTTTGCTCAAATTAATATTTTTTTTTCCTGTTGGGTTTTTGTTCTAGCATTTTGCTGTTAACGAACTTTCAAAAATACCCTCAAATTTTCATTTGCTTTGATGATTTTCGATTTTATTCCATTATTTGATTATTGGTGTTTCTTGTTTTTATGCGGTAGTGTTGGGAGTCTTGCTCTGGGGCTAATAGAGACCAAATTGGTCATTTGAATTTTCATCATTTCAATTGTCGTAGTATTGGCTTGTTTTGATGTTGTGCTTATTGGGTCTATGAAGTTTGATTAACCCACTTCAGGGTTATACAGATTACAATAACTTCTGTATATTATGATCTTAGATTCTTATAGTGCTTATTAGTTATAACTTGAACATTTGTGTTAGATATGCTGGATTAAGAAGGCACCTACTTGTTGATCCACATTGGCAAAAAGATGGAAGCAATTCTCCTGACCTCGTTATGGACAATCCACTTTCACAAAACCCGGGTAATAATACTTTTTCTGCTCGGACAACAGTCACATTTTGTATGCATTTGGTATTTGGTATTTGGTGCATCCTGTTACTAGAAACCTGCATGGTGAATTTGCACACTTACTGTGTTTTGATTGCGTTTATGAATCCATTCAGATAGCACATGGGGACGTTTCTTTCGGAGTGCTGAGTTGGGAAAAATGGTTGACCAAGATCTTTCACGATTATATCCAGAGCATGGAAGCTACTTCCAGACTCCGGGATGCCAAGGCATGTTAAGACGGATCTTGTTATTATGGTGCCTTAGGCATCCAGAATTTGGTTACATACAAGGTAAAGTGCATTTCAACTCTCATTCTCATTATCATGAAGAGAATCCTATTAAACAATACAATAGAGTAGTGTAAATACGAATTCAATGAATGCAGCCATTTCTTTTTAACTCAAGTTAAGACAAAATTACTAACTGGCCGTTATTAAATCCGATTTGGGAGCAGAATAATGGGCGAGGAGTCTAATAACACTTGATCCTGCAATATATATTACATTAGGTTATAGTATTTTCCATGGCTGTATTTTTAGCTCAAATATGGCTTTGTTGGGTCAATTTGACTGCTATAGTACTGATCTAGTATAACTTTTTTTCTTACCCCTGTTATGAATTTTACTTCTTAATTTCTAACTTCTTGTCCCCTTCGCCCCTTCAGCCAAGTTGTTCCTAACCATGCATTTTTCCACCTATTCAGTGGGAGCTCTTTTTCAGAAAGTTTGACATACCTAATTTATTTTTAATCTTTTTAAACAGGAATGCATGAGCTTTTGGCTCCTTTATTATATGTTCTTCATGTTGATATAGAGCGTCTTTCTCAAGTGCGAAAGGAATATGATGACCACTTCACGGACAAATTTGATGGCTTATCATTTCATGAAAATGACCTTACATATAATTTTGATTTGCAAAAGTTTTTAGATTCAATGGAAGATGAGATTGGCTCCCATGGAAATTCAATGAAGGTTAAGAGTCTCGATGAGCTTGATCCTGAGATACAGACAATTGTATGGTTAAGCGACGCTTACGGAGCTGAAGGTGAACTGGGTATTGTCTTGTCTGAGAAATTTATGGAACATGATGCTTATTGTATGTTTGATGCTTTGATGGGTGGAGTCCATGGTTCAGTTTCTCTGGCAAATTTTTTTGCCCACTCCCATTCAGATGGGTCTCTCACTGGCTTACCTCCTATCATTGAAGCTTCTTCTGCTATTTACCGTCTGTTGTCTGTGGTTGATTCATCTTTACACAGCCATCTTGTTGAGCTTGGAGTTGAACCTCAGTATTTTGGACTTCGCTGGCTGCGTGTTTTATTTGGACGCGAGTTTTCTCTTGGAGACCTTTTGATTATATGGGATGAGATATTTGCATCAGACAATAGCAAATTAAACAAAGATACTGAAAATGATGCTGGCTGCGAATTTGGAATTTTAAGTTCACGCCGAGGAGTATTAATTGCTTCTATGGCAGTGTCCATGATGCTTTATATAAGATCTTCCCTGCTTGCCACTGAGAATGCAACTACTTGCCTTCAGAGACTGTTGAATTTTCCAGAGAACGTGAATCTAAATAAAATAATAGGAAAGGCAAAGTCTTTACGAACTCTTGCATTAGATGCTAGTATCTCATCATCATTTCCTCCTTTTAATGGGGTTTACAACCGTATTAACTCAGCAGTGGTGAGGGGTCCTAGCCTTTCCTCTGAGTCTATTTCTCCGAGAACTCCTTTAAATGTGGTTCCTGACAGTTATTGGGAAGAGAAGTGGAGAGATCTGCACAAAGCAGAAGAACAAAGACAAGATAGTTCAAGGAAACAAAACCCAACCCGGAAAAAAGGATGGTCGGAAAAAGTAAAACTGAGGTTATCTAGAACAGAATCTGAGCCAACTCCGAGAAAGTTTGATAGTGACAAAAAACATCCTAGGTCATGTGTTAGGCGAAGTTCGCTTGAGGATTTGTCTAAGGAACTTGGCTTTGAGGAAGAAATTGAGAAAGCTGACTGCTTTGAAGTTTCTACCCAGAATGATCATCCCTCAGTAGAAGCTGAGGTCCATGGACAAGACAGCGTCAATAGGGACTTTGCTTGTACATCATCTGATGAGAGATATCTGACTGTAAATGCTGGCAGTGAGGAAAACTCGTCTCTATTCTCAGACCCTGGAAGTCCTGTTAGTGGTGCTAATGAAAATGAAAATGAAAATGGCTTGGAAGAAAGTAGCATTGCATCAAATTTATCTGTTAATGAAAGTGACAGTCAATCCCAGAATGTGCCTGAAAGCCCATCTCTTCCCGCATCTCTTTCCCCTGAAGATATCCTTCAGGATTTTCAGAGTAACAACGATTCTCTGGAAAAACCACCAACAGTGCGGAAGGTTCTTTCAGGTAAATTCCAGTGGTTTTGGAAGTTTGGACGAAACACTGCTGGTGAGGAGACATCTAATAAAGTAGGAGGTGCCACTGACACAACAAAATCTGCCAATAATGAAGGTAATCAGAGCAATAGCAAAGATGCCTCTAATGACTACGGTTCTTGTAAGTCATCTTCTAGCAGCAAAGGAGAAACTGTTGACCAGAATGCGATGGGGGCATTCAAGAATCTCGGGCAGTCTATGCTTGAACATATTCAGGTTACATTCTACTTTTGCGCACTCATTTGTGTTTTTGAAAATACTGTAGTGTCAGACAATATTTAATGTTAGCGTACCAAATTGGGGCTGGATTGATATTGACTCCTTCAGTTTTTCTGTCATGTTTAATGAATATAAAGTTTTGATTGCCGTTACTTGCCCTGATCTTTGTATTAATCACGTGTTTCAGGTAATTGAGTCGGCATTCCAGCAAGAACGCGGTCAGGTAGGGTCGCGAGAGAATTTCTCAAAAAATGTTCTCGTTGGCAAAGGACAAGCTACAGCCGTGACTGCTCTCAAGGAGCTTCGGAAAATCAGCAATCTTTTATCAGAAATGTGAGATTCTCTCTCTGTTCATCGGGTACCTCTATGTGTGTATATACATTTTGTAGTTATTATTCTTTACTGAGAAATAAAATGCGGTTCTGTGCTGCTGCTCTTCTCGTCCACATTTTCTATTTGTAATCTAAAATTTTGGAAAAATTTCAGAGACCAACTTGTAAATAATGTTTCTAGTTTTATTTATAATTTTTATATACATAAAAGTTTGATATTTTCAACTTTAATCGTTTTATATATGATTATTTTTATTTATTGCGCCACGTGACATCTCTATTAAAGTTAAATGTTGTCTACTTATCGTGTCACGTAATATTATTCTTTTATTTTCGAGACGAAAAAAATTAAAAATTCTAATTGATATTCGGTATTATTTTTCATTTCAAATAAAAAATCAAATCAAAGCACAAAACACAATCCCTATGCCAGTAATTAGAATGCTTATCGATCGCTTATTTCATTTGATCTTTTTTATGATTCCATCTCCCAGCAAGCTAGCATGGTTTTTTAGTTGCCATTTAAGAAATGTAAACCTCGCAATGATTCAACAAATTTAATAATAAGCCACATTAAGTCATTAACTGAAACTCAAAACGTTTCCTGTATTATTATTATTAGACTAAATAAATATTTTTTTTTGGTAATCCGGGCCAACTTAAGTGCACCTCGACTAATTGTGAAGTTACCATAACAAAGACAAACAGAAATTTGTTTAAAATAAACAAAACCCAAAGAAGCTCATTATGGATGTATATATACATACATTTGAAAATAAAGGTGTATAACATAATCCATAGAGCATTACCCACCTCTAATTCAGCTTCAGACAATAGCTTCTTTAAGGGTTTTGGAGAATTGAGTCCAATAGGTTTGTGTACCCAGCTACTGACAGTGACATGCCCTTCTTCAGCTTTGGCTTCCGCAAATTCTTCAATTAAGCTTCTAAAACAAGAACATACACAATATTTATCCCCAAATCCACGAGAATCAAGACTAATCCACTCTATCCAAAATGGTCCTATACTTGGCACCATACAATATGTATTTAAGTTATACGTACAAAATCTAAAGCTTGAGTACCTTGTTACATTTATTTCAAAAGGAAAATATAAAAGACGGGTCAATTATCCAGGCTTCTGGGTTGGTACACTGTGGAACTAATCTATATTGTGAAAACCTGGGAGGAGGGAAGTTATGAAGCCAAAGACGATCATCTGGATCTCCTTCACGATTCCCCACCATTGGTTACCGCCATTTGCTCCAGGCTCCACCGCATTCTCATCCCCTGCTGCTTGATTACCATCATTTAGCGGCTGATTCTCTTGGCCCTCTGCAGTGAGTGATTATAGCAGCATAACCAATTAATGAGTGACATTTGGAGCATCTTCTAACTTGAATTGATACTTCTATGTAAGAACCATTTTAATGCTAACGCAAAAGATGAGTGGAGGTTCGATTTAATATGATTCTGTTCAGAATAAAGAACAGCATGTACTATTTACACGTGTTCCATGATCCATTCAATTAATCAGTTGGAAGTCTTACATGAAACAATAAAATACAAATTAAACCAGTAGCTTCGATCATAACCATGTTTGAGAATCAATTTCGGGTCAGTCAGATCTACTCAAACTTTTAATTATCTACTGATTGTGTTGAGATCAATCTGATATCAATCTGAACACCACAAATCTGAAATCTGTTAAATGAATATACAGGAAATAGAATTTACCTGCTACATCATTCCCCTGCCTTGCAGCAGCAGGAACATTGTCAGCTCTGACAGCTGGCCTAGGTGGTTGCGCTGCCCTCTGCATGCTTTGTGTAAGCCACCGAAATAATGGTGTGAGAGCCCCTGTCTGATATCTGCAACAACCACAGTTTAAAAAAAAAAAAACATTTCACTAAAAGATCTTTATGAGCACTCATATTAACATATATAAAATGTCTAAATAATTGAAACCAAAATTTCAAAAGGAAAACAGAAAAGTCATATAACTCAACAACGCATCTAATCAAATGCACAATAAGTTCAGAGAAGTCCTCCGAAAGATGAAAGATATTTCCTCCAATAGAAAAAAAAATTGGCGAATGCATTTTGGTGATCCATATTTGAAAATTGAGTGTAAATTTATTCTCTACAGCCAATTTAAGCTCGGTTTCTTATTTGGCCTGCATACAGAGTTAACATGTCAATTTGATATAACAAAAGGTTCCTTGGCCGTCAACCTGGTAGAAACGAACGCAGTCGTGTAATTTGGCAGAGGCCAACTCAAGGCTTCTCTTATCATATTGATAAAACATGCAGAGAAAAGTCCCAAAATCAAAAGAGATTAGAAGCTTAGACACTTACAAGTAAATAAGTGAAGCAAAAAACACGAGGACAGAAAGCCTTAGTCTTGATCCATCTTGGCTGAACATAAATATTACAGCTGCCAGCTTTAGTATGAGCAACAAATCGAGATGAATTGCAATCTGAAATCTCCTTACAACAACTTGTCTTTGATGTGCAGCCTGTTGTTGTTCTTGACCAGCTTGTCCATGCTCTGAACCCACAGCTCCAGCCTCCATGCTTGGTCTAGTACTGTTGGACGACAAACAACTTGTGTTAGAAAAATAGCAGGCGGTAATCTAGTATTCAGTGTGTGAATGAAATCTGTTAGACTGTTTCAATAGAATATTCATTATCATGCCGTCCTCATTGTCATCATCCATCATAAGTATTGCACACAAACAGATCTAAGCACACTCTTCTATCAAAATCTAAGTCGATTCATGGAAGTATGTTATTTCCAAGCTTGAAAAATGACTTCCGCAGGGTAGTGGTATGGAACTGTATCTATCAAGCCCCAACATTTTCAATTTAGAGTCCCTTGTGGTAAAAAATTTGGGACACGTACATAAAATAAGTCTGTTGTAAACCTTCAATGGTATATGCTTGCAAGAAAAAACTTGTCCCTTGTTGTTATATTCAATTTAACACCATTGCCTTCAGTCCTTACAATATGTCCCTGTCTAACATCATAAAGCCTAAAGCCTGAATGAAATTTACACTGACTTCATACACTCACAGCCAGATTGCAATTATTCTTTTCCAAGGTTATCGTAGTCACAATTTTAAAATCTTCTTGTTGTCTTGTCTTATTGGAATTCTTAGTCTCTTTTAGTACCACACATGACATATTGCAAAATTATTCAGACAAGATAGTCATAGTTGTTTTCCATGTAATGCACATACTTTATTGTTCAATGAATTGAGATACAAATAACAAACGTGCACAATCAGTTCAATTGAGAGCATATAGACACATGAAACTGTAGAATATACATGATGAAAAAAGGACAGATTTAATGCCATAGAATCCATGAGAAAGAGATTAAGCAATAAAAACAGGAAAGCAAACACCTTCATCCTATCGACACTACAATGCATGGATCCAAATAAGAGATCTCCAGCTCTTGATAAACTCAAATACTCAAAAAACTAGTATCAAACAAAAGCTAACAGAATTTATTCTTCACTGGAGAGAAAGACCTTCAATTTACATTTTACTACTAAATTTGTGGCAAATTAATATTTTATAACTAGAGTTATAGAAAATCTAACATTTTACTACTTTTCCGTTAATTTACCTCAGTGTTAAAATGTAACGGTCAACTAACGTTCGACAAAGATTTGATAGAAAAGTAGTAAAATGTTATTTTGCAATAAGTTTAGTAATAAAATGTCAGTTGTTAGTTTGCACAAGTTTAATAGTAAAATGTAAAACAAATACCACTGTGCACTGGTGCAAAGCTAATTAGCAAGTATCATTACATCACATATGACATTACAAGAACTACACAATGCAATGCCATTTAGCAAATTTGAGTAGTGTTCACAGTTCAGTGAAGGTAAACTTACGTGGGTATGTTGTAAGTAAGCGGGATAAGAGTGTTTGATGGAATTCCTGAATACGGGTGAACCGGCACAGCATAAATGCCCCGCCCACGATTATTTGTCTGTTGTTGATTCTCCCGCTGATTTAACCCAGAAAATGCTACAGGGTACATCACTGGCAACATCCCAATTTCACCATTCCCAAAACCCGCGAATCCCGCAAATGCTGGAACCTGTCATAACACACAATTCATCATTGTGGAGGCACACTTAAAATACCTCTAACTACTATTACAATCAATCAATTTCTTAATTTTTAAATTTCACATATACTCAACTATGATTAAATATAAAATAAAACCAAAAACGAAAAAAAAAAAACCTAAAAGAAAATTATTTAATTGACTTACAATATCGTAATCAAATGAGAAATCATTACTATTATAAGAATTAATTGAAAAATCGTGAAACCTGAGGTTGGTTGAGATTGGTCGCAGGCGGAGATGTAGAAGAGGATTGTTGATCGGAGACTGAAGAAGACGCCGGCGCCGAGGAAGACGACCGCGTTTCGGGTTCTTCTGCCATTGTGATTTGTTTGTAGGAAGAGATCAAATCTTCAAGCTTTTTTTTTCACTTTTCAATTTTTAGTCTGAATAATTTCGAGCAATTGTTTTTTCTTTTGGACAGATATATGTAATTTTAATTAAACTTTTTAATACGTACCATTTTGGCCACTCTCCCAATAACATTATGCCACGTTAACATGACGTGTACATTTTATTTGTTCTCGCTGGTCCAGCCCAGCTGAATCGAAAAGCCCGGCCCATTTCTCTTGCGAAGGTTTTGTATGACAAAATTATATTTTTACGTTTTTTAAGTGTTTGATAAATAATAAAAAATTATCATTATTAATAGTGATTTTATTTTAAAAATTAACGTTTTTAACATTTACTCACCACCAAAATATTATAAAAACATATTATAATTATTTTTTTAACATAAAATAAAATTATATAACACTATTAATGAATCATAATCACTTTTGGATGGCTACCACAGCTTATGCAATAATCTGCTTCTCTCGTCCTGATAAAAAATAAACCATTGAAGCCAAAAAAGAAAAAAAAATCCCATTTCTACAAGGATAACAAAAGTTCGAAATTTTTATTACACTTTTACTTTATAATTTTCCAATTTTATCAATTTCCACTTTTTAGGATGAAATTTGATAATTTTCTGTAAGAATTCATATGAAAAAATATGCACTTTTGCAATTTCAGATTAAAAAAATACACTGTTACAATATCTGGAGAGAAAAAAATGGTAATATTTTCATACTTCCGCTATTTTTAGAATGAAAATGAGACAATTTCCCATTAATAATTAGGTATTTGATAAACTAGATGAGTTTCAAGAACAAGAACGTGTGTGACAATAATATTATAATCAGTAGATGAGGTTTTCTCTGATAATCCAGAAAGATAAATAGCATAGAGCATATAAAACATGAACTAACTAAGATTCATACAGCGCCTGTATAACTTCTATCTGAAATCAAAATCTATCCAAACTTTCATGCAAGCTTTCCTCAAACCTTACCAATGAGATCCAGGATCGGCGTCGAGGAGAGTGTCATAGAGAGTACCTGAAAGCCATCATCACTCCCTTTGACAAGTACTAGAGTACATCTTGACAGATTGATTTAGAGAGACATCTACCAACATACAAGTGATAAAACTTAAAAAAGGAACAAGCTAGTGAATGAGTGGAACTTACCAATACCTGAAATCTGAGGAAACAAAAACAACCGTTGTCGCCTGAATAGGTCAGGCGCAATGGACATGCAAACCAACCTGTGGCCTAATACGATGGCTATCTACATTCAAATAGACAATCCATAAAAAATCGCTTCGCAACTACTTTCATAGCAACTTTGTATCAATCAAAAAAAACAATTTTAAAAAAAATAAATAAATAAAGTAGAACAGAAAAAGAGATTGACTGCTTCCAGGAGATCATATCTCCAATTTAATCCTTTTGAGAAAACTAGTTAATAAACAAACTGCTGTATTCGTTATCATTGCTCATTATGATAGCAACTGAGCATCTATTTGTATATAAACTATAAAGAATGTGAAGACCCAAATTCCATAAGGGATCTAGATACGCCAAAAAATTAAAATAAAATAACTTTAAATTAATAAATTTTTTGAACTAGTAGTAGATGTAAACAAGCAAACTTTTTGCAGGCTTTTTGGCAGCTATAACAGAAGCAATTGAGAAATGTACAAGTGCTGCATAAAATGAGAATGTTCTAAAGCTATTCAAGCATCTATTCCCTAATCACTCAAAATCAAAACGCTGGTTAGGAATAACAACTATTAGTATTAAGTCAGCAACCAATCAATAATAACATAAACATTAGATATTAAAACTGCTTGTGTAGAAGGGAGTGAATTAGCCATAACAAAATATGCAAAGTATAACATTTTTGCCACTCCAAGCATCCATGATTCCATCTATACAAAAGTGCATTTAGTCACTCGCATTCCTTTTGCCAATTATTATCTTTCCCTTCGATCTCCGGACATCTGGAAATGTGAGCAAGCCTGCATATACAAAATAAAAAAAAAAAAAAAAACACTTATGAAGAAACATTGACAAATCATTCTAATTAATCAAACAGGTCAGAAGTGAGTCATATCTGAAATGGAGCAAATTTCAGATTAAGCGCACCCGCACCCACACAGTACATCAGCACACACTCGACACAATAACAATCAAAGCCATGGTTTTTAAAATGATCTATAACATTTTAATAATGAATTATTAATGTTTGAAATCATTAACATTGGACCTAGAACAATTATAATGCATCTTTGTTTATGAAACAAAGCTGGGTAATTATCTAGAGTAGAATTAACAGCAAAGCTGGGCCATATCATTATCTAGGGTGGAATTAATAGACTAACCTTAAGGAAATGAGTCAAGTCTCATCACCTAACGCTTTCAAAAAAAAAATCAAGGTCAAATGCATGATGCAACGAGAAAATTAATTGTTAAAACAAATGCAAAACGAGCAAAATAATTGTTAAAACAAAAATAGAATACACTTACTGCAGCATATGATTCTGTCATGAGATATTCAACTCATCCTTCCTCATCCTCATGTTGAGACTTGTTTTCCATAATTGGAACCACCATCACTTGCACCTGCACGTGCCCCAGCTCCTCTTCTACCAACTCGCCCCCATCCTCCTTGGCATCTGCAAGTTAAAACTAATAATAATCTCCATCTGTATCAACCAGAAAATTATTAACCACACACTGTTACAAGAAGCCATCATAGAGTAAGCAGCCTCCTGTTTATAATCACTTAATCAGTAAACCATATTTCAAGATGTACGTATCTCAACCTGAGTTTGATTATTGATATCAGTTGAGACAACATGTTCAATCACTCAGTCTAGTGAGATGAAAGAATCCCAAACACCACAAACAGATTGCTTCACACTATCAAACACATACAAGAGACCCCCTTCAACGGTTCAACCCCAATGAGGACGAAATAAGCCATCCACTACCACGACGCTATAATTTGATGGCAAATTAAGCACCAAAAAGCCTCATTCCAACATCTTCAGATTATATATGTAACCCTTGTGCATCCACTTAATTTCGAAAGCTAAAGTGTTCGATAAATACCCATTTTTTTCACTTGGCCTTTAATGTTTACCAACAGCCACCAAACTCATGGATAATAGCTAGCTAGTGATTTCATTTTACAGTAGCTCTGGATTAACAATACAACATCATACCCTAATTTTTCTTTTTCTTTTTTCAGCATATAACGTCACAATTATTATCAGGTGAAAGCATTTCCAATATAATCGCATATAATATTTAAATATAATTATTTAATAATAAATATATCGGGTTGAAAATGAGAAAAAATACATTTACCTTGGATAAAAAACGAGGAGCAAGGCCAGCCGCGAGGCGTAACGAACGAAAGCGACTCCTCTTCAGTCAAGTGATTGGCCAACTCGGTAACAAAATTGGCTACGGTGTGCGACTGCGCCCGACGAGTCGGTGGGACCCAGAAGGAGGAGCCAGGGATGAAGGGGAGCCAATCGGGACTGGATTTCTGTACGATGATACGGTGGACCATGTCCTCCAGCATCTTTATGGTCGCCTCGGTTTCGCTTTCCGACGTGGCGGAGGATGATGATGACGACGAGGAGTGGAGGCTTATTTCGACGAGTTCGGGTTTGAATGAACGGTGGCGATTGATTGTGAGGGGAATTGAGGGTTGGGATTTGAGGGAATAGCGGATTAAGGATTGGGTCTTTGAGAGGATTCGGGCCATTTTTGCGTGCGTGCGAAGTCCTATGAAGCGGCGGAGTTCAGAAATGGGTACATATAGGGGTGTAGAGTGGACGGAGATTCTGTACAGTTTCGGGGCACATTTTTTTTTTTTGTATATACTACTCTAATCAGTTTTAAGCAGTATTATATTATATATTTTTTCTAAAATTTATAACGGCTTAAAGTATGAATGTCATTAAAAAGAGAAATGATATACTTACTGAAAAAGTTACCGACACTTTTCCAGAACGACAACTTAGGGTGCGTTTTGTTGTAAATGAAATAACCCAAAATTAACAAATCTTGTTTGTCAAACACGAGAGATTCAACTTGCCCTAATTCCCAATTTTCTTCATTTCTCCTAATTTCCAATCTGTCTTCAGTTCCTCATCTTCATCTCTTCAGGTCGTCGTCCACGTTGCAGTCCGTCGCCGGTGAACAAATCTCCAGCGAACAAGTCAACGGCCATCCAGAATGTCTCACTGACCAACATTGAGTTCCAAGCTTATTTTACATGATCAACTTGAGCAATTGATGGGCATGGTTTTTTTTTTTTTTTTTGTCACAGAAGCAACTGATGGGTGTTGGTTTATGAGTTTTTGTTAAATACGTTGTTTTGGCTACTTTGATTTTTTTTTTTTTTGTACCAATTTTCAGTAATTTTGTATTAGTTACCTTTAATTCGTGTTAAAAAGTCTGTACTTTGATTTGAGTTTACCTGATCTTGATCACTGTCTACAAACCAACAAATGAGAGGTCTATAGCCTTGGTCAAATCAGCCATGGATATTGTGGTGGCAGCCGGGCTGCTTCAATTAGCCCCCAAGAAAGTCACTCCTTGTGTAACATGAGCCTTTGGGTTTGTTACCTCGCTTATCTCTTGTTTTCAGGTATCAAATTCTACGCTGTTAATTTCAGTTGAAAAATATTAAATGCAAGGGCAAGAATATCCCAGACAAAAGACACTAAATTTGACAACAGTCTGATTTGAGCAAAGATGAAGGAGAAGCTTCGAGTATCTTTAATCAATCATGAATATAGTTTTTAGTTACTTGGCTTTGAATTGTGCTTGGTTGGTAAAATTTAAAGCTAAATATGGATTTGGCATTGCTCTACTCATTTCCTGATAAGATTTATGCTTCCTGTGATGCAGTTATTTCCAGCTTCTGTAAAAGCCAAGGCACCCTGAAATGGGAGAAGCCAGTTCTGCTCCATAACTATAGTGTCATTTAAAAAAAATTTAGTACTTGTTAGATAAATCAATTGTTTGGGGTAAGCTTTTGATCAATTTTCCACCTTATTGGGTGTCATTGAAATTATCCATTTACCAAATTTGCTGTCAGATTCACTATGCTGTTTTAAAATAGTAATAATACATGTGTTGGTTTCCATTTATGATTCAGTGAGATTATATCTCAATTAAGCAAAAACAGGATGAAGAATGCACATGTATACAAAATTTTACAACCTTAGCACTCCTTTAAATAGGTTCTTAGCAAATGTCACTCAAAATGGAATTATTACTTGGTTAAAAGATCAGGGACCAAAGTGAAAAAGAAGATTAACAGTTAATATACATATGTGTGGAGCATTACAGAGCCAACTCATCATCTGAATCACCCTCCCATTCACCCCATTCATAATCTGCAACATCTACCACATTCCCCCGCAAGATATTCAAAATCTGCCCCAAATCTATCACACGCCTCTGCAAATACGCACTTTGTATTGCGGAGGGTTCTTCAGGTCGGGGTTGAGTGTAACTCAGAACCTTTAAAGTAAATTTCCCAGAGGGTTCAAGGCATCCAATACCAAATGCAGGTGATGTGATAATGATCGTCCTACAGTCTGAACATGAGACACACTGTAATATCCCAATAAGGTGACCACTATTAGGAAATGATGAAATGTACATGATGTTGACGCAGATTTTCATCATACATCATAAACAGCTAGCATCCACACAAGGAGATGGTTATACTCGTAATAGATTCTAACCAAAGAAAAGTACATGAACAAAAAACAAAATATATCTATAGAATCTATACTATTCAGTTGCAAGTAAAATTTTCTAAAAAATTCTTTGTAGTCAATAAGTTGTTTCATTTTTATCAGTTTTTTTAATTTGATTATAAAAAACTCAAAGAAACTGGTACCAAAAAAAATAATCAAAGCAGCCAAAACAGCGTATTTAACAAAAACTCATAAACCAACACCCATCAGTTGCTTCTGTGACAAAAAAAAATCATGCCCATCAGTTGCTCAAGTTGATCATGTAAAATAAGCTTGGAACTCAATGCTGGTCAGTGACAAACATTCTGATTAAAATACAAAGGATTAAAGGTAACTAGTACAAAATTATTGAAAATTGGTACCAAAAAGAATAATCAAAGCAGCCAAAACAGCGTATTTACAAAAACTCCTAATCCAACACCCATCAGTTGCTTCTGTGACAAAAAAAAACCATGCCCATCAGTTGCTCAAGTTGATCATGTAAAATAAGCTTGGAACTCAATGCTGGTCAGTGACAAACATTATGATTAAAATACAAAGGATTAAAGGTAACTAGTACAAAATTATTGAAAATTGGTACCAAAAAGAATAATCAAAGCAGCCAAAACAACGTATTTAACAAAAACTCATAATCCAACACCCATCAGTTGCTTCTGTGACAAAAAAAAACCATGCCCATCAGTTGCTCAAGTTGATCATGTAAAATAAGCTTGGAACTCAATGCTGGTCAGTGACAAACATTCTGGATGGCCGTTGACTTGTTCGTTGGAGACTTGTTCGCCGGCGACGGACTGCAACGTGGACGACGACCTGAAGAGATGAAGATGACGAACTGAAGACGAATTGGAAATTAGGAGAAATGAAGAAAATTGGGAATTAGGGCAAGTTGAATCTCTCGTGTTTGGCAAACAGGATTTGTTAATCTTGGGTTATTTCATTTACAACAAAACGCACCCTAAGATGTCGTTCTGGAAAAGTGTCGGTAACTTTTTCAGTAAATATATCATTTCTCCATTAAAAATATGGCAGAACCCATAATTAGCCCCCTGAATTTTTATCCAACATTTCAATAGCCCACAGAACTTTTTTTTTTCACTCATTAGCCCACTGAACTCTTAAAAATCGTGTAACCAGCACATTTACGTAACGCCGTTACGCGCACCGTCCATGTAGGCACTGCATTTTTACACATAAGTCCCTATGATGAGTCTCATTTTGGAGACACTACCTTTTAAGTCACGGAGGTCACGGAAAACAGACATCGGAAGGGGAATTCAGAATAAACAAGGTTCACTGTTTTCGTTGGTGCTGCGTTCGTTACTTCGTTCGAACGTCAGGCAGATTGCGGACGTTGGTGCCGCGTTCGATTAGGCGTTCGAACGGTATCGGTAATTCTGGCTTTGCTGCTAGCCTCACATTAAGCCCAATTCGCCCAAACCTTGGCCCACACGCCCAAGCCCACTTAAAACACATATTTAACACATGGTGAAATCAAATCAAATCTAAAAATCACATACCAAATTAATAAAATACTTACACAAATTAAAGAAATTGCATGCCTAAACTAAACCAATCAAATATAATCATACCAAGTTAAAATCAATCAACCAATATATTATTCCCAAACTTAAAATATTGTATGCCTGATCAACATAAACTAAATATTCAACCTTCCCTATCTAGCCAAGATTTGTCCCCCCTCAATCTTTGACTTCCCTTATCCAAGCCAATCAAATCCCTTTCCTTGTCAAGCCTAACCCTTTGCCTATAAAAAGAGCCATTCACCAACCTTCTCAAGACTGACTAGCTCATTCACAGAAGAAACACCCAAGCTCATAGACACAACTCTCCCTCACTCTCAATAACAAAAGATCACAAACCCAAAGAACCCACATCGCCTTGACCAAAACACATCCTGAACACCCCTTTTACCTCACCGAAAAACACATCCCAAACAGCCCTAAAACACGCATACAGCAGCCCTAAACACACACATAAAACAGCCCCCGAACCACACCATAACACCACCGAAAATAACACCCAAAACAGTAGCCAAAACATCCCAAAAACAGTAACTAAAATACAGCAGCAAAACAGTAACAGCGGCAGCGAATCGGAGTCAAAACAGCAGCAAAAGACGGAGGACGACGACCCAAAACAGTAAGACAACGAACGAGAGCAGTGAACCAGTGAACCGGAAGAGTTGCGGAGCTTTACCCACCCATTCTGACGCCGTGTAACGCGCTTTCGAGAGACGACGTAAAAGGTTAGACCTGAGGGCACTTTTTCATTAGTTTATATTCGTTTCTTTTATTATTGAATTTTATTCGCATGAAAGTCGTTTATGGATGTGTGTTGTGGGTATTGGATGAATGGAAGAGTGTCGTCTCTCTTGTGGTATATATGATGGAAACCCAGACGTAAATTCCGTAGCCGAATCCGAATGGACGGTAGTGCGGTCTGTACTTGGGACACAACTCCACGTACCACTTGAGTAAACGGCACCTTCTCTTGTTTTGCGTTGCTTTGGTTTATTTATTTCTCGTCATTTAAATTCTGTATGTTGCTTATTCCCATATGATACGATCGAGTGCATGGGCTTAGTAAGTGCGATGAAAGGTCCCCTAATTGGAGGGGTTAAAATCCTTCACCACGATGCTCTGCCGCACCGATTGATGTGTGTTAGGTTTAATGCGAGATACGTTCAATCGAGCATACTTAGTTTGATATGATTGTCTTTATTTCCGTATGCATGATTCAATCGAGCGCATGGGCTTAGTAAGTGCGATGTGAGATCCCCTACGGGGAGGAGCTAAAGCCCTTTACCACGATGCTTTGCCGCGCCGGTTGCTGTGTGTTCGGTTGGATACGAGATACGTTCAATCGGGCATACTATGTTTAATATTGTTGCTTTTAATTCTTTGTATGCATGATTCAGTCGAGCGCATGGGCTTAGTATGTTTGTCTAAATATCCTCTCTTTGAGAGATCAAGAGCCCCAAAAGGCCACCTTTATGGCAGTACTTCGCCGCGCCCCTTTATTTTGTCGTTTATGTATTGCGTCACATTTCATGCATCAGGTCTGTTCCCGTTCGAACGCGTTTACGAACGCAACTCGAACGCGCATGTATTTTGCCTTGTCATGCATCAGGTCTTATTTCTGTTCGAACGCGTTAACAAACGCCATACGAACGTGAGCATTCTGTTTCATTTCAGTTCGAACGCGTTAACAACGCCATACGTACGTGAGCATTCTGTTTCATTTCCGTTCGAACGCGTTAACAAACGCCATACGTACGTGAGCATTCTGTTTCATCTCCGTTCGAACGCGTTAACAAACGCTATACGAACGTGAGCATTCTGTTTCATTTTCGTTCGAACGCGTTATCAAACGCCATACGAACGCGAGCATTCTGTTTCATATCCGTTCGAACGCGTTTACGAACGCTACACGAACGCGAACGCACTGAACTGAGACACATTCATCACATGCCATGTATAACTGTTTCTTATGTGATTTTTTATGGAACCACACATAGTCATTCTATCTTTGTGCACATAATAATGAAAAGCATGTTTATCCCATAGTTGTGTCATTTGCCTTAGTCTTGATTTAATGAATTGCGATTCATATACCATTGCCATGATGACTTTGGAGTATTATTTCTTGTGATATATCGGATGGAAACCCAGACATAAATTCCGTAGCCGATTCCGAATGGACGGTAATGCGGTCTGCACTTGGGACACAATTCCACGTATCACTTGGAAAAGTGCTCACATGTATGCTTGTGCTGTTATTATGTATGCTTGCATTTTTCATGAATATGATATGCTGAATGAAGTTGTATGTTTGTTGTTACTTTGAGGTATTTTCAGACTGTGTTTCTTTTAGATATGAGATATATGTGAAATGTATGTATAAATTTGATTTTGTACCCGTGAATTTAGAAGCATGATATTCTTGGAAATAAGTGTTACTTAAGCCTGATTGAATTATCATATAAATCCTTTCATTACAAGTATCATGAGTAATGGACCATTCTGAACCCAACGGTTTGAGGTCTTCCCTTGCGAGGGGTGAGTGCGGCCTTAAATCTTTGTCCCGGTTCACACCGGGTGGCGACTCCATGTTATTTAGTACTTCCCAATTAGGCCGTGAGCCTAGAAACGCGTCGCCCAGGTTCTGTTGTCCACAGTCTGGCGACTCCACTGGGGATAGAGAGTTGGCCCCGAAATATTGTCTTGTAATGTTTGGATTTATGTTTTAATTGACCGTGTCTATAGTGGATAAAGTGAGGGTTTAATCAAAGGCACTTTAAGGCTAGGTAATGGTTTGGTGTCTTCCTTCACTCACTGCCTTTCTAGAAGGAAAAGCTGTGAAGGCACCTATATGGCCATCTACTCGTAGCCTTTGTGATGGACTAATTTGGAGGACTCGTTGTTTATTCCTGACACCAAGCGATAAGAGCCTAAGAGGCTTTGGGTATTTAAGTGAGCCTCGCTCCACCTTCCCTCTGGGGAATCTACAATGGAAAATCCATTTGACAGTCCGTCACACACCATAGCTCATTGGCACGTACCTTAGTGTATAAAAAAGGTGCGCTCACTTGGTTGCTCGAACCCTTGAGTGGGGAGACCTAGTTGTGGGCCATCCTTCGCCTGTGAGAGCCTTTGTCTATACTCTTACTAACCCACCCATAAACCGGTTTGGCTAAAGTAACAATTATTTCCTTGAATATGTGCTTATGGACCATCCTCATTTGGATGCAGTTGGACTATTGTCAGAAATGCGGGCTTGCTGAGCCATTTAACTGAGGCAAGTTCGTACCTTATGACTATTAGGCCAAAAGCTTATGAAATGTTGATAGGCCATTATTGTAGAAAATATTATGTCATGTTTGCATCATCTTTCATGTACGCTTATGTTTGGGAACATTGCTATTTGAATCCATCTGGATCTTTTGTCATGAGATATGGGCCATTTAAACTGGGACAAGAACATACCTTATGACGATTGGGCCAAAAGGCTTCTAAATAACAATGGGCCATGTTATGATTGTGTTCGGAATATTATCATTTGGATTTAGTTGGGCTCTTTGCCATAAGACATGAACTCGTTGGGCCATTTAAACTGGGACGGGTTCAATCCTATGACAGTTAGCCCAAAAACTTCCAAAATGATAACGGGCCGATTTGTTTGAAAATTTTAGTTGATTTAGTATGTTATATATGTTACATGCATCTCATGCACCCCATGCATACATATATCATGTTAACCCTTGTGTTCTGAAAGCCATCATAGATTCCCGTTGGGTTAGGAAAAAGGGAAGACTCATCAAAATACTGGGAACAGACATGAGTGAATCAGATATTGAGGTATCCCGTATGGATCAGTTGGAAAAGGTCTCGCCAAGGTCACTGAACAGTTGCAAGCCTTGACTACTGCCATGACAAATATGGCTGTGCCCCGTGCTGGGGGAAATTCTGAGAATGTAAGGCGCGAGGAGCCTCCGAACGGGTTGGGGGATGATATCCCCGCTTTTGATGATGATATGGCAGAGTATGCAACAAACAGAGTGATTGGGTCTCAGGCCGAGATACAGAAACTCATGGATCAGGTTGAATCCGTTACCCGCAAGATGGGGGGTAAGAATGAAGATTTACTAGATTATGAGACAATGACGTTTGAGGAGCAGTTGCCAGCGCAGTTTAAGATGCCGGATTTGGCTAAGTTCAATGGGAACGGAGATCCGAGGGTGCATCTCCGTCAGTATGTGTCTGTTATGAGTTCGGTTGGCCTGTCTCAGCGCCAAGTACAAAAGATGTTCGGGATGTCACTCGAGGGGGCACCCGTAGTATGGTACCATAACCTGGACAAGCAGGTTAAGGAAGATTGGAGGGAGCTAGCTGATGCTTTCTTAAAGCAATATGTCACGGACCTGGAGATTGACTTGTCACTCTGTGACTTAGAAAATATCAAGCAGAAGCCGGAGGAAAATTTCAAGGAATATGTGGACCGCTGGAGGAGCCAGCTTCTGAAGATGCAGACCCGGCCCTCAGAAAAGGATCAGATCAAAATGATCATCAAGGGCACCAAGCCCTCTATTTATGGCAAACTAAGGAGAATGACTTCGATGATTACTGATTTTCGACAGCTGAGAGAGACAGTTATGGATATTGAGGAGGAGGAAGCCGAAAACAGAAATTTTTATGGACAGAACAGAAGGAATATTGGGGGACATTCAGGGACTATGCTTGCTACTGCTGAGGCCACTGCCATTAAGAACATACGATTTTCTAACCTTGGTAAGCCTCTTTCAAAGGTATTCGAAAAGCTGAAGGCGCAAGGACTCTTAAAACCTTTGGAACCTAGGCCCATTCCAAATCATGTGCCACCTCACATGAACTTAAACTTATACTGTCACTTCCACCAAGAAAAAGGCCATGACACCGACAACTGCGCCCGCCTCAGACATGAAATCCAAAACCTCATCGATGCCCATACAATACCTGACCCAGAGAAAGAACAACCCAACGCACACAGAAATCCCCTACCCAACTACATGATCAACTCTGGCCTACCCGAAACCCTTGTCCTCCAAACTCTCAACCACTCAGCTTCATAGGAATAAGGGATAACAATGGTGAAGAACCATGGGCTGAAGAAGAGGGCATTGTTGTTTCTCCTAGTTTATCTTGCACTTTTAATAAAGACATTGATTTTGTTTACCTGTTCGAACGTTTCCTCAACAATAATAAAGGCGATCATTTCATTTATCTGCCTAAGACTATTACTTTCAAACTTGCAACATGAGTGTGTTCAATCTTGGTAATGTGATGCTCAGAACGTAGGGAATCCTCAAAAGAAGCCAGCAGAAAAGATAAGTTAGCCATTCAGGAATTGGGAAATGGAGACGGTGGGACTGTTAGACTTGGAAAGAAACGGGTTCATAGAATGGATCAATGCAGACAAATTGAAGTGGTACTTTGCCTAAGGAAGAACAGACCGAGCAGTTATCAAGAGAACTGATAGAAGACATAACCCAACGGGATAGGAAACTCATTCACGCATGCATGCATACACGTAACATATTTTGCATTCCTTTTTGTGTTTTGTGTTTGTTTTGTGTTCACAGGTTTTGAAGAAGAAAGAGAGAAAGCGGCAAATGAAAGCCAGTCAAAAGCATCAATATTAGCATCAGTATCAACATAAGGGCGAGGCCCATATCAATATCAGTTTGAGGGCGAGGCCCACATCAGTATCAGCTTGGGGGGTGGGACCCACATCAGCATCAGTTTAGGGGAAGAAAGCCTCATGTCAGTTCAGTTCGGGAATAAAGCCCACATTCAGTTCAGTTCAGGAAGAAAGCCTGCATTCAATACAGTTCGAGAATAAAGCTCGGGAGGAATAAAACATCACCTCAACAGTTCGGGAATAAAGCTCGGGAGGAATAAAACCTCATCTCAACAGTTCGAGAATAAAGCTCGGGAGGAATAAAGCCTCATCGCAACAGTTCGGGAACAAAGTACAGGGGAATATAGCCTCATCTCAATACAGTTTGGGAATAAAGCCCACAGTCCAAACAATCATGGAATAAAGCCCTATCTCTACACAATCAACAGTTCGGGAATAAAGCTCGGAGGAATAAAGCCTCATCTCAACAGTTCGGGAATAAAGCCCACACTCAGTTCAGTTCAGGAAGAAAGCCTGCATTCAATACAGTTCAAGAACAAAGCTCAAGGGGAAGAAAGCCTCATGTCAGTACAGCTCGGAAATAAAGCCCACACTCAGTTCAGTTCAGGAAGAAAGCCTGCATTCAATACATTTCAAGAACAAAGCTCAAGGGGAAGAAAGTCTCATGTCAGTACAGTTCGGGAATAAAGCCCACACTCAATACAGTTCAGAAAGAAAGCCTACATTCAGTTCAGTTCAGGAAGAAAGCCTGCATTCAATACAGTTCAAGAACAAAGCTCAAGGGGAAGAAAGCATCATGTCAGTATAGTTTGAGAACAAAGCTCAAGGGGAAGAAAGCCTCATATCAGTATAGTTTGAGAACAAAGCTCAAGGGGAAGAAAGCCTCATGTCAGTATAGTTTGAGAACAAAGCTCAATGGGAAGAAAGCCTCATATCAGTATAGTTTGAGAACAAAGCTCAAGGGGAAGAAAGCCTCATGTCAGTATAGTTTGAGAACAAGCTCAAGGGGAAGAAAGCCTCATGTCAGTATAGTTTGAGAACAAAGCTCAATGGGAAGAAAGCCTCATATCAGTATAGTTTGAGAACAAAGCTCAAGGGGAAGAAAGCCTCATGTCAGTATAGTTTGAGAACAAAGCTCAAGGGGAAGAAAGCCTCATATCAGTATAGTTTGAGAACAAAGCTCAAGGGGAAGAAAGCCTCATGTCAGTACAGTTCGGGAATAAAGCTCGGGAGGAATAAAGCCTCATCTCAACAGTTCGGGAATAAAGCTCGGGAGAATAAAACCTCATCTCAACAGTTCGGGAATAAAGCTCGTGAGGAATGAAGCCTCATCTCAACAGTTCGGGAATAAAGCTCGGGAGGAATAAAGCCTCATCTCAACACAGTTCGAGAATGAACAAGCCAGGAATGTCACTCCAAGAATGGAAGCACAGTTCGAGAATGGACCACATCACAGCACGGTTCGGGAATGAACCAGGGGTCGCAGCACCTCACCATCCAAATCAACTCAACTCAACGCATGGTAAGTCAAGTGGCAGCTGGCGAGCCAGGTAAGTGAAAATGCATTGCATAACTTTGACAGGATTGTCACTGTTGCACATTACACAAGTCCCATCAAAGTGGGGGCGACTGTAGGCACTTCATTTTTACACATAAGTCCCTATGATGAGTCTCATTTTGGAGACACTACCTTTTAAGTCACGGAGGTCACGGAAAACAGACATCGGAAGGGGAATTCAGAATAAACAAGGTTCACTGTTTTCGTTGGTGCTGCGTTCGTTACTTCGTTCGAACGTCAGGCAGATTGCGGACGTTGTGCCGCGTTCGATTAGGCGTTCGAACGGTATCGGTAATTCTGGCTTTGCTGCTAGCCTCACATTAAGCCCAATTCGCCCAAACCTTGGCCCACACGCTCAAGCCCACTTAAAACACATATTTAACACATGGTGAAATCAAATCAAATCTAAAAATCACATACCAAATTAAATAAAATACTTACACAAATTAAAGAAATTGCATGCCTAAACTAAACCAATCAAATATAATCATACCAAGTTAAAATCAATCAACCAATATATTATTCCCAAACTTAAAATATTGTATGCTTAATCAACATAAACTAAATATTCAACCTTCCCTATCTAGCCAAGATTTGTCCCCCCTCAATCTTTGACTTCCCTTATCCAAGCCAATCAAATCTCTTTCCTTGTCAAGCCTAACCCTTTGCCTATAAAAAGAGCCATTCACCAACCTTCTCAAGACTGGCTAGCTCATTCACAGAAGAAACACCCAAGCTCATAGACACAACTCTCCCTCACTCTCAATAACAAACCCAAAAAACCCTCATCGCCTGACCAAAACACATCCCGAACACCCCTTTTACCTCACCGAAAAACACATCCCAAACAGCCCTAAAACACGCATACAGCAGCCCTAAACACACACATAAAACAGCCCCCGAACCACACCATAACACCACCGAAAATAACACCCAAAACAGTAGCCAAAACATCCCAAAAACAGTAACTAAAATACAGCAGCAAAACAGTAGCAGCGGCAGCGAATCGGAGTCAAAACAGCAGCAAAAGACGGAGGACGACGACCCAAAACAGTAAGACAACGAACGAGAGCAGTGAACCAGTGAACCGGAAGATTTGCGGAGCTTTACCCCTTCCGACGGCCGTGTAACGCGCTTTCGAGAGACGACGTAAAAGGTTATACCTGAGGGCACTTTTTCATTAGTTATATTCGTTCTTTTATTATTGAATTTTATTCGCATGAGAGTCGTTTATGGATGTGTGTTGTGGTATTGGATGAATGGAAGAGTGTCGTCTCTTGTGGTATATATGATGGAAACCCAGACGTAAATTCCGTAGCCGAATCCGAATGGACGGTAGTGCGGTCTGTACTTGGGACACAACTCCACGTACCACTTGAGTAAACGGCACCTTCTCTTGTTTTGCGTTGCTTTGGTTTATTTATTTCTCGTCATTTAAATTCTGTATGTTGCTTATTCCCATATGATACGATCGAGTGCATGGGCTTAGTAAGTGCGATGAAAGGTCCCCTAATTGGAGGGGTTAAAATCCTTCACCACGATGCTCTGCCGCACCGATTGATGTGTGTTAGGTTGAATGCGAGATACGTTCAATCGAGCATACTTAGTTTGATATGATTATCTTTATTTCCGTATGCATGATTCAATCGAGCGCATGGGCTTAGTAAGTGCGATGTGAGATCCCCTACGGGGAGGGGCTAAAGCCCTTTACCACGATGCTTTGCCGCGCCGGTTGCTGTGTGTTCGGTTGGATACGAGATACGTTCAATCGGGCATACTATGTTTAATATTGTTGCTTTTAATTCTTTGTATGCATGATTCAGTCGAGCGCATGGGCTTAGTATGTTTGTCTAAATATCCTCTCTTTGAGAGATCAAGAGCCCCAAAAGGCCACCTTTATGGCAGTACTTCGCCGCGCCCCTTTATTTTGTCGTTTATGTATTGCGTCACATTTCATGCATCATGTCTGTTCCCGTTCGAACGCGTTTACGAACGCAACTCGAACGCGCATGTATTTTGCCTTGTCATGCATCAGGTCTTATTTCTGTTCGAACGCGTTAACAAACGCCATACGAACGTGAGCATTCTGTTTCATTTCAGTTCGAACGCGTTAACAAACGCCATACGTACGTGAGCATTCTGTTTCATTTCCGTTCGAACGCGTTAACAAACGCCATACGTACGTGAGCATTCTGTTTCATCTCCGTTCGAACGCGTTAACAAACGCTATACGAACGTGAGCATTCTGTTTCATTTTCGTTCGAACGCGTTATCAAACGCCATACGAACGCGAGCATTCTGTTTCATATCCGTTCGAACGCGTTTACGAACGCTACACGAACGCGAACGCACTGAACTGAGACACATTCATCACATGCCATGTATAACTGTTTCTTATGTGATTTTTTATGGAACCACACATAGTCATTCTTATCTTTGTGCACATAATAATGAAAAGCATGTTTATCCCATTAGTTGTGTCATTTGCCTTAGTCTTGATTTAATGAATTGCGATTCATATACCATTGCCATGATGACTTTGGAGTATTATTTCTTGTGATATATCGGATGGAAACCCAGACATAAATTCCGTAGCCGATTCCGAATGGACGGTAATGCGGTCTGCACTTGGGACACAATTCCACGTATCACTTGGAAAAGTGCTCACATGTATGCTTGTGCTGTTATTATGTATGCTTGCATTTTTCATGAATATGATATGCTGAATGAAGTTGTATGTTTGTTGTTACTTTGAGGTATTTTCAGACATGTGTTTCTTTTAGATATGAGATATATGTGAAATGTATGTATAAATTTGATTTTGTACCCGTGAATTTAGAAGCATGATATTCTTGGAAATAAGTGTTACTTAAGCCTGATTGAATTATCATATAAATCATTTCATTACAAGTATCATGAGTAAGGGACCATTCCAAACCCAACGGTTTGAGGTCTTCCTTGCGAGGGGTGAGTGCGGCCTTAAATCTTTGTCCCGGTTCACACCGGGTGGCGACTCCATGTTATTTAGTACTTCCCAATTAGGCCGCGAGCCTAGAAACGCGTCGCCCAGGTTCTGCTGTCCACAGTCCACGTCAGATTTTTCCGTTTGAAGTTGATGACGTGTCAGCCAACAATGCAAATATAACAGAACACATATTTGACCCACTGAACTTTTATAATATATCTCATTAGCCTACTGAACGTTTATAATATATCTCATTAGCCCACTGAACTTCAGTATTTTATCTATAAGTCTACATAACTCTAAAAAATGATGTTAAAAACTCTTTATAACTACATAAACCATCATCAACACAATCATGTCTCGAATGCAATGTGTTTTTAGATTTTTTTGTTATAAACTTTTTTCTTTGTGCTTTTTGATTGAAACCAAGAATCAACAGGAACATATGTTCTAAAGCAGAGTAGAGACAACCAAAAGCGGTCAATGGATCAAACGATTAACGATAATATTATATATTTGAGTTAAAATTCTGCTTTGATAATACTATCACTGAAGTCAAATTCAAGCAAAAAGTAGAATATTAAGTATCATCCAAAATGAAATATGAGTTTTGTCCAAAATGATCTAAAATATCTTACTAACATCAAAATGATCTGAACTAATATGTTATCCATCAGTCTTTACGCGTCCTCTTCTTGTCTCGAATTTCTTGAAGCTGTCTTCCAGTGACTGCATCAAAACCGTTCCATTGCAATCCTTTGTATTTATGTCTTATAATTCTTCTTGATCCACTAGTAATGCTGGAAGAGAGTGTTGGTGTTGGATTTTGAGTAGAACTTGCATGTGTATTAGTTTGACTCCAGCTTGCTGCCTTTGCAAGAAAGCATTCGCATTTTGCATGCTCATGCTCACAGCCTCGTCTCCTTGCAACATCCATGAACTTCTCCTTACATTGATGGTCTGTTTATGCACAAATAGAGCAAATAAATAAATTTTAATATCCAAAGCTAGGTTAAGCAATTTTAACATTGAAGTACCTGAACTCCTCTTGGTCTTGTTGGGCATGATGTCTTGTTGTGGCCTTGTTGTTTGCACAAGGAGCATGTCATCTTCCTCCCAACTCGTGATGCATTCCCAACTTTTTTTGGTTCATCATTGTTTACGACGTTTTAACTTAGGCCTACCAACTTTAGCTTTGTAAGGAGGAGGTAAAATCAACCCTTTATTCATTTTCTGCCATCCCTCTTTGCCTTGCATTGGGTACATAAAACAGTTATAGGCCTTAAGGAATGTGTCTTTATAGTACCAATTTGAGACAAATTGTTCAGGATGTTTGTGGGCAGCATAAATGGCACAAATAGCATGCCTACATGGTATGCCGCTCAATTGCCATTCTCGGCATGTACAAGTCTGTCTCAGTAAATAAACAACATGTCTAACTTGAACATTTTTCACACTCAAAATTTCGTATCCATCTTCTCCATTGAATACCATTTTCCAATCAAACGATTTTGATTTGTTCCTCTCAACCCTCTTCATTGCCATTGGCGAAATATCACATATCCATGTTTTGGAAAACTCTCGCCTACGAGTTATCATAGTCATTAACATCCTACGTATCTCATCTAACATAGTAATAATAGGAAGATACCGAGCATATAATATACACCCATTAAATGTTTCAGATATGTTGTTATCAACCATATCACATTTAGTCATCTCTGGAAAGAAAGCTCTTACCCATTGGTGAATTGGATATTCAATCATGTCTTGAACAATATCTTTACCCATAGTTGCAAGTTTGTCCATATTCCTCTGCAACTGATTCTCATTGCTTGACTTTGTGCACTTCCAAAAATACTTTTTCCGTTCCGCTCCCCTCCATCTCTTTGCCCAAGCTGCATAAATGTGTCTTGCACACATTCTATGATAAACAACTGGTAACTCTTCTCTTAATGCCTTGTCAAGACCCTAATTAATATAAAAACATATCAAAACATAATATTATTTTCATATAATCAAAACAAAATATTATATTTACATACCAAATCAGTTACGGTTATCAAGCTTGAAACATTTACCTTTTGCATGTCGCTCATGATAGTGTATCATTCCCCATCTCCTAAAGGCAAGTCATACTTCAACAACCTTAGAAACCAACCCCAATTATAAGCATTCTCTATCCGAACCACAGCCCAAGCAATTGGAAACATTTGATTGTTTCCATCCCTTCCTATGGCACACAACAATTGACCCTCACATAACCCTTTTAAGAAACAACCATCTACACCAATTAACTTCATACACCCATTATAAAAACCTTCTTTACATGCTTAAAGCAAACATAGAAACATAAGAATTCCCCTCTTGTACTTTCTTCTCTGCTGGTTTCAACCACACAAGTTGAACCGGGATTTGTTCTCAAAATCTCATGGGAGTAATCATGCAAGTCCCCATATTGTTCAATATAGTCTCCTACAATGTCTTTGAGAACTTTCTTTCTTACCCTCTGGCAAATACTCCACCCGACATTTAGCTTATATTCAGACTTGCAAAAATCTTTTATGCATTTTACTCTTATCCCAGGTTGTTGTGCAATCTTTTTTTTTTCAGCAAGAAAGCCAAGTTGTTTGAAGTAGCCATTGGATTATTTTGCACCCTGTAACACTTGTGATTTGGTGTGTACGTTTTCACCATCATTGTGTTGTTGTTTCTCTCCATACTTACATATAGCTTCCAAGGACAACCGACCAAACAATGCACTCTTATACGGTCTTTGTCGTTTGAGTAATAACGAAGTCCAACACCTTTAACAATTGCATACTTAGAAATAACTTGCCTCACTTGTGTCACATTCTCAAAGCCCATGTCAATGCAAAATATAGGGACTGTACTGGTAGGATCATATTTAATTGTTTGATCATTTCCACTAAAACCAATGTTGTCTTCATCATCATCACTAACAATATAACCAACCTCATCTTCATCTCTTGCCTCTTGTTCTTCATCCTCTTCAGAATCTTCTAAATCATCCTCTGCAAAACTAACATCATCTGCTTCAAGAAAAAGTTCAGGCAAGTCATCAGCTTCTTCTGGCACATTTTTTTTTCTGTGATTTTTCTCTAATACCAGCCTGCTCAATTTTCTTCTTCACTTTTTCTCTTGCTGCAACTAACTCCTCGTCCTCTTCTTCACTTAAGTAAAATTCATTATAGTTCTCTTCAATAACATTATTCTCAATAGGTTGGTTAAGTCTGTTCTCTGAAACTTGAGAACTCAGATATGGAAATAATTTAATCCCTCCCACAACGTAAAAGTCCAGCTTATCACCACTCTCTATTTTCTCAGCAATTGAACACAAAATCAAGTCATCCACAACGAGGCAAAAATCCCCTACATGTTTATGATTAACCCATATAGCTCCCACACTAGCATACCCAAGTTCTTTTATATAGGCTTGCACATTCACATATGACAAGTGGTTAGAGTCAAATTTATCCTCAACAACGTCAACGTGTCCACCCACATACTCTCTTTTCCCTCTATAGTCATGAAAACTACCTCCATGGTGAATAATCAACTTGACAAACTTGTCACCCATTTTCCCTGCAAATTGGGACCACGACTACATAAGGACAAGCACAAACTAAGCAAAAGACAGAATTCTCAATTGATTATTCAGAAACTACATCCGACAGTGAGGACCACAACATCAATTTTCAATTCAATAATACAATAATTAATTGGTAAATTTCAAAGCTATACTCAATGATGAAAGTAATGGATTTCTTGTAATGCATATGAATCTCATTTCGCTACCCACGACCCAATAAGTATATACGCATGGCATGCTAACTAATCAACAAGCCAAATGAAAATTATTGGATTATTTATTTCAAAACTGAAATTCCAATACATAAACATTAAACATTAACAAAACATTATAAATTTGTAACAAGAAAAACCCTAGATGGGTTCTGAGATACACACGACCAAACATTAAATAATAAGTACTAAAGAAGAGAAACAATTACCTTAGCAGTGATGAGTTCGATTAATGACAACCATTCACACTATAACAGTGCCTAAAAAATCGAAGCTTAATGACAACGATTCACACTCGCAGTGATGAGTTCGATTCACACTATAAACAATTAAGGTGATGAGCTGTGCTCGAATTTGTAAAAGGAGACGAGATGGGTTAAATTTTATTTTTTCAGAATTTTTGCTTCAGCCATGAACAAATGCTTTTGGGGAAGAATATGAACAGTCTAGCAATTTCGCCTATAAATCAGGTAGAATGGTGTTAGGGTTGCAATGGGGAAAGTAGAAGGCAGTGGAATGAGTTGGCTTCCACGTGTTCAAAAAAGTGGAATGAGTTGGCTTCCACGTGTTTAAAAAAGTCTACATGGCACTGAAAAAAACCTAAATAATTTCACTTACCGTTTCGTTCGTTACACGCGCGTAACGACATTACGTAAATGGGCTGGTTACACGATTTTTAAGAGTTCAGTGGGCTAATGGGTGAAAATAAAAGTTCGGTGGGCTATTGAAATGTTGGATAAAAGTTCAGGGGGCTAATTATGGGTTCTGCCTTAAAAATATCTTTTATAAATGTACAGATGTATATTATAAATTTTTCTACAACGTATAACCACATAAATCATGAATGTCACTGAAAAATATATTACATGAATGAAAAAGTTCTTATTTTAATTTTTATTTGTTCGAATACTAATTCGGACATTAAATATAGATAAAGTAGTAATATTTATGAATAAATTATTTCATGAATTTTCATAAATGATTGTGTTGACAAAAGAAAATCACCCTAGAGCGAAATCGTCCTATAACGAATGAGTAAAGGACGAAGGCAAGAAGGGCGACGAAGGGAAGAGTTCAGGACGACCGAAGCAGCGATCAGAACGATAACACATGATGCAGTTGATCCCACGACTACAGCAGTTGGACAGTTTTCCCTCCACGATCAAGCAGTTGAGGCGCATAACTCAAAGTTGAAGACATGATCCAACGATTACCACGATCTAGCGGTTGCGGGGAAGTTACAAGCTAAAAACCGTCCGAGCGGTTGGCAAAGTTCACTATAAAAGACTCATCGATATGAAGAGAGAAGCCCCGATCAAAATGAAGACTCAAACAAACATATTTTTTATTTATTAGTTTCATAACTCTTAGGACTGTAATTTGTGTGCTTGCGCCCATTGGAACCTTATTCACTCAATCAAACACCCCTCGTTGAGACTTTGTCTCGGGAGGTTTGAACCTTACACGTTTCTCTTTCTCCGCGAGTAGAAAATTGTGGAAACAGATTGAGATTACCGAATTTTATTTTCAACAAAAAAAAAAATGTTGAAATAAATGATACATAAAATGTCCACCTTGATGGTGTTTTGGATTACGAAATTGAAATGGATAATCAAAATGAATTTTGTGTTTAATTACTTAAAATGAGGGGGAATGTGAATAAAAAAAATGGGCCGCATGAATAAAATGATGTCATTCCTAAATATGACTTATTCGCCCATTTAAAAATTTTCAAATTATTTTTTTTAGGTCCAATGAAGAAAATTAAAATCTCTAATTTATTTTAGAACTTCATCTTCTCAAGCCAAAGCCATTGTTAAGGCTCTCCAACTTTCTCCAAGTACCATCTTCGAATTATATGAGTTATGATGTTAGAACTTTAAATTTGTGTTGCTCCATGTTTTGATTTTCAATTTGCATTTATATTTACAGTATGTTGTTTTATGAATTCATGTCACATGAACTTTTAAGATCAAGTGAATTTTTGTTTGTAATTATGTACTCACGTTTATTTATTTTATTATATATTATGACTTATTCTATTATATATTATGTGTGGATTTTAAATTTTAAATTTTAGGATTTACAATAAGCATTTTGGATCAATTCTCCAATTATATTAATAATATTACTTCAATAATATTACTTCAACGATATTTTTGTAACAAATTTTACCTTGTTTACATATATCATTTTGTTGGGTTCTCTGAATATTGAGGTTTCAAACATAATTAACGATCATTTATCTTTAATTAAATTATAAAAAAAATAATAAAAATAATTTATTCTTTTAAAAAATAGTGTATTATGATCAAAATCACATGGACAATAATATAATAAACTAGTATATTTATCTAATTATTTATTTTTTCAATGAAAAATACATCATTTTAGTTAAGGGTCTTTTCGTAATTATTTAACAATCCATTCTGATTATGAGAAAAAAAGAAAACACATCAATGAGAATACTGTTGATTCTGATTCCGATTTCTTCAATTCAAATAAATAATTAATTATGAGTTTAATCATTTATTTCGATTACACCATATTCCGATGCTATCTCATTTTGATTCAAATTCATTCCGATTATCAACTAATGATCCAAAATAATTCTATATAAATACTCCGTTGATTAAAAATTGATTAATAAAAACTTAAACAAATCTGATATTATAAAAAATGGAGACAAACCAATCTCAAATGCAAGCTAATACCAAAAGTTAATACCATATGATTAGTTAAGATGTGCACATGATAAGCAAAATTTTGTTAACTAGTAGCTTATATTCGAGTAGGGAAAGTCTTTAATAAAATTTATGAAATTTCTAAATGAAAATCGTAGAGAATTTAATTTAATTTGATTTGATTTATTTTTTTTAATTCGTAATGACTTATTAAATTTATCTATATTTTAATAGAATAAAAAAAGTACAAAATTATTCACCCGTTTTCCCCATTTTTTAAATTCACTTATTATTACAAAATTTTAAATTAAAAACTTTGACGGTAGAGTAAATTAGACTCGGTGACGCCCCAACTAGACAGTTTAATTGAAAATATTTAGAAATTAATTATAGATTAATCGAGAAGAATAAATTTGACATTTCATAGGGCCGATAATAAAAAAATTTAAATCTCATATCTTCGAAAAAGCACTAAAAATTATTTATTTATTGAGAGAGAACTTAAGTCACTAAATAATAAGAAAAATTAGGGTAAACAAAGATGAAAGATTATATTTACGCAAATCGGACCATTTTCAAAAATATACAAATCGGTTATTAATCAATAAAAAAGGAATAAAATCGACATTTTTTTTTGTCAAAATCCACTATTGATAAACGATTAATAACTTAATTAGTAATTAATCGCCTATTAAACCCCTTAATACCACAAACAAAATTATTAAATATCAAATTCACCCATGCCTTAAGAGCATCAAATGTAATTATTCAATATAACAAAGTTATATCTAATATAATACCATAAATTAATAAATTTTTGATACATATAATTGTGTTATTTGAATATTTTAACTAAGGATGACAACGGCTGATAAGCCCGGCCCGAGTACGGAAAATTAAATTTAGGTATGGGTTGGGGAAAAGTCCTATCCGGTCGGGCTCAGGCCGGGTCCGATTTTTTAATATATAAAATTATAAATATAAAAAATTTATTATATAAATATATATATATATATATTTTATAAATAAAAATATATAATTATTTATTTTAAGCCCGGGCCGGGTCGGGCCCGAGCTTTTTTGGTTGAGACGGGCCCGAGCCGGACCCCTCATTTTGAAGCCCGACCCGGGCTTTTTTCACCCCAAGTCGGGCCGGACCCGGACTTTTTTACCGCCCTTAATTTTAACATACATGATATAATATTATTTTATTATTACTGTTATATTTTTTTTTTCCAAAAATAGGCATCCGATTAAAAAGAAAATTTTATATGGGAAGGTGCCGTCCCAATCAATAAAGATCACATGTAACTTTTTCTCCCGATTAAAACACCCGCCATTTTCTATTCTCAAATCAAACGAATCATTGAATCGTTTTGAGTGTTTAGTTAGACCCGGCTACCCTCCAACAAGCTAACGAAATCCCCAAAACACCCCTGATTATTTCGTTGGTTGCGCACATTTCGGAGAAACAGAGAATTGATTTGGCTTTCTCACTTTGTCTATGGAAACAAACGAGAAAGGAAGAAGAAGAAGAAGGAAACCAAAATTCGTTCATCTTCTTTGTTTCTGTTTTCTGAAATAAGAAACGTTTTCGGTTTGTTTTTCATAATTTTGAAAAACAGAAAGGAAGGAGAAAAACAATGGGAACGTTTCATAGTTTTCGGAATGCGTACGGCGCGCTCAAAGATTCTACGACGGTCGGCATCGCAAAAATCAACAGCGAATTTAAGGTAAAACAGCTTCCATTTTTATTTTTATTATTATTTTTATTTTTCATTTTCATTTTTAAGAATTCGAGCTTAATTGTTTAAAATTTTTTGTTTTCTTTGAAGGATTTGGATATTGCGATTGTGAAGGCAACGAATCACGTTGAATATCCTCCGAAAGAACGTCACGTAAGGAGTAAGTTTTTGAATTTTCATTGATTTAGGATTTTGAATTCGATCTTTTTTTTCTTTTATTTTTTCAATTTGTAATGTGGATATTCTTTTTTCGATAGAAATATTTTCGGCAACATCAGCAATACGTCCTCGGGCGGATGTGGCTTACTGCATTTATGTACTTGCAAAGAGATTGTCCAAGACGCGTAATTGGATCGTAAAGTCTTTTATTTTTTTGTTTTAATTTCTTACTTGTGGTGCAAATGCAATGTTTAATTTTGTTTTAGAAATGTCTCATGCATTTTAATTATTTTCTAGCAAATTAAACGATTTTTTTAACGTTCAGGCTTTAAAAATTGCAAATGCAGATAAAAGACAAGAAAAATACAAAAATGCTGTATATTTTTTTAAAGATTTTTTTTGGCTTCGTTCTGATGTTAAAAAGATGTTGAAATTCACACAAGGACTATGTGGTTCTTTGGTTCTTATTTTAGTTTCTTACTTATTGTATGTTTTGTTCAGGTTGCTATAAAGATATTGATAGTGATTCATAGGACATTGAGAGATGGGGATCCTACCTTCAGAGAAGAGCTTTTGAACTATTCACATAGAGGGCACATTCTCCAAATAAGCAATTTTAAAGATGACTCGAGCCCTCTTGGTATATTAGCTTCTATCAATGTCTTGTAATTGGAAATTGTTCCTACACCACTTCTGGATACAGTTTCAGTTTTGAATATAGTAACATTTTCTTCTTAAACATATATTTCCATGTGCAGCCTGGGATTGCTCTGCGTGGGTTCGGAATTATGCACTCTTCCTAGAGGAGCGGCTTGAGTGCTTTAGGATATTGCAATATGACATTGAGTCAGAGTGTTTGTCAAAATCATCACCTGGGGCAACTAAGGTTTCTGCCTTCTAATATTCGGAATTGTATTCTGAGTCTTAAACTCTTAATTATAATTTTGCTGTGGAAGATAAAACAGCATTACTTACTGCCTCATCGGAATTGTAACAGGTACATAGTCGAACAAGGCTTTTGAATTGTGATGAGTTGTTGGAGCAGCTGCCTGCACTGCAACAGCTTCTGTACCGCCTCATTGGTTGTTGGGTAATTACTGTTGCAACAAGCTCAAGTTATTTGGTTTTTGACTGAAAATTCCGTATTACATGGACAGTCATATATCATTATCCAATAGAATTAGCCACTGTTTCTATTCCTCGGAAGAGAAATAATAATTTACTCTGAATTTTGCAGCCGGAAGGAGCAGCTTACCACAATTATCTCATTCAGTATGCCTTGGCCTTGGTATGCTTGATCTTTCTTTATTCTGCATGCAGAATATATTCATGACAATATTTTCTTTTTTCAGGTTTTTTATCTTCGATTTTTGTTTTCAGAAATTTAATAAGCACAAGATTCTGATACTTAAACAAAGAGACAAATTTAATAAGCACAAGATTCTTATACTTAAACAAAGAGGCGAAATTGTGCATTTGTGCTTCGAGTTGCTGAGTGTTAGAAGGAAAACTGAAACGTAAAATTGAATAAGTGTATGCTTTTATCTCTCATTGGCTCTTAGAAAATGAAAGGGAAATGCATATAAATGCTTTTGAAATGATCATCCCGAAAAATTAAAATAATATAAAACAAAAAGAAAGAAAAAAAACCCTTCCCCCTTTTATATTATGATAAACTGAAGAAGAAAATGGTATTGCCTATGATGCATAATCCTTGCAGGGTGATTTGTCATCATTAGTCTATTGTTCAGTGGAAGTTATTTTCAATTTTGGTTTTTAAGCACTCGTTTCTTCAGTAAGTTTGAAAGGGTGTAATACGTGCAAGTTTATGTGATACTCAAGAGTAAACTTAATCTCTCTCTCTCTCTCTCTTTCCCTTTGAACTATTTTTTCCTATGTGTAACATATTCTTCAGCATACATCATGTGCATCTATTTCCTTGAGCTTTCTTATTATTTTTTATAAAAAAAAGCATTTGTGAGTTACTATGCCATGAAGAGCAACATTTTTTTTTATCCGTGCTATTTATTTCTTTGGCTCTGTTCATATGATTTGGTGCATTATGTGAAATTACACCTCTAAGCTTCTTAACTATTGTTTGTCTGTAGCTATTTTGACTTCCGACAATTCTTCTCATATAGGTTTTGAAAGAGAGCTTTAAAATATATTGTGCCATCAATGATGGAATCATCAACCTGGTGGACGTGGTACGACTTTAATCTTTGTTTTACTTTGACATAGCAAAGGATGAAGGTTTCTATTTTTCAATCTAATTTTGAATTACACACCTTTTTGCAGTTTTTTGATATGTCAAGACATGATGCAGTTAACGCTCTAAATATTTACAAAAGAGCTGGCCAACAGGTTTACTATTATTCTTTCACTTTGAAATTTGGATGAGGTAGTTTTGTGCAGATATTCTTGTTGAGCTTATTCTTCTCTCTATCTCAATATTTTCTTTTCCCTTTTATTAATTTTTTGGGTTACACAGGCTGAGAGTCTTGCTGATTTCTATGAATATTGCAAAGGTTTGGATGTAGCCAGGAACTTTCAGTTTCCTACGTTGAGACAGGTTCCTCTTAGGCACTGAACTAAAGTATTTTAGTCAATGTCATTTAATGAATCTTACAAAATTTTATTTTCTGAATGACCAGCCACCTCCATCTTTTCTTGCAACCATGGAAGAATACATTAGAGAAGCACCTCAGTCAGGTTCTTTTCAGAAGCGATTGGTGAGAAAACTTGTCAATGTGGTTTTGTTCCTTTTCTTTCATATACATGTATGCATATCTTTTATACATGCCCATCCAAGGCTTTTGGACTATCATCATTTTTCAGTGTCTGTTTGTGTGCTTTTTTTCTTTGAATTTTATTTTATTTTAAATTAATATCAAGCCAAACTATTAACTCAACTTTACTGTCATGAATAATATTAATATTTTAGCTTCAATTACTCCATGATTTGTGATTTTAGTACTCTTGCTAAAAGTTCATCTGTCATCAAAGTTTAAAGGGTCTCATAAGTGTATAAGGATTCTGGATTTTACAATCTTCTGAAACGATGACCTTGTAATATCACAACTTTTCAACCAGCAGAATAAATATGACAACAAATTAGCTCCCATTTCATAAATTTTACCAAATTTGGGGGTGCATATGTCCACTTACGAAAACAAGGGGGTGTGTTTGTCCATTATATGAAACTTTAGGGGTGTATATGTCATTTTCCCTAAATGTTTAAAATAGTACAATGCTTATATTTTAGCTTCCTAAATTGACAAAATTATAATGCTGAGTTAGTTTGGCATTGTCTTGAAGCACTCAATGTAGCCAAAATTATATTGTTCACATTTAGTTGTTAGATTAACATGACAATGTCATCCCTTTCTGTCTTTTCTACATTCAAATAAATATTAGAGATTTGCATTCATGTGACGAGTGTTAGAATCGGAAGATAGTCTCTGAGTTGCCTTTGACATTGAACCTTTATTTAATATGTTAAGGGATAAGGACTACACATTTTACCTTCTCACTCATGATCCTTGTAGTTTGTTGTCTTTTTGGCTTTTTTAACTTTCCTTATAAACGTTAGATATAATTAAAATTTTCTGGTATTCCTTTCCTAGTTATGATTACTGTGTCTTCTTTGTCAATATTGTGATTTTATTCTTATTGATCAGGAACTAGATTATGCTTATAATGTGAAATTTCAATCTCTGATTCTCAATCAAGATTATACCAAATACTTTTTGTTTTCGTTTTGTGTATGTGCCCGCAAGTGCATCTTTTTGTTTGCCTTGGTAAATATTTTGGTTGACATCCTCTTCATCCTTATGAGAATATACATTTCAACCACATCACTCTGGTAGGTCATTATCTTGTCCTGTCACAATGATGTTTCAGCCAAATTGATCATTCATCTTTGGCCATGGAAGGACTAAAGTCATTTTCTTTCTTGACTAAACATGATGTAGTCCTTGTGATAAAAGTTCTCTCTTATATTGAATCAGAAATAGTAATCTTTTGGAAGAAATTTAACTTTTCTTTTTCATGGATCCTTGAAAATGGAGTTGTTCTTTGGAGGTGTAAAATTGTTGATTCACAGTCTCTATATTTATGTGTAAAATTGGACCTTCCCCAATTGAAAACTAGCGAATGATTCTTAGAAACATTTAGAGATTCAAGCTGTGTTCTCTAATACTAGACAATAATGTTCAATGTTTTTCAGTTAATTCATCCTCAATTTGGCTTGATGTTTTGGAAATCCTATTGAATTTCCCTTCTCTGCTGTGTTGTGATTTCAATTTTTGAGTTGTGATACAATTATTCTAACAACAGGAATACCATGAGAAGGAAGAAGATGAGAAATCAGAAGAGCCTGTAGAAAATGAGAAGCCAGAAGAAAATCCTGAGGAGAGTGAACCCCTCGTTGAAGCAGAGGAAGAACCAGAGCCTCAAGAGGAGGTGGTCGAACCTGCTCCATTAGTACCAGCAGAAGCTATCGGAGATCTTCTGGTACATTTGGAATTTATGATTGTGCCTGCTTTGATTTCTTGTGGCAAGTTATGCCACTATATTTTACTAAACAATTTTGTACAGGGTCTGAATGAAGAGGTAAACCCAAAAGCTGCGGAACTAGAGGAAAGTAATGCATTGGCTCTTGCTATCATTCAACCTGGTAGGTGAAACCATATTCATGTTTTAACTATCCGAATTAGCATCCTTCATGAAGAAAATTTTTCTTTGAACTTTGCTATCTACCTATTGACCATCCTCTTGATTATAAATCTTGTTTAATAATATACCATTTCTTTTTGCTTTTATAAATTTTGGTAGGCAATGATCCACTATCTTCAAGTCGTGATTTGAATCAAATTTCTGGTAGTGGATGGGAGCTAGCACTTGTTACCACGCCAAGCAACAACACTGGCCAAGTCGTAGACAACAAATTGGTTAGTTTCTTTGCTTTATACACAGTTTAATTTCTTGCCATATTCTTTGCTTTTTAGAGGATTAATGCACAGAGTTCGTCAAACATGTTACTAGTGAATTCAACTTGGAATCTAAGTGCATCAATTTATTATCCACTGGACCTTTCTTTCTAGTTTAGGGTTATGCTAGCATTGCTTTATTTGCTGGAGTCATATTTACTTGTATGACTTGATCATGGTTAGCTTTTTGGGTCAGGCTGGTGGCTTTGACAATCTATTACTCGATAGCTTGTACGAAGATGATAGCGCGAGGAGACAAATACAACTGCAGAATGCAGGGTACGGACATGGAGGAATGGCAGTGCCAAATCCATTTGAACAACAACAACACGATCCATTTGCAATGTCCATCAACATAGCACCTCCAACAAATGTGCAGATGGCCTTATTGGCACAGCAACAGCAGCAACACCAACAACAGCAAATGATGCAGCAGCAGCAACAACAACAGTATCCGCAAACGAATACGATAGTACCGTATCAAAATCCAAATCAGTATCATCATCATCAACAACAAATACAACAGATGAATAATGCAAATCCATTCGGAGATCCATTCCTCGCCCTCCCAAATGGTTCGACACCACAACAAGGAAACCATATGTTACTTTAGAGAGGTCATTTTTCCCCCTTGAATATATTCTTTCAAGTCTTTGGAGTAGTTTGTTGTTTCTTTCTTCTTATTCTTTGTTAAAAATCGGTAAATCATAAAATGGTCTTTAGTAAACTAACCAATAAATATAAAAAACCAAAATTTAGTTACGGTTCGAACTAGACTTTTCTATCTTTCTTTTTTTTCGGGAACAATTCATCATATTCTCATAAACAATGATCATCAATGATGCATTATTTATCATTGAAGGAGAGTTTCGACATTCACTTTTGATTTGAGATTATTAATAAAGAGCGATGCTTTAAAGACATAGTTGAGATAAATAATTTATATTCGATTGATGTGCCATATAATGTCGATGAAAAATAAAGTAAATCAACACATAGCACATGTCAAATAATAAGTGGGGATAAATTAATTGTATTTTTTTCGCTATACTCTTCTCCAACATGACACAAAAGAAAAAAAATGATATTTGAAAATTTATATGTCGTTTTCATTCATAAACATAACCATTAAATAGATATGGAGACACAATATAATCTCTAAGTTTAACCTACTTGGAGAAATATATATAAAATAAAATTGCCAAAAAATAAATATGACTCGATTTCAAAGCATAAAAAAGATAATTAGATTTCAAGATTCATCTCATTTGAACTACTAAATCTTATCATTTTATAAATAAATTAGATATTATCCGTGATGACGGTACGATATTATAGAATTTATAGTATGATCTATAATTGTCATTTTCAGAGAGATTTTATAATGAAATGAGTATATTATTTGATTTGTTTGATAACTTATAATGACCATTTTCAGAGAGGTTTTATAATGAAATGATTTTATTTATTGATTTGTTTGGTAACTTACGATATTTTTTTCAGAGACATTATATAATGAAAGGATTTTGTATCAGTCATTAGATTATAATGAAAGGATTTGAGCCGTCAATTAAGTCACATAAACATAGTTACATAGGTCTTTGGATACATTATCTCTCTTAATAAGGGTGGCAATGGGCCGGCCGGGCCGGTCCCAGGCTTTGATAAGCCCGGTCCGAGCCCGGGAAAAACCCGGTTCGGGCCGACTCGGGCCCGTGATTTATCCGGCCCGTTTTTTTAAAAAAAAAATTAAAAACATACAAATACAAAATACATTCACACTATATACAGAGACAATTCACAAATAAATAAAAAATTTCATCGATAAATTAACAATTTAAATACTACAAACATATTAATATATATATATATATATATATTTTGTTTTGGCCCGGGCCGGGCCTGGATTTTTTTTTTATCCCAGACTGGGCCGGACCGAACACCGACTTTTCTGCCACCTTATTGTGTAAGAGATAAACCTTGAGGGTCTGCGTGTACTTTTTCGTTTAGAATATTCAGATTATAAAGAGACATTTTTAAAATCTCTAGGATCGAGATGCAATTTATCCATTTTACAAAACCATCATCAACTAGAGCAGGAATCATCATCCCTCGTCGGATCTCTCCATTTCTAAAAACGAAAGTTAGGGTTTGCTCTCAATCGAAAAACCAAAATCAGACCACCAAAAATGTCGATGAGGAGGATCTATAACGAGGTAAAGGGAATGAAAGTGAAGGAATTGCCCAATTACGTGAAGCCAATGCTTTCAATCAATTACGTGAAGCAGGCGGTGCAGCGTGGCTTGGACAATTATCACGCCAAGTACATTCAAACAAGCTCAATCGATCCACTTTACCATGTCTGCTTCGGCGGCATGATCTTTTCTTACCTTGTCGCTCTCCCTGAGGAACGACGCCATCTCGAGCACCAGAAACACGCTAAGGAGCACGGCCACTGATCTGGGCTGGTATATATTATGCTTTTTGTTTTTTGTTTTTTGTTTTTTGATTTTTGGTTGTTAAATTTAAGTAGGTTTTACTTTTTAGGGCTTTGATTTAAATGGATGATTGTTGATTTGTTGTTTGTTTCTGATTTTGCTCGTGGGTTTTTGTTAATGTTGGTTTTGATTTGGTTTGCAGATTTTGCCTTTGTGGATTTTGTTGATTTGTTATAACAACTGAGCTAGGATGAAATCTCATTGTGTTTTTTATTTCTTTCTATTTTCTTTTGAGTCAAACAATGAGACCCCAAGGGTATTCGAATGCCATTTTGTTTATCGAATTTCTTTAATTCTATATTTTCAACGAAGCAATTTGGGTATTCACTTACCTTCTAGACCTAACGTAACATTGTCATGCAATGCCTTGTTTAGCCCAAGATAATTGACTATAATTGTATGTTGTTTCTCTTTGTACACTGTGTTTCGTGGTTATTTAGGCTTTCATTTCATTAGAAAATAGTTTATTTTAATCAGTGTTTGAATAAAGAAAATAGTTGATGTTATGGTAAGGCCAAGGGAATTTATCCTTTCAAATTGTGCAGCTTTGGGTGCCAAACATTGATCTTGTTATCCTTAAAATTTAAATTACTCTAAGAACCTGCAAAACAGTCAGAGAATGATGCATACAAGTTTTTGGAAAAAAAATGATCATACTACTCGCTCTCCAAGAGTACTTTCCGTGAAATTTGAGGTATGGTTTAGTAATAAAAAAAATCCCTTCTATTTACTGTATGATCAATATACAATTAGAACATCTCTTGATAGGCTATCACATGCTCTATGGTATATTCTCTTTTACAAGATTGTAGAATTCTCCACCATAATGGGTCTTAATTTGATCATCATGGTTCAAGTGCATAAGCGTTACCATAGTCGAGGCTACAATCTTGTAAAAGAGAATATACCATAGAGTGTTTGCAAATTGAGTTCTCAAGCGCACAAGTATCTCAATTCTGCTACTTAGATTCTCCTTAGGCTTCTTGGGTTGTGGTTTCGGTTTTGGTGTCTTCAATCTCTCATTTGAGTGTCATCCTGTCATGGACTTTTCATCTAACACTTCAGGGACAACATTCCTCTAGGAGGCTAAATTGATGGTGAAAGCTTTCAAAATATTCTTGAAACTTTAAGGAACATAAAATATCCTATGGACTTGGCCCACAATGGTCAAGGCTTTGCTAATGATGATGGTCTCTAGATCCTTATAAAAAGGAATACCCATCAAAGTATTTGAATGCACCTCAAGTATATGTGCAGTTATTATACAACAATAAATCGTTATATCATTGTAGTCCTAATTCATGATCGTACATAGACAATAGTGTAAATAGGCGAGGCCTTTAAATGGATAGATGATCCACATATTTTATTTAATGAGAGCTAGTAATACTAGCATTACTTGGAACATCTCACATGCATTTGCTCTCTCTCTTTTGTGACTGTTGAGAAAGTCTTGGGTGGTGCTATCACTACCACATCCGCGCATTACCTCCCAATGACATTTTTCGCTGCATATACACAACGCTTGGGATATGGTGTGCTAATTTGGTGGTGATGGCACCGCCCAAGACTTACTCATAATTGTTGGCTGACTTTTGGCCATGAAGGGTTATGGTTAGAATGGGTAAATTCCTTCCTAGGTTGTGACTATTGGTGTTGCTGCACGGTCGCAAGGGAAAATTCGTAGGTTGTGATAAGTGGTATCAAACCAGACCCTGCTCTCTACTACTAAGCATGTCACTAAGAATCTGTGCCATGTCCCATATGTGATTTCCATGTGGAATGGGTTTGTATAGGAGAAAAGGGACGAGCACACCCCAATCCCAGTAGAGAGGGACTTTTGTGGGACAGTCCCACCTTTATATGGAAAAATACTGTATCATATCAAATTTATTTGACAGGAGAGATTTTGATGTCTAAATTATACCCAGTTTTTTGCTTGCTTCCTTCCATTGAAAAATATTGTCTTTGGCTAACATGAACAAAGAACCAGCAATGCTTCTGGCAACTCTGAGTATTCTTCTTCCTTGTGTTTTCTAGTGCTCATGTCCAATAAAGTTGTACATACCATTTGAAATTTACAAGTCACATGCTCTCATGTTTTTGCAGGTTGCAATGTGTCTCACAGAGGGGTTGATTTGGTCATCGATTGTTGTTTTGAATTTTCTGGGAATTTGTCTTTAATATTGCCTTCTTCAATGCATTGTTGCGTTTTAAGTGATGAAATAAGATAAACTTTTATCATGAGTATCAAACTCGATTCCATTTTGCTGGAAAACAAATTTCTTCGCAGTTCTGTTAATGGATTTGATATTCACATGCTCTCTGTTTGAATATTGCTGTATGTGTCAAAGTGAATCACATTTGTGTTGATTTTGAAAACGATTTTGGAAATAACAGGATATTGAGATGATGAATTCAAGGCAAAAAAATTTGCTTTGATTTTACGGCTAAATTCCAAGACAGAATGAAAATAGATACATTGAAAATATTCGAATTTTAGATAAGATCAAGGAGATTAATAAATAAATAAAAAGGGTATTTTTGGATGCTTTTTTGTGCTCTATGTTATGATTAGAATGTAAAACCTTGTGCCTTCCAAAATTCTAAGTGGAAAAAAACCTGGTTACATTTCATTTCTCCATCAGAAGAATAGAGAAACAAAAGGTTTCCTATAACTAAAAAATTTAAATCATTATTTTTCATATTTTATTTCCAAATTTTTTAATAATCCAATAGATCTATTAAAGGCTGTTGAAAAAAAAAATGAACAAAGAGAAAATTACACTAAAACATATGACTTATATAATATTAATCCATCAAAAAGTATATTTAAAATATTTTATGAATAAACCATACACTAACCAATGTTTTACTTTTCATTTACAATGTTAATCTAACCTAAGATTAATTCTAATGTTAACAAAATGTGAACCTTTATCAATTACATAAAAAATCACTCACTATTCTGGTTATTGATAAAATCATTCACTATTCCGTTCATTCTAAGAGTGTATTTACTAATCAACAATGAAAATTAGAAATGGGAAATGATTTTTTTTCCATTTCCCATTGAGAGTACTGTATGGACCAAATTTGGTCTAAGGGTACAATTATCTTATCACTTTAGGCCCGGCCCGATTTCTCCCAAATAGTATTTAAAGGCCAAGATTGGGCCAAGGGTCCGATCCCCTATCAAGCCCGATCTAACAGATAACCAGATAAACTCTATTTAATCACATATATTATATCATTTTTCAGTAGACAAATCACATGCACCCTCCACATGCAAAGATGCTCACCACCGAAAGTTTTAAACATTTTAGCACGTTGTGGGGACCGTTCCCATAAATTTAATTCCTATTCCAACTGTAAAGTGACGACTTAAGCATGTGAAAGGCCCCAATTACCAGATGTGTCAGCACTTTGTAGATCCCAATAATCGTAGGTACAACTCCTCTGGCACATACAATGATGGTTCATTCAAATCTATAAAAGGATACGTAACTCAACCCAAAGGGGGATGACTTCTTTCTGACAAGTCTCTGCTATCTGATACTAGCTCTCTCAGAGCTCTCCATCCCCTCCTTATACACTTACCACCATCCTCATGGCCACCCAAAGAGGTCAAGGTAACATCAAACCTACCTCTTACATTTACATAATTACTGCTCATTTCATGCTACTGACTTGGGCGTCGGAGTGCCCCCGGCACCCACCACACCGGTGGGTAGTCTACTCCCGCTCAATCTACATTTGTTTTGCAGGATCGCTAATGCCCGCAACCTACAAATTCTGATTGTGGACCTCGGCCGAATTCCAGCGTCCACAAGTACTAAATGCACAATAAAAGCAGTGTAATTTCAAAAAAAAATTATTAAAATTTGGGAAATTGTTCTATAGGTTCTTAATTTTTTTATAATTACACATTAAGTTTTTAATTTTTCATAATTATCCAATTAGTCTCCGTTGTTCTAACAGTAAATGATTTTTTTTTTTTTTTTACATTATATACGGTTAGAACAACGGGGACATAATGGATATTATAAAAAAATTATGGATCTAATAAATAATTATGAAAAAATTAGTGACCTAAACATATTCTCCCTTAAAATGTTATATACCAGCTTCATATGCATTTTTTACTGAGATTTTATACTGTAATTTAGAAGTGCTTCCCATGATATCAGAAGTGCTTTTACATCATTTTTGGGATTGACTATCATACCTATATGCATTTGTAATTGAAGTGCTTTTTAAGATTAAATAAAAGCTCTTTCTCCATAAAAGTATAAAAACACTGTTTTAAAAAATAATAATCAGAAAGCACTTATTTACAGTAACTTGAATCACCTAACCCAAAAGCACTTTTTTTTTTAATAGAATTCCCAAACACGCCCTGGTAAGAGACTGTTAATTAATCAACCAAAGAAGAAAATTTACAAATTTACAAAGAGAAGAAGAAGAGGAGGGGACTTCTATAAAGAAACAAGAGCTGACCGTTGTTTGGCGCTTCGAAAATTACCCAATTCCCATTGCATTATTTTCATCACTCTCATAGAATTTTTTATCCCCAAATTTCAATTTCCTTTTTGGGACTTGACCAAAAACCAATCCTTTTTTTTCAATTTTTTCCACAAGCTCTCTCATTATAAATACATATCATTGTTGCAGCTCAACAACTTATTTAATCCCAAGATCTTCTTCTTCCAGAATCTTTCTGGCAAAATTTGATTTGTCAGGTGAGGTTTCAACATTGCACTTTAATTTTGCTTCTTTTTTTATTTAGTCTTTTGTTCTATGTAGTGGTAATTTGAAAAATATTTAGCATTTGTTTGCTTTTCTTGGCTTATTGGACTTGTTTTTCATCTGGGTATGTTTCAAAACTTGATCTTTTCAATGATCATACACTTTGTGAATTGATTCTAGTGAACTTCAAAAACATTGTGATCGGGATTTATGGAATCACAGTATTTAACTTTCCCAATTGTTACTGTATGTGGTGTGAGTGATAAATAAGTTTAATATTTTATGTGGAATGATTCATGGGAACAAAATGCGAAGAGAATTTCATATCACTTTATCAAGAGGAGGACTAATGAGATTACAAAGAATGTCTCAATGAGAGGGCAAAATTTGAAAGTTTTTCATTCGATATTACTCTCTTCTGTTTTCTTAATATATCTATGTCTATATTTTAATTTCAACTTTTAATAGAAGCACATAGGGATATGAATTAAGAATCCTTGTTTAGTCAAGGTTACTATCTTCAAGGTGTTTGCTGCTTCTTATGGTTTCAGCATCATTCCCATGAGTGCTCTTACTCATGTTTGTTAGCTTTAGTGCAAAGACCAGGATAGTCAATGAGTTTTTGAAAGTTTGTGATAATTCTTTATACTTGCATTCATGCTCTGTTGCAAACAAATACATGTTGATGGGGTGAAAGTTTATATACAGCAGAAATGTTTTGCAAAGCATTTTAGAAGCCATTTTAGGTTAAAGTTTTAGTATACACTACAGAAAAATATGCCTGGAGCTGGGAAAAAGGTTGTAAAGCATTCAGAATCTGGCAAATCTTGTTTTCCCAAGAAAGATTCGGGGTCTTTACTAATTGCGTCGTTGAAGTTCAAAAAAGGCAGCAAAATATCCAAGAGAAAAAAACTTAGATCTAAACCTAAATGTCATTTAAAGGCACTCAATTCAAGCCTGTTAAAGAGGACAGATACTGAGTCTCCAAGCAAGGGAACCGTGGATGACTTGGCAAGAAGCAAACCGATTAGTCAGAAAAGTCTGCATAAGAAACATGATAAAAAGGCTTCCAAGGAGTTGGGGGCTTCGAAGCTTAAAGGAAAAAATGCAGCCCTAGATATTTCCAAGGGGGATGGAGAAGAGGCTAATGGGGATGTTGAAACAAAGAAACTCAGGAAGAATAAGAAGAAAAAGAAGAGACAAAAGGAGAAGGTGGAAATAGATGAATCTTCACGATTGCAGAGGAGAACAAGGTACTTGTTGATTAAGATGAAGCTGGAGCAGAACCTTATCGATGCTTATTCTGGTGAAGGTTGGAAAGGTCAGAGGTATGCTCGATTTTCTTATCTGTCAATAAGAACATTATTGATTGTTGGTATTATTATTTTTTTCCTTAATAGAAGGCTGTTGCAGGGTGTTTGAACTTATCAGTAGTTTTGTGGTCTAGTTAATGCTTTTGATTAAAAAAAATAGTTTATTTAGATGTTCTTAATATCTGAATTTCAATCACAGCCGAGAAAAGATAAGGCCAGAGAAGGAATTACAGCGAGCAAAGAAGCAGATCCTAAAGTGTAAACTTGGAATACGTGATGCAATCCGGCAGCTTGATTCCCTTAGTTCAATTGGATGTATTGAAGGCTCCGTTATTGCTGCAGATGGATCTGTGCACCATGAACATGTAAGACGACATGACCTGTATTGGTTAGCTTAAATATAGGGAGTTGATTCATGAATGTCTTAACAAGAATTAAACTAGAGATAGGCATGGATTTGCAAATTTCTGGTCATGACTGGTCATGCTTTACTTCCAAAGTAAAAAAGGAACTCTTTGAGAACTTCTGTTGTTGGTTAATTCAGGGTTTTCCCGAGTGTCCGCGAATATTAGGCTATCAATATAAGTGGATATCTTGTAACATGTAACTTTATAATTCATGATTATACTCTTATTGTTCACCTTTTTCTGCGCCCAGATAATCTGTGCAAAGTGCAAGTTGCGTGAAGCCTTCCCCGATAATGACATTGTACTTTGTGATGGTACATGTAATTGTGCTTTCCACCAAAAATGTATTGACCCCCCTTTGGACACTAAAAGCAGTAAGCTTACTTCTTTTATTTGTGTTTGGTTCATGGAAGTATGAATTAACCATTGTCTTCATGGGACTTTTAGTTTAATTGATAATTTACAGTACCTCCAGGAGATCAGGGCTGGTTCTGCAAATTTTGTGAATGCAAGATGGAAATTATTGAAGCAATGAATGCTCATATCGGGACCTCCTTCTCTGTCGACAGCAATTGGCAGGTTAGTTTGGAATCTTCTAGGGATTTATAATTTAAATTTTCTGCTGTATAATAAGTCACTCCATTGTATAGGAAATTTTCAAAGAAGAAGCTGCTTTCCCTGATGGTGGCAGTGCATTATTAAATCAGGAAGAAGATTGGCCTTCAGATGATTCTGACGATGATGATTATAATCCAGAAAGGAAGGATAACAGCTGCAGCATCAGCAGGGCAGGAACTGATGATGATGTAAGCAGTTCTACCAGCTTGAGCTGGTCTTCAGATGATGAAGGTTTTTCGGAATCCATGAGGTGGGAAATGGAGGGCAATGGCTATGAGAACTATTCAGTTGATATCAGTATAGGTACTGATGAAAGCAGTGATGGGGAAATTGTTTGTGGCCGTCGGCAGCGAAGGACAGTTGATTATAAGAAGTTATATGACGTGAGTATACAAAAGATTCTTGGAATAAAAAAATAAATTAGTGTTTCACTGGTTTACTGGATAGCTAAATTGGTACATATCATATTAGGGGGTGGGAATTTTTTATTTTGTGGTTCCATTTGAATTATTCCCAATTTTTCGTGAAGGAAACCAGTGGGTCAATACATTTATGTGATAGGAAGTTCCAACAATGTTATTCTCTCCACCTCCACAGTGAGCTTATCATATTATTGTATAAGCTGCCAACAGATATAACAACTCGTTAACACCATGTCTCATAAAAAATTGTAGCAAATTACAAATGAATTTTGATGGATGCTGATTAGTCTTCTCAATGGTAACATATGATTTTTCGATCTTTTCTTTCCGATAGGAAATGTTTGGGAAGGATGCTTCTGCATTTGAACAAGTTAGTGAAGATGAAGACTGGGGTCCTGCAAATAGAAGGCGGAAAGCAAAGGAGTCAGATGCAATCAACACCCTTATGACTCTGTATGGAAGTGAGGAAAAATGTGCAAATGTTAAAACTGCGGAAGGGAAAAAGAGACTTCCTTCAGATGCAAAAATTAGAAGGCCATTTCACAGAATGCCACCAAATGCAGTAGAGGTAGTACACAATTTGATTCTTCAGACAGTGAGCAGTTTATAATTCTAATTATCTTGAAGTTTAGTACAATGCTTACTTTTCCTTCCTCTTGTCTGCTGCACCAGAAGCTTCGCCAAGTGTTTGCTGAGAATGAACTTCCCTCTAGAATTGTCAGGGAAAATCTATCAAAAGAGTTGGATCTTGAACTTGAGAAGGTAATTACCTGAGATATCAGGATAAAAGTACTAAAAGGGTTCCAGAAAATAGAATTTTTTTTTTTTCATTTTTTTCTTTCATGTTTTGCATTAGTAGCATAAGTTCAATAGCAATGGTTTACCATTCATACATAATTATTTTCTTCCTACATTCCGGGGATGCATAAAGCTTTTTTATACGATCGTGTTGAATTCTATCAAAAGTTAGTGTGGACTTGCATAAATCAGTGAGAGCACTAGGCCACTAGCTGAGTAGATATAGTTATTAAGTTCACATAGCAGTAGGAAGATCCAAAAACTAGCAAAGGAACATCAACCTATGTGACCTATCTGTCAATCTGGCGACTTATTGAGGAACTATCCTCTGTCTGATAGGGCATTAATTTTTGGTTTTTCACGCTTGAATTGCAATTTGCAGGTTAACAAATGGTTTAAAAACGCGAGGTATTTAGCACTGAAAACCAGAAAGGTGAGCTCTTGTCCCCGTGTTCTTTGTTGCATATATTAAGTTACCATTTCTTATATTTTCCTTTTTCTTGTTAGCACCGGCTTATATCTCTAATTTCATATTCATCTTGTCTGCTTATCATAAAAGAAAAATTAATTTAACTTCGTTTAGAAGTTCTTTGAAACTGATGAAAAACAGTTATATATCTTCCAGTTATTTATTAACCGTTTATAAATTCGTCTTGTTATGTTTTTATTACACATGGGAAGGACCATTTTCCTGTTTGGTTTCGTTCGAATCCTGGGGATATGCAGCTTTGTAAGGTTATTTCTTTCATTCTTTAATTTGCGAGTTTTAACAAATTCTCTTGCATAATAGGTAGAGAGTGAACAGCAGCTTCCCAGTTCTCCTACGATCTCTAAGGAATCTAGACTGGAAACTGAGAAGACAAATGCAGATGTTGCGACATTGAATGATGCATTTTTGAAAACGATCCAGCGGAAAAAGAATTCAAAATCATTCAGCAGCAGCTTAAAGAAAAATCAGCAGAAAAGAGCTTCTCAAGAATCACCTGTAAATAGCAATCAGGTATCATTCAAATAAAACCGTGGCCCTTACATAATTTCCCATTCTATATTCATGTGTAATATGTTCACTATGCGAACACCGACTGTAAAACTCAAAAACACTGACAGTTGATATTTGGTATGTATTAGGGCATTATTGAGTTGAGTGATGATGTGAGCTTGAAGAAGCTCCTTGAAGCAAAATCAAAGAGGGCGAAAAAGGTCAACTCTGTTGCCACAGTCGAATCACAAGCGGCTGAGGCAGAGATGGAGAGATTGTGCCATGCCAAGGGTAGGCTGGAACGTTTGAAGCAAACATTATCCAGACTTCAAAATGAAAATGGTAAAAGGTCAAGTAAAAGCCATTTACATGAGTCTGTGGTTTATGTTCCAACAGCAGAACTAAGGGAAAAACTTTGACATTGTTCAAATCTACTATTTGCAAAGCATTTTGCCTACAGTTTTGCTGGTTGTGATTCTATATATAAAAATATAAATTGTCAATTCCATTTTCCCTCTTTCTTCTTCATATTTACCCTGCATGAGCTTAGATAAGAAATCAATGGATAAACCCAGTCTCTTGTTTTGTGATAGTATGAAAGCGACTCAAACAACCAGCAAGAGATTTTAAGCACACGTCTTTATAAACACTGATACAGAACCGAAACTTCAACTAACCCTTAAAAACTTGCAAAAATTGAAATCTCTAACACAACTTGAACCTTGATATGTATAATCAATCTGGCTCATCTACTTGATAATGTCATATTTAAGGGGGGAGATAGAGAGTACTTACTTGTACAGTCATTTTTTCACCTAAACTGCGTAATTCACGTGTCCACCACCGAGACACTGTTTTGATGATGGGAGGTCGAGGAAGGTCAGTGACTTAGCAAATGCCAAATCAGTCAGAATAGCCATGCTACTTGAGTGACAATCAGCTCTAATATCGCTATAGAACATAAAGTTATCTACTGAATTTGTCAGTAACTAGTTAATACAACCAAGATATAAAAACCCTGGCTGGTAACCACTTTTGCCGGATTGCAAAGTTCATAAGAGACAATAACAATCCAGTAGGAAAAGAGAAGAGGAGAAAAGGCAAAGAACACAAAAAAGCTGACTGGTGAAAAAATTACTAATCACTACAAAAATTACAATAGAACTCAAAACAGCCTCTTCCTGTGCGAGTTTGAATGTACAAAATACAATGCGAAGGTAAAGCGGATACCTTCACAAAATGATCAAGCAATTTGATTCTCTGATTTCGTCAAAACTTTTGCAGGGTGTGGTGGTGGACAACTCTTGATTCGATCAAATTTTCGCCGTTTAGCATCTAGTCGCTGCCTCAACTACACAAGTTATGGAAGTGTTAACAAACCCAAGATAACCAGGGGAAAAAGGTTAAAAAGTAAAAGATAGGAAAAAGGCAGAAATTTTCCCAAGAAGGTCGGTAAAATGCAGACCAAAAACGTAAAGTCAGAGCAGCGAAACATACCATTTCAACATACTTAAGTTGCTTTAAAACTTCATCCGTTTCTAGTTCCTGAGGAAAATATAAGAAACAAGATATATTAGATAAAAAAAAATGTAGCAATATGGAGCAGGAATTTAGAAAAAAATAATAATAACGTGCTTAAAAAAACACAAACTGGTAATAACTAACAAACCATCAAGCAAATGAATTAAATTTAGTATAGTTTGCTATGCTTCTCAGAGCTAATCTTATAGTAATTTGGCATTGCCCCTCTCCCTTCCCATCATCAATTGGCTATATTGGATGCAAAGAATCAAACCAGTGCGATTGTTCTTCCCCCAATATATCACACACCCGTACTGTCTAACATCACAGAAAAAGAAAAAAATGCCTTTTTTTTTGCTTTTCATTGATACTGCATATATCAAATATACATTGTAAAAGATAATCCATTTTTATTTCCTAGAATAAAACAATAAAATTATTGAAGAGGATTATCAGTGAAGGTGATATACCTGAGGTGCAGCACAATCAGCATGAGTTGGATCCCATAGGACAGCACAGAAGCACTCCCAGTCGTCATTTTGAACTTCAAAAAGTGGAGCCCTGTGTGATAAAGTAAAATATTATATATTAGACCAACATAAGCATCATTAACAACTAACAAGAGATTCATCAGCATACTTAAATGATCAATTTTAGAAAATAAATACACAACTATAAAGAATAACAACTAAGAGAAAGAGCAATATGCATGGAAGCTTCTACGAAGTAATATTAACTGCATAACAAAATACAAACAAATGAGATGTATAACTAAGGATCAAGTATCCAGGTTTTCCCTTTGAACGTCAAATATTCCAAAACAAAGCTAGGGAAGCTTAGGTCTTGCAAAAGCTGATGAAGGTGATATTCTGATTTCTTGAAATAAATACAAGTACGCTATCAATGAGGTTTCCGGGGAGCCTGATGCTTCATACCTCTTCATAGATTATGCAATTATTATACTCGTGCACATATTTTTTTCTTTTTTATCAGAGAAAAGAAATGTATTATATAAAAGAAATTAAAAACGGTGGACCAGTAACCCGCAAAAGAAAGGTTTCAAGGAAGAAAAGAACCAAGCACAAACATAATTTAATGATAACTTCACAATATATATTCCCCAAGAAATCTGTATCACAACTAAAACTCAGATATCTTGTAATGGCGTTTTGTTATAAGAATCACCAGATCAGATTCAATTTTCCAACAATGCCACCATTATTAATATGGCCAGCACCAGTTATTTGTAACAGCAATTAAGGTCACTACGAAATACAACCCAGATTCGAATAAGATCTCAAATTTGCATCTATGAAAACCAAGATATGCTTTTGACACCAATATCTCAAGATGGCTTTTCAAATAACCCCAAAAAACACTATTAAGTCCCTACGCATTATGTGGCACCAAAAGCAATGAAAGATGAGAGACAGCTGCTCCATAGTTGGTAGCAACTAAGCAATGCAGCAAAGATCCCCTCTCCCCATCACTTCTTAACTACATAAATGTTAGATATTGTTCCTATAAACATATTAAATTGAAACACGTGTGAAAATAAGAGAGTATTTTCACAACATTTTTGCACAACAGATAATTTACTTCAAATTGTCAAAATACAGCCAACTTTTTGTTAATTATGAGGATCCCTAAAGAACTAATAGTAGATTAGAAGACATATTTCCTTCCTCTTCCTGAAGTGACATCACAGTTACATAAGTCAACACATTTTATTAGTATTTCCACATCATGTGTCGAAAGTCAACCCTTAACACATGAAGAAAAAACCCATCTCTCATGAGGTGTGTTAGTTTGAATGCTATTGTTGGGTCCTTTGCTGAAAGCTCAAAGTTCAAGATTATTGGTGTCTCAAGACTATCAACAACAGTTATTAAACCAAAAGCTATAGTGCTAATAAAAAATACTTGAATCTACAGAAGTTAGAATCCCATTCAAGAATAAGAACCCAAAAGCAAGAACAACCATATCATTTTTGGTTTACCTGCGCCACTTTCCACAGATAGTTCCGTCAACGCCATCACTTGAAACTTCTAAGACATGTCTACATTGAAGCCAATTTCCTATAGAGCGCAGATTAGAAGGTTTGTAGGAATTCAACCCCTACCAAAAAAGAAAAGAAAACCCAACTTTACAGCAACTATACAGCCAAAATTGAAATACCACTTATGATATAGAACACAAAACCTTACATGCGAACTTGGAGATTCTGATGTACCCAATTCCAATGGTTCACCGGAGGTATCTACATAACTGCTCCAAAATAAAACATCAAGAATATGTTACAAACAACATGAGATGGAGATTTAAAAAATGCATAAATCAATCATCAAGATCCTGTTAATGCACCAATTTGCAAGGAAAGCATTACACAGTAAGGAGGAATCCTTCAACAAGAAAAAAAATACAAACAACATATACCATGGAAACAAGACAATGCTCACTTATCCAGCACTCTTTCAAATCAGCAATACTTCACTTACAATTTCATGGATCATGGTATCATTCTCTTCACGACATCTAAACAAATGTCGGTAAACATCTGGACTAAACGCCTAGTCTCTATCACAAAGAAAGAACCAAAAAAAAGTGTGCTCATTTCTTACCTATCAGTCTGGATGATCTCCTAGGTGGTCTACAAAATCTGCATTTGCTACGGTCAATCAAAAACCACCAACAACCTTTCGTATCCCTCAGCTAATATAGTCAAGAAAATAAAACCCAGAAAAAGGTGAAGATTCTTCAAGGTCCTCAGGATCAGCACAAAACTAATGCCATGTTAATCAGACTCTTCTGCTGTCTAAATTACTTCTAACTCTGCACCTCTAGGAGTTCCTTTGAACAAAATATATTGCCTGCTGCACAGGGCATTCCCCATTGAAAAAGTAACTCCCCTCCAACAATTAAAAAATAATCTATCTAAATGAATCTGGTTAGAATAGTGTGTGGGCATTAATTTAGACATATATTAACAACAAATAGATTATCTTTATCATAATGGTGCTTTTGAACCAGCCATCCTATTACATTGATCGTTCCATCCAATACCTAGGGATGGCAGAAATCCCCAAGGGGGACGGGGGTCCTTGAGGACCCTCTCCAATTGGGGAGGGGATCGAGGATGAAAAATTAAAATAAATAATGTTGGGGTGGGGACAGAGAAATTTTTTTACCTATTTCTTATTCGAGGAAAAGATGAGGATCATGTAAAATCTTCGTCTCATCCTCATTACCCATTTAAGTTTTTATTTATTTATTTTTAAAATTTTCAATAAATATATTCAAATTACTATATTTTATATAGATGTAAATAAAAAATATCTTAATATTTATAAAAATATATAAATTATAGATAGTACAATGACTTAAATGAAATAATTATAATGAGGGATCCATCTTTTTAGTAAGTTACGGACCAAACAAAAAGAGAGAAAACATGAATTTCAAACTCTAATATATGTTGTGATTTATATAATAGATTTATGTAATAGATATTATCATTTTTTTTGAATATGTATGTTTTATTTTTGGATAATGCAATAGTTCTATCAATATGTTTTTAAATGATTTAAATTTATTTTAAGAAACAATTGTCTGTTATTCGGGGTTCGGGGACCCTTGGGGATCCCTTTTATTATTCAGAGATCCCCATCCCCCCTTAAACAATTACAAGGGACGGGGTCATCTGAAGATTGTCGAGGATGGGTACGGAGATGTCGATTCCTTCCCCTCCCCTCCCCTCCCCTCCCCATTGCCATCCCTACCAATACCCAAAAAAAACAACACTCAAACACCAAGCAACATATACGAATAGGAAGAAGAATAAGATGGTATAATCTTGGACATATTCTACTAGTTCCAACCTTATATGTGAAGACCACAATCAAATGAAGAATTACCAAAATAAATTGTATTGAAACGCCAATTTCATTAAAACTTTTTGCATTTGACACAAGCAGCAAATATATATTTCAGATAACTGTTTAAAAGAATTAATGAATGATATATGCCATGGATCAATTTGCTTCTAAAAGTCATGAATGTGAAGCTTCAAATGATACATACTTGTTAGTTGGAGCCAAGCAATCTGGGACATCTGCTTGAAAACCTTTACCAATTCGAACAAGAGGTGTATATGGCTCAGTAGCCGTCAACATCAATTCTATAGGACTGGGCTCACCTTTTGCTGATGCATTTCTACCTCTACCCTTTCCACCGATAATATTTGGTGTCTTTCTAGCCATATCCTTTAAAGTTTTATGCTTCTTTTTCAAGCATGAATGACAAAACCATTCATCAATTGGAACTATTTTGATACGAGGAGTGAGGCAAGTTACATGAAATGCCTCATCACAATCATCGCATAGTAGTAATTTTAATGTAGTTTCTGAACGACCACAAATTTTGCATGATCGGGAACAATTACTACTGCAACCAACACTACTACCCACATTGGTTGCAGAAGCATGAATTTGGGTATGAGAAAATCTTTCAAGCAGCCCCTTGCTTCTCAGTATAGAGATGGAAATATCCTTTGCTGATAAATCTTTTCCCATGATCTCTAAAATTACTGCACTGGAGGAGGAGCACTCACCAGTTTCATCCACTTCCATCTTCTTGGTAGATGAAACAAGTTCCATGTTCGACTTTGACGATGAGCAACTGTCATCAATACTGTCAATCACTACCATTCTCTTCTTGATACTTTTGGGTACTTCATCAGAAACAAGCTGTTCCTGAACTGAATCTGACCTTAAAAGATGTGTTTCGCTTTGACTTATAATGGGAGGCATGATATGAGTTCCAACAGCCTCAGTCTCGTCCTCAGCTTGAGAAACTGCATGTCGTTCTTTCATTACCACTGAAAGAGCATCAACGCTAACAACCGAAAGACAATCATCACTTCTCTTTGTGCTCACAGGATCCTGTGCAGGAAAAATGGGGATAGAGTTCCCTCGTAATTTCCGTCGCTGATATACAAAGGTAGGTGCAGCACTTCCAGATATTGCGCTGACAGTTGAATGCTGAGAACTTCTATCAAAATTTAAGGGGCATGGAATATCAGCATTCCGTTCACAGGGTCCTGTTTTCCCACTGCATTTGGGACACATCTTCCATGTTTCAGAAGCAGGCAACCAATCACATAAAGAATTTTGTTGCCCATGGTCAGATACATGAAATAGAGCAGCTTCAACTGAACTAGGCAAAGAACTCTGTATCAGCATTTTCACATGAGACGACTCTAATAATATCTTCAGGTATGAAAGCTTCAAGCTCCAAAATGAGGCCACTAATATCTTCTTGTAATTCACTACAAATTCAAATCCATGATAAAGAATTTCCCAAGGGTACACTTCCTTTTATCTTGATAATTGTCAAAGAAAAAAAGAAGAAAATAAGAGAGGTCAGTAGGTTACGACAAATCTAGAGATCAAATAGTACACATAAATTATTTAATGAACTCTGTAAAAGAGAAGGTAAAGTGATTTATACACACTTTAATACATACAGCATAATATTCATCATTCTCAAACCAAAAAGGGTCATCAATGTGAGGAAGATACACAGACAATACTATTATATACTCTGATAATATTAACACTGTAGACAACACACACACATATACATAAGAAATTTTATCCAAAAGAAAGAAAGATACAAGACATTGATCAATTCTTGTATACCCTACTCCCAGATGTCACCTTCTCAGTTTTCCTTAAAGGAAAATAATTGGAATATCCTTGAACTCAGTAGAGACCGACACCCAAAGGGAAACAGGGAAATTTATGAGCCTTGTCCTACAAAAATTCATCACCATCCTCCCTAGCTTCATAAAAAAAATATCCATTTCCAACTAAATCACCTAAAAATTTGCCAAAACACCACCATTCCACAATACAGTTCCTTTACAACACTCAAATGCGCAAGTTGCACAATCACTCGGGACAAACTGCAGCTTGAAAAAGGTTATCTAACAATTTTAAGGCTATTGGATGAGGAAGAAACAAATTATCAATATCTCTGTTACCCATTTGCACATGAGCATGCTATAACATTTTTCACCGCGCACATGACAAAACCAAACTAATATCAACAGATTCTGACAACACACCTATACCCACGTTATTGAATTCTTTTTTGAACTAAAATATAAAATCAGCGAAACCTATACATCTAGCATCGACAACAATAATCACCGTAACACGATGCTGAAAAAAGGATAACAAATATAGAATAACAAAAGAATAAAAAGAAAAAGACACAAATGAAATTTGGGCAAAAAAGAAAAGCTAATCATCACCCGGCAAAAAGGAATAAAATCACAGACCCAACTACCCTATCTTCTCTTTCTCTGCATTTCACATAATCTGTGAGCACCAAGAGCCTGAAATTACGATCTAATATTCATCCTTGCTTTGAATTCCGTAGTTAATTTCTATGCTATAGCAAAATAACATGTTGTAAGTTCTAACTGCTAAATATGGTATAATTAATCTTTAAACAAAAGTAAGGCAATGACAATTCTGATTCTTGTTATCGGTGCAATAAATTCAAGAAGCAAATAAAATAAAATTTAAAAATTGGGAAACCCAGAAAACTTACACAATCCTCTCAAGAGAATAGAAACCCTTCCAAATGGCCTTGGTCTTCCCTGTCGCCAATAAGGAAAATGCAAGAAACCAACGGAACAATGATGCCAAACCCAAAGAGAAACCCTTGGTTCATTTATTTAAAACGACATGCTTTCTGTTTTTAATAAAATATTAATAAAGAGATATTTCTTTTCTTTAATATTATATAAATAAAATTTGTGTGAAACATAGATCTAAAATTAGTAGGTTTAGTTCATTTTAAATATAATTAATAACATAAAGAGTATTTATAAACTACTTGTATCTGTGTGGCATAGTTAACAAAAAATTATATTCATTACAATTTTTTAAATGAAATTCATTTATATATAAAAACATCACAATAATATAATTACACGGTCATAAAAAACTCGAATACAATGTTAAGCAAGATGATTAAATGTTACCTCAAAAAAATTTGGACGCTATTAACTATAAGTGAGTTATTGATAACTATTTTTTTAACTCATACATTTGTGGATTTCCATAAGGAATTGATCTCACACTTAAAATTTATTTTAAGAGCATGAGACCTCTAATTATTAGTCATAGTGTCAAGTGAGTTGTTAATATGCTATCTATCTATCGTCGTTTCACTAAAAATGTTAGGCTGAGTTTGATAGAAAATATTGTATTGAGAATATAAGATAGCTTATAAGTTATGGAACAAATATTAGAGTATAAACTAGTGTAAAAAATAATCTCTTATAATTTTATGAGCGTTAACGATATATTTAGTAGAACTTTTTAACGCTAGCGTCAACGCTCATAAAACGTTCCACTAAATGCCCTGTTAATACTACCTTTTGAGTTTTTAACTTTTTACTTATTAGCTTATAGGTTATATATATAGTGAAGCGAAAATAGACAAATATCATATTAATAACTCACTTGGCACTATGGCTAATAATTAGGTGGTCTCGTGCTCTTAAAATAATTTTAAGAGTGAGTTCGACTCCTTATGAAAATTCACAAATGTATGAGTTAAAAAAATTTCAACAACCCACTTCTAGTTAATAACGTTCAAAATTTTTTGAGGTAACATTTAATCATCTTGTTTAATAGATTTAGATTATGTTTCGTTTAATAAACACATGATATTAATATTTGAAATTCTTAAACAAATTTGTTGTGTGTGTATTGTGGCTCCTTTTCACTCCTCGAAACGAAAGCGTTATAAGTTCAGATTATGACTCTGCATAAGTTGTTGTTAGAGCGTGCATATGCCCACATCCATCATAAAGGGAGAAGGTCTCCAACCAAGACATATCATGCTTGTCTCTTTATCACTTCGCTTACGAGGAACTACGAGAATTTGAAATAAATGAGTCCTTGTAGCCTATATAGGACATTATCAAATTATTTTGAACTTTAGCTTCCTATAAGTGATAGGGGCTAGTGTTCTAGGGGTTTACATGCTCAGTCATGGCGGAGGGTTCAGATAAGAGAGACCTGTGGAAAATTTTGTTAAGAAAAATGAGATGATGAACACCTCTTCGTCTGGACACGTATTATTCCATCAGATATTTATTTGTTTCCGAAACATTATAAATATACATTAAACTATGTGGTAACAAAAGTCAAATACATGAGCTCAAAACGGGTTGCATATGTTTTTATATATTTATAACAAATTCAAATATGTAAACGAACACAAATCTTTCTCATATGAGATATTGATGCCGATTTTCGAAAAAACTGACTTCGACACTAAATTTACAATAACATAGACATAAAGATAAACTAATATCACTGAAATTTTTTTTTTTTTTTTTACAGGATATCTTTCAATATCAATTTTTAGAATACAATATGCTAACTTCGAGGGGTTGCTTTAGTGATAAAAATTTTGGGTTTAACTGACTCGCTTCCTCTCATATTCAAGTTCGAATCGGCATAAGACACAGGTCTCGACTCGTTAGTTTTTTTTGTAATTTTGCCAACAACTTTTCCATCCGTAAGTAAAAGAAAAGTGATTTAGCATCTGACTATTTGGTTGGTTTTACAGAAAGAAAATGGTTTTTGATTGGAAAACCATATAAAACTGCATGTAAACAAAAAACTTTGTGTTTAGCACCTTCACACGACAATGAATAAACGGTTCATAATTCACCAGAAGCATGTCTATTTTCAACTAAGACTTTCACCGCGCGCCCCCTGTAACAAAAAACCCTAATTTTTTCCCTCTTCTCTGCCGCCTGCTACAAATATTGTGGCATGCGGCAGGAACCTGACCCCCACCCACCCACAACCCCAACCCCCTCAAACCCACAACCCCTCCTCTTCCCTACAAACAATCCCTCACCTCAAATCCCTAAATCATTCCTCCAACACCACACCCCTCCCTCCATACCAATGAACCATCTTTTTAATTATTTTTATGTTTCTTTTTTAGCCTGTTCTTAGGATATGGATTCCACGTATATGATGATTATTTTGTCCAACTAAATTGCGTTCTATGTTGGTATTTTAGGTTTGTATGGTTTCTTGTTTGTATATCTGAAAATGAAAGTAATATTTTTTTATACTTATGGGGTGTTGATATGTAATGATTTTATGTTGTTATTGTAATAATCCTATGATTTTCTTTGTATGTTGAGTTATTCCACTTCTAATTTTAAATTTTGTATTCACCAACTCCTATCGATAGGCTGTAAATCAGACCGAATCTGTAATTACTATAAGGCCAATTTTAAGTGTGAATTTAAGTTTTAATTGGATATGTAAAATACACAATGCATAGAGTTTATATTGTCAGGGTGTGTCCTGATTAGCTTGTATCTTAGGTTTTTCCTAAGTATTTTGTCGTCGAGTTATATGATCGTGTACTTACACCATGAAATGTTTTACTTATGAATGAATTTTATATTTAAAAAAAAAAACAAAAACAAAAAAATAACTTTTTTTATCAGGTAGAATCGGTTATATATATATATCATTTAACGTTATTATATTTTATTCGGGATCAGAATCATTGTATAGGCCGAGGCGGAAACCTTTCGTGTATATATATGAATCATTTAATTGCCTGGTGAACAAGAGGCCTATGCGGTTTTGGAGCTGAATCGAGGGAGACATTAGAATAAAGTAAAAGTTAAAAAATCAGAAAAATAAGTGCGGAAAAATCAGAAAAATAAGTGCGGCCAATGATCTAATCGTTAGAAGCCTAAATGTTTGTAAGATGATTTTTTTTTCTTTCATGTTCTTTGCTTGCTCATTTGTTCTCAATAATCACAGTAAAATTTATAAAGTTAAAAAGGCAATCGATTGCTTCCATTTCCAGTGATAAAGGAAAAAATATTTCCATATGGAGGGGTGGTCCTGAAATAACCGACACAAGCGGTCGGTTAGGACCCCGAATTTAAAATCAAAATTAGGGATATTAAATTTAAGAAAATTAATATACATTATACTAAAATATCTAAACAAATCTTACTTTTATTAATGAAATGTCACATAATTTATAAATTCGTCTAAGATATCCAAAATTTTAGGGCCGCCATTGATGTTGTGATTTGCCGATCACTCTTGGAATGTTTTGAGGAAAAACCGAATTGCTATCTATTACTTTCAAGAATATATTACAAGTTTACAAACAAGAAACTTAAGAAAAACCTCACACTCTTTCTATACAATTACACTCTTTGGGATGCCTTGAGCTTACAACCAAGCTCTGAATTTATAGCCAAAGTTTGGCTCTACAGTGCCCACCAATCACTCCCTAAATTTGTGGAAATGTAACATATCCACCTAATGTATTTTGGTGTTTTGCACAAGTTTTTCCACAACTTTGATCTTTCACCAAAAGTTGTATGACATCTTCCTCATTAGTATTCAAATGATGGTTAGCATGTCATATGCATATCACATGCATGAAAGTGGCAGCTGGATATTACAATTCTCCCCATTCAGCTGCGTCTGAAGCAATTATCATCTAACAGCTATCCCGGCTATGTCTCTGCACAACTCTAGTTTATCCCGAGTAACCACATTTGTTAACATGTCGGCTGGATTCTCATTTTTATGGATCTTCACTAGTCTCAACAGTTGTTGATCCATCATCTCGCGTATCAAATGATAGCGAATATCAATGTGCTTCATCCGTGAATGATACTTTGAGTTTTTGCTCAAGTCCAGAGCACTCTGACTGTCACAATGTATCTTGTATTCTGGCTGCTGGATCCATAACTCTTGGAGAAAACGCTTTAACCACAATATTTCTTTTCATGCCTCAGCTATAGCGAGGTACTCAACTTCTGTTGTGGATAATGCAATACACCTCTGCAATATTGACTGCCATGACACAACTTCCCCTGCAAAAGTTTAGATGAATCCTGATGTAGATTTCCTACCATCAAGATCTCCTGTCAGATCTGAATCTGTATAGCCTTTCAAGATCGGATCATCTCCCCCGTAACACAGACGAAAATTCGTTGTACCCTTGAGGTACTTGAGAATCCATTTGACTGCCTCTCAGTGTTTCTTTCTAGGGTTAGAGAGAAAACGGCTCACTACACCCACTGAGTGTGCAATATATGGTCTGGTACATACCATTGCATACATTAGGCTCCCAACAGCTGAAGAATATGGTATTGCTGACATTTCCTCTATCTCTTTCTTGGATGAGGGGCACAAACTCTTGCTCAATTTGAAATGGTGCACTAGCGGAATGCTGACTGGTTTGGCTTTCTGTATATCAAACCTTCTGATTACCCGTTCAATATACTTTTCCTGTGAAAGCCATAATTTCTTGTTCTGTCTATCACGAACAATCTTCATTCCCAAAATCTGTTGAGCTGGTCCTAAGTCTTTCATGTCGAAAGCCTTGGAGAGTTCCTTATTCAGCTGGCTGATCTTCGCTGCTTATTGTCCAACAATCAACATGTCATCTACATACAGTAGAATAGCAACAAATTTTCCATCTGGAAACCTCTGAATGTATACACACTGATCTACTGCAGTTCTTTTGTAGCCTTGACCCACCATGAATGAGTCGAACCTCTTGTACCACTGCCTCGGTGCTTGCTTGAGCCCGTATAAGCTCTTTTTCAGCTTGCAAACAAGGTTTTCTTTTCCTGAAACCTTGAATTCTTCTGGCTGCTCCATGTAAATTTCTTCATTCAGATCACCATGAAGAAATGTTGTTTTGACATCCATCTGTTCAAGTTCCAAGTTCAATTTGGCGACCAATCATAGGATGACTCGGATTGAAGCCATTTTTACCACTGGTGAAAATATCTCATCAAAGTCAATTCCTTTTTTTGTATGAATCCTTTGACTACTAGCCGAGCTTTGTGTTTCACCACTTTTCCGCTGCCATCTTTCTTGAGCTTGAACACCCATTTGTTATTCAGTGCCTTTATTCCATGTGGGAGCTTGACTATCTCATAAGTGTTGTTTTTCTGCAGAGATTCCATCTCATCCTGCATTGCTTGCAACCATTTGTCTTTGTCTTTATGAGATACCGCTTCATTGAAGGTTTCTGGCTCCCCATCGTCAGTAAGCAGAATATATTCTGATCCTGAGTATCTGGCTGATGGAATCCGGCCTCTCTCAGATCTTCGTACTGGAGGTTCTGGCTGTCTGTTGTCATCCAGATTTGTGGATGATCCTGAAGCCTCTGATGGAGCAGGATGCAGCTCCCCCTGCTCAACACATCCTTCCTTTTCTGGTTCTGATTCTGGCATGTCTTGTACCCCATCATCATATGTGGCCACTGGTGTTGGTGTTGGGGTTGTGTCTGGATTTGCATCAGCATTGTCGGCACTGGTTTTAGAAGGCATCTTGGGCTTTTCAATGTCTTTTATTGTCTGGTCTTCAAGAAACACTACATCTCTGCTTTTGATGACCTTCATTTCCTTCGGGTCCCATAGCCTGTATCCAAATTCCTCGTCTCTATAGCCTATGAAGATGCATGAAGTAGTCCTTGCATCGAGCTTCTGCCTGAGCTCTTTGGATACATATGCAAATGCTAAACATCCGAATATTATGAGGTGAGAATATGATGGATTCTTACCAGACCACACTTTCTCCGGAATCTCGAAATTCAACGGTACAGATGGCGATCTGTTGATCAGGTAGCAGGCGGCACGAACATCTTCTCCCCAGAATGGCTTTGGCAGCTTAGCCATGCTGATCATGCTTCTGACTTTCTCCATAATGGTGCGGTTCATCCTTTCAGCGATACCATTATGTTGTGGGGTGCGTGGAACAGTCTTATCGTGTCGAATGCCGTGGCTTTCGCAGTAGGCATCGAACTCCCTGGAAGTGTATTCGCCTCCATTGTCTGTGCGAAGGCACTTCAGTTTCTTCCCTGTTTCACGCTCGACCATGGCATGAAACAGTTTGAAATAGTCCAGGACCTGATCATTTGATTTCAGAAAATACACACATACTTTCCGAGAAGCATCGTCAATAAAAGTCAGAAAATATTTATTACCACCTAGTGAATTTACCTCAAAGGGACCACAAACATCATAGTACACCAGACTGAGTAACTCTGATTTTCTTGTAGAAGAGAAATTGAAAGAGACTCTGTGTCGCTTACCGAGTAGACAATGTTTGCAAGGATTCTGAGCAGCATTTTTGGAAACAGTGATAAAATCCTTCTTTGTCAAGGTAGACAACCCTCTTTCACTCATGTGACCGAGTCTCTGGTGCCACAGATTCTGAGAAGCCTCTCGTTCAGCTACATTGAGGCTTTCTGCACAAATCTTCATATGAGTCTTGTATAAGGTTCCACAGATATGTCATCGGGCGATGACCTTGGAACTTTTTATCATCCTCTAAGTGCCGTTGCTGAAGTGGCTATCATAGCCCTGTTTGTCAAGGGCTACCCCCGAGAGTAAGTTGAGCCAAAGTTATGGAACATGTCTGACCTCCTTCATTCAGGGTTATTGTATACCTTGCGTTTTTCTGCAACTTTATTTCACCAATTCCCATTATCTGAGAAGAACTAGTATTCCCCATCTTCACTGCTCCAAAGTTTTATGCTTTGTATGTTGTGAAGAAATCCATGTGAGGAGTGACGTGGTAGGATGCTGCAGTATCTACCACCCAGTTGACATCCTGAGTTGCAGTGTGAAGGCATGCTTCTTCCTGGCCGGAGCATATAGCTACATCTACAGTGGTAACTACTAGTGTCTCCGCGTCATTCTTCTTTGGCTGGTTATTGCCTTGTCCCTGCTCCCGTTGCAGTTTCCGGCAATTTTTCTTCAAGTGACCTTCTATGCCACAGTTGAAGCACTTGTATGTCTTTTTCCCGTCCTTGGATATGCCCCTGCTTTTACTTCTGCCTCTCCTCCCACCTTGATGTTTCTCATGTTGTCTTCCTCGTTGCTTCGAGACAATGTCTTATGTTTGATCTGAGCCCACGTCTTTTCTTCTGGCTTCTTCATTTGACATGGCATCCTTTACCATAAGCATGGTAAGTTTGCCTCATGGAGCTGAGTTGCTGAGAGTAACCACCAGAGTCTCCCAGCTATCAGGAAGAGAACTGAGTAGCAAGAGGGCTTGAATTTCTTCTGCCAGTTGCATGTCTACTGTAGACAACTGGTTCACCAGGCTTTGGAACTCGTTGGTGTGTTCTGCAACGAAAGTTCCACTCCGTAGCTTAAGGTTCACCAAACGCCTCATGATTAAGGCTTTATTCCGAGCTGTTTTAGCCTGGAACATGTCTTTCAATTTCCTCCACATTTCATAAGCATTTGTGTCATGTGCTACATGGTGGAAGACATTATGGCCGATCCACTGCCTAATCTGACCCAAAGTTCTGTTGTTGAGTTTATTCCAGTCATACTCTTTAACAGACTCTGGTTTCTCTCCCTTCAACTCGATGACATCAAACAGATCTTTACAATGCAAAAAATCTATCATCCGAGGTCTCCAGATGGAGTAATTAGTTGCAGCCAGCTTAATCATTGCACCAGAATGTGAATCTTCCATTTCCATTTTAAGTTTTTTTAAAGTTTAAAATGAAAATAGATTAAAATTGGGGCTGAATTTCACAAATCGGAGGTCACCGTTGCGTCCGAAACGGTCGAAAATGGTGGAATAGACACTTCGATGGTCTAAATCCGACACATGGGCTGATTTATTAATTCCTAAAAGTTATGGGGCAAAACTGTAAATTTCAAAACTTCAGGGGGCTAAATGAAATTTACTAGACTGCTAACGTGGAAATGTTGAGGTGGCAGTGTGGGACCGGTTTACTGACGTGGCAGCTGACGTGGTGGGTGACATGTTAAGGTGAGACCGTTTGCTGACATGGCAGACACGTGGTGCTGACGTGGCGGATGACGTGTCTGCTGACTGGGGCTGACGTGGCTACCACGTGTATCGTCTTCTCCCTCTTGAGCGCGTGCTGCGCGTGGTGGCGCGTGAGGTGCTCTCTGGACGGCGCGTGAGCCTCCGTATGACGTCCGTTTGATCGCCGAAAAATACCACCGAACTCGTCTCGCCGTGAACTAGCTGATGATACCCTCAAATTGGATTTTTGACAACTTTCGTCGGAACCGGTTTTCCGAACGGAAGCTCTGGTTTTCAGTTTTACTACCCCAAAGAACTACCGAAGCTCTGATAGCACTTGTTGTGATTTGCCGATCACTCTTGGAGTGTTTTGAGGAAAAACCGAATAATTGCTATCTATTACTTTCAATAATAGATTACAAGTTTACAAATAAGAAACTTAAGAAAAACCTCACACTCTATACAATTACACTCTTTGGGATGCCTTGAGCTTACAACCAAGCTCTGAATTTATAGCCAAAGTTTGGCTCTACAGTGCCCACCAATCACTCCCTTAATTTGTGGAAATGTAACATCTCCACCTAATGTATTTTGGTGTTTTGCACAAGTTTTTTCACAACTTTGATCTTTCACCAAAAGTTGTATGGCATCTTCCTCATTAGTCTTCAAATGATCGTTAGCATGTCATAAACATATCTCATGCATGAAAGTGGCAGCTGGATCTTACAAGTGACACATATTATCAATAAAAAATAATTAGGATGAGAAACAATAATGGTGGAGCTATAGAGATGAATGCGGCGATGCCTATTGTATTACAAGTTTCATAATGCAAGAGGATCAGGAGAGAGACCACTCTTTAAGAAACCATCTATAAACAACCAAAAAAAAAAATGGAGGAATCACGAATAAAAAAATCTCACAAGCATTTCATCAAACGCTTTGCATACTTACTAGCTACCACAGCTCTGACTCTCAACCTACGAATCAATCGAAACTATAAATATATCAGTATCAAAATCTAAGATCCCTGCAAAAACTGCTGCTAATTAAAAAAGGCAAAAAAAAAACCCAAAGGATACGAAAAAATACAAAATTACCCCTCGTATTTGTAAACCAAAGCTTCTCTAAAAAAGTATTTTCACGTCACTCAAAATTTATCTGCTTGATCCAGTTTCCGAAATTCTCATCTCCTGCTTTGTCATTTCTCTCAATTGACAGCCCCGCTCTCTTTAACTGGTACGTTTCTAAAAATTATTGTTTTTTCAATTTTTTTCCCCATTTTATGCTTTAATCCATTATTTGATGTGGTAGTATGTTTACTCTCACCCGCACTTCAGAATTTAAAATATTTTTTGTTATTCATTTTGTTTTTTTGCCCGTTTGCGCGCGAATTTTCTGTTTTGATATTGGGATTAGGTTTTTTGATTGGCGCATTGCTCTTACAATGGAGTCAATAAAGTAGATTCTCTATTTGATTGAGTTTTTGTTCCCTTTAAATCAGAGACTGAAGCAATAATTAGGTTTCGTTTTGTAATGTAGGTCAAAATTTTGAGGAATTTCTGTCTAACAAAGCTTGCTTGTGTAGATATGGACCCTGAGGCTGCACGAACTGTCCGAGAATCCATAGACCTTGTGTTTCACATGTCAAACATTCTGGATACAGGCCTTGATCGTCACATTCTGTCGGTCCTCATGGCCCTTTGTGACTTGGGTGTTAACCCTGAGGCTCTAGCAGCTGTGGTCAAGGAGCTCCGAAGAGAACCATCTCCCTCGCCCCCAACGCCTGCTGCCCCATCGTCCATTCCTTAAAAAGGTTTGTCGAAAGAGCTATTTTCATATGATGTGTCATGTCGTGCTTTGTCATCCTGAACAGTCTCTTTTATAATATAACAGTTCCTACAACCTTTTTTGTTTGCTTCATTAATATGCAATTTGTTTCTGTATGCATAATTGTTTGTTGTGTTTTTCATGGATCTGTTCTTTTATTCTCCTATTGTGGTCTTTGATTTGTTATTCTGAAAAATATTTAGTTTTGGTTGCAATTGGTGAGGCCTAGGTTCTTTTGGAAATTATATTACAATTCACTTCATTACAATCACGGGTCTATCGGGGAGCTTAAATCCTATAATTAATACATATCTCAGAGATATACGCATAATAAAGGCGAAATCTAGTATATCTACGCTACACTTAAGAATATTTACAAGGGAGGAATGAGTCTTCATTGTCAATGGGGACTCAAACGCTTGCTCTCATGATGGGGGGAAGAGTGTTTTACTCTGGCATGAGTAGTGTGATCACTAGCAACTACATAGATAAAAAAAAAAAATGAAATGTGTAAAATCAATCACACCATAAACACACATACATGCAAACATTTGACCTCAATCTAAAAGAACCCAAACCTTGAGAAATAATTCAAATTCGGAGCATGGAGGTTAACCTGAAAGAGTATGTTGTTGAAGATTGCCCATAACTCAGATCACAAAAGGATAAGACACATATGATCCCCGATTCTTCACTTGTGACTTGTGAGTACAAAGTTGAATGAAGAGCAACAAATGGTGCCCCAATTGGTAGCCCAGAGGACACCCTGGCTCATGTATGTGTACTGTGAAAATATTGGGTCCATTTTCTTTTGAAGGTTAGGCCAAGTGGGCAACCGAGATTAGTCTTAGGAGATTATATTTTTGTCTATTTTGTGAAAGAATGGGACATTTGTTTTGGAGTTTTGCATGAGTTAAACATTTCAAAGACATATATGTCTCTGTCTTGATTATTACAAGATTCATTTGCTTTCTTCCACTAGTGCATCATACAGTTGTAATTTGTTTTGCTTTAATCAAATATTGCCGGAGTAAATAAGCAAATTTTCCCTTTTTAATTGACAAATTTTGCTTGTTCCTGAATTAGCTAATTCAAAATTTATTAGATGCATGCTACTGCTTACAGCTGCCTAGCAAGTAGTAAGGAGAAAAAAATCTGTCATCTCAAGGCATGTTCGATAACCATAGCTAGTATGAGCAAAATTTTATCCTTTTCTTTCTAATTATCCAATTGTAATATCAAACGGACATTTTCTGTTGAACATAACCAAACCTAAATTTTACCGAGTTTAATGAAATAATAAATTCAAACAGAACACAATGGCACCAAAAGATTCATGTAGTCGACCTGCCTAGTTATTATTTCTTTTACTATTATGTGCCAAAAGCAACACGAGATTACCAAGTGCCCTAAAATATACTCGCCTAATCAAGTTATAGTACTTAATTGGTTGGGTAATTGTTTGCGCATTTTTTATGCGTGAAGAAAGAAGAGCGTGTAAGGTTCAAACCTCCTGAGACAAAGTCTCAGCAAGGGGCGTTTGATTGAGCGAATAAGCCTCCAAGGGGCGCAAGCACAGAAGTTACAGTCCTAAAGTTACAATCTAAGAAATGAAAAATAAAAAATGTTCATTTGAGTCTTCATTTGATCGGGCTTTTCTCTCTTGGCATAGATAAGCTTTTATAGTGAAGTTTGTCAACCGTTTTAAGCGGTTCCAGTATCTCCCTGCAGTTGCTGGATCGTGCCTGTAACCGCTGAGCTGCGCGTCTCAACTGCTTGGTTGTGGAGGAAAACTGTCCAACTGCCATGATCGTGGAAGTAACCGCATCATGGGTTTTCGTCCTAACCGCTGGTCTGGTTGCCCCAAGCTCTTTGTCGCCCTTCGGTCCATCGCCCTTCTTCCCTTCGCTCTTTCTTTAGTTCCAGGGCGATTTCGTTCTATGGTGGAGATTTTCGTCTGTTAACAGTAATACAAAAGATTGGTGAGTATTTTTTTTGTCATTTATCTACTTAGTTTAGTGTAGTTTCATATTTTTGGATAATTTTTAACCCAAAAAAATGACCCTTTATATAGGTTGTGGTTTCAATATTGCAAATCGTCAAATCTTGAGATGTTGTAAGATTTTGATGTTATTTTAGTCACATTGATACGGATCTAACATTGTGGTCATGTACTTTTATAGTTACGTGAGTGAGGATCCCAATTAATGAAATGACATTTGAAGTTTTAGTTTATATTATTTTGTCTTGACGGTAAGAGATCAGATGATGATAAATTGATAATTGGTGTACACAAAAAGGATAAAATACATTTCATTTATGAAGAAATTTCTAGTTCTAATGTTAGGAAATTTCTAGTTCTAATGTTATCCAATTTCAAAGGCTATGCCATTTCCATGTCACGCATTTAAAGATAAGCTATTGTCAGAGTTGAGGATATACATGTACTATTGTCTTGTGGCCATAATGAAAAGATACTCTTATGATCCCTAATTCATCCTCGAGTATCAAAATCTTTAACGATAGGCTTTGACTTTAAACACCAAATTCTAAATATTTAGTTTTTATGGAAATACTTTTTTCTTACAAGGACGAGCTGCAATAAAAAAAATTGCTTTATTGTGACTTCACATGGTTTCGAATTTTAGAAACAGACTTTTCTTGTCATGGCGGGAACTTTTGTGTACTGCTCCATTCATTTACTCTTTTAACAAAATTATTTTGGGAAAGTATATATTTAATATTTGATATTTTATTAAAAATACATAAATCTTGAAAAAAAAAATTCACACATCTATCTAAAAATTGGAAATATAACAAACATTCAAATATTATCTAATATATATACATACACTCAATATTTGATACATTTTAATCATATATTTTTTTGATACACTTTTCAATGTTTGGATGAAATATTGTTAAAAATTTCAATATTTGTGTATTTTTTATAATGTGTTAAATATTGAGTGTACGATTGGTAATTTCTTTTAAATTTTTGAGTCACCGTAAAATTAAGAAATTTTTTTTAAAAAATAGAGGAAACCAATAATTATCAAATCTATGGAAACTGCGGAGATTATTAATTCATGTTAGAAATGCATGGGATATTTTCAGAAATATCTTAAATATCAATAAAGAAATAAGTCCTAAGCTATGAAAAGCTAGAAAGTGCATTTAAACTTGTATTTTCATTATTTATTTTTCATTTTTTTTAAAGAATCCGTCATTGTCAAAAAAGATAATGAGAAATATTTGAAGTTGTTGATGGTGTTTTCAGGACCTATGTTATTTACGGAGTACGACAGGGGTAAAAAGGGTAATTCTCTCCTCGGTCGACCACAACAGGTGAAGACCGACCACTTTGGTTCGGATGACCGAGCACTATAAGGTCGGCAGAAACACTCTCAGCATACAAGACTATCATGACCGACCTCATGAAGACCGACCATACAGGCGAGATATGCTCAAGATGTTGACACCCTATTCTTGCGGATAAGATAAACAAATTATCCTACTCTCACAAGGAAATGAAGTCAGAATCCGAAAAGGAATAAGAAAAGAGAATGCGATATTAGACTAGGAATCCTTGCAAGAAGAGGAGACTGAGTTCAAACTAGGATTTCTTATGCAAATATGAGTCTGATTTCTGTATTATTATAAATAGGAGGGCAGAGTATGTGTAAAAGGCATCATCAAAAATTGAGTAATCAGAATCATCAAAAATTGAGTAATCATAATCATCAAGCTCTGACTTGTAAACACGAAAGACCTGAGAAGAGCATTGAAGTAATAAAAAGTACCATCATGTTTTTGTCCGTGGACGTAGGTCGGATCCAAAATCCACCGAACCACGTTAAATCTCTTTGTCAATTGGTGTGTTTATCTGTCTCTCGCTAAATTTGCTTTTGGTCCCCCGTAACCAAACAAATTCACTATTGAAGGAGGATTCCCTCGGAGGTGATATTCCCGTATTGCCCTGAGACCAAAATCAACCGTAACAGAAGTATTTTTAACAAACCCTTATTTTTTTTATAAAGAGAATAATTACGATGAAGGTATTGATATAATTAGTCCCCAATAAATGTGATTTGGTAGTATAAGGCTCATGATTTTATCTTGAGATCATAAATTCAAATTTAGGGAGTGCGTTTCTTGTAAGAGCTTGATATAGTTGGAAATTTTATCTGTTCCGCTTAAGCCCGGAATGAGTGGTTTGACAGTGAGATTTCCAACGGTTTCAAAAAAAAAAGTATTGATATAATTAATATTGATAAAAATACATCAAATTTGTTATGTTTTTATATGTTAGACTTGCAACTTGAAATGATAAATTTGTATCAAACCTTTTGTTTTCGACGATAAAAATACTAATGCACTTAAACCATTAGATTAAAAACAAAACGATGCAGTAAAAAATAAGAAAGCACTTAAGCCATTAGATTATAATCTGTGCCAGCGACCAAGCAGCAGCACAAGAGATAAATAATCTCAAGGGATTATCTCAGGGGTAAGGACTTTGAGTTTGAATGATTTATTTCATTTCCCGTTCAAGATTCGAATCCCACTATATGTATTTTTTGGAGCTATACCCTTTGGTGTAAAAAATCAGCGACTTACCCTGATCTGTAATGAAAAACTTTTGAGAACGCAAAGCACAGATCCCAATGATTAGTTGATGTGTGCGTAAGCTGACACGAACACCTCGGTTATTAAAAAAAAAAAAAAGAGAAACTATTGAAGAAGAATAATATTTTGATCAGAAATTATTTCTCTTGTCAATTAATATATAATTTTAGATGTATATCATTATTTTTTTTTATATCAACACAAGTTTTAGGGCATTTTTTTTTATCATTTTCCAATAATGAATTCAAAAGTAAAGCATGATAGGCCAGCCAAATGATTGGATATATGTAAAGTCTATTATTCGAGTTTTATAGGCATTTTTTAATTGAATAAAAGTATATCTCATCTCATTTATATGTTGATAAGACTCAAATTGGACCAAAACACTAGACTTTGCTACAATTGAACTAACTCTAAGATTAGGGATGGCAATCGGATGACTGATTCTGAATTAGTCTCGTTTCATTCTAATTACTGATCAAATTTATAAAATAGAATAAAAAAATATTTCGAATATCAGATCGAATAGTCAGAGATCTTAAATCTCAATCGGGTTTTATTTTGAGGCTAAAAATCAAAATTCGAGATGAAAATCGTCTTCAATCGTTCCAAATCATATACAAAGTATCAAATAGTATTGGATCTCTAATCCCAATCAAGATAGATCCCGATAGATATTTTACTATTAATTTGTTAATTAAACAAACAAAAAATAATAAGTATATGATGATGATGCACATAAAGATAAAGAAATAGTAATCACAAAGCCAGTGAACGCAATAACCCCAACGTATGAGTGGCATCTACCACACATGTAAAATGCAAAAGACACCAAAAAGGTTCAAATCATTTCTCCAAATAACATACAAAACCCCACCAATCTTTTTGCTTCCTAGATACACGTGATTATCCTACCACCAATCCATCACATGCCACGTCAGCCCTAAAAATCTAGCTTCTCCAATTAGAGCTTGCCATGTCAGCAGATAAGAAACCTTTCCCTTAAAATAAAAATCTTTTATGAATTCGCAGGCTTTGGTATGGGTTGCGAATTTGCAAATTTGGCATTAATCCAATCAGAGACGTCCATGCTCTCCCAAGATTACGATTAGGATTAGAAATATTTTGTTGCCGAACTTATCCTTTATACACCCTTGGAATAACAGAAATGCCACTGGAATAACATAACATAACAGTCTCAAGATTTTTCTCACTTTGGAGATTTTCAATTTGCTCTCAAGCTTTCCTTTTAAAAATATTATCTCAAAAATAAATTCTTGATTTTTTTCCTTTTTCTTCTAGATCGTTTTTTAATTTCACTTATTTCAGTAATTTTTTTCTTTGCTTAATTTATTTTTAAAAAATAAGGGGAGGCTACATCTAAATTGATTTTTGACCCTTATTTTTTCAAAATTTAAACTCAAATGACCATAAAAAAAAAACTACTTGAAAGTCTCATGGATCCTTTTTTCCCTAGTCTAATACCTTAATACTAATAATCTCTTAGTCCGTCCAATTATTGTTAATTTCTTATGAATCTTCAAACAGAATAAATAAAAATATGTAAGAGATTCAAGACACTAATAAATAATATTTTTCCTACTTATAAAAGAGCGAGTAATGATAATCAAACAAAAATGAGCAAATTTTTTTTTTTTTTGAAATTATTAGAAATTTCGCCGCCAATTCACTCATTTCGAGCTTAAGGAGAGCAAATAAATGTATAAAACTCTCAACTATCATAGACCCTTACAAAAAACACACTCCCTGTATTCGAATCCAAGATCTCAACATGAAATTCTAAACTCTACATCACTTTATTGTGTTATTATTATTAATTTTTTGTGTGTATGTATCATATTTTTACTTAAATAAAGCTAAATGTCCAAAGGGCAGGCTCTAACATCAGGGTCAATAGAGTAAATGACATATATTAAATAAACAAAGAGCTAATAATACACACCAAGGAAAAGAAAAAAGGGAGCGCACAGTAGCATTAGTTTACAGAGTGGTCCTACAACTACAAGAACCAGAAACAGAAGCATTGTCTCTTCCTCTGTTGTCATCTCTCCCTTCTTACACATACATACTCACTTACCCCAATCTCTCAGAATTTCCCCACCAACGGATCTTTTCCTTTGTCAGTCCCATCCACTCTCGTGACCTCCATCCTTACACCTCCTTATAAACTCTTATATACAGTCTGAATTACTGATTGATACTCCTTCTCCTTCACTTCCTTATTGGTTCACTTTCCTTTCCTTTTGCTCCAAAATTTAACAACTTTGCTCATCTGGGTATTTCTTGGATTCTGCAATTTCCTTGTTTTCTTTAGGGTTTTGTGGCTTTGATTTTTTTTATTTATTCTTAGTAGGGTTCTAGGGTGTTCTTATTTCTCTAATTTAGTACTTTTGTTTTTGGCCTTTTCTTCTATTTTTATATTCTACAACTATTTTTTTTTTGTACACTTTTTACTTTCTAGGGTTCAGGGTTTATGAAACTTATTTCATAGAGAAGCCTCAGAAATAGACTTTCTTTCCTTGCCAATTCAAAGCAACAACAAGAAAAAAAAAATCAATCTTGAGCTTTTCTTTCAATTGGGTATGTTTCTTTTCCTACCAATTCTTTGAATTTTACTTCTACTTGATGATTCATCGTCTGGGTTTCTTCAATATTCAGAAAATTTCTCATTTATCTGTGCACTTAGATCTTAAATCCACTTGAATTCAAGCTGAATTTTCTGTTATAGACCTTAAATTTTAGCCACATCTTTCCAATTTTGAAGGAAAAAAGTGAACTTTGAACTTACCTTAGTTAAAATTTCCAAATTTCAAGCTTGAAATGTTGTCCCAGCTTTTACTTCTTGAGCACAAATAGTCAGATTAGCATCAAATCTCAGTCATTTTTGCTTAAAACTTCACTCAAAATGTCTTCATGTTTAAGTGGAGCTGGTGGTAGAACCTATGCACTAGACTTAGAAATCATAAAATCCCCATCTCATTCAACAAGAACCTCACACACATCTTCCCCTTCACCTTCACCTTCATCAACTCTCTCAGAAGCAAGCAATTCCCCATTAGCAATCTCCACTAGAAAAGCCCGTACCCCGCGAAAACGCCCCAAACAAACCTACAATGAAGCTGCCGCCCTCCTCTCCACTGCCTATCCCAACATTTTCTCCACAAAACACTTGACCAATTTAAACAAATTCACCCCAAAGCCTCCTCATGACCATCGCCACCACCACCACCACCAACAATTCTTCGACGAATCCTCCCAATTGTTGCTCCCTTTTCGCGTTATTGATGACTCTGGTTTCTTGCTCCATCAACCAATCCCAGACAAACCCAGATCCCCATTTGAGCCGAAAGTTACAAATTTTTGTCAAATCAAATCCTGTCAAACCAGCGGTGAAGTTGATTTCCAAGGGAATGATTCAATGGAAGTTCAAATTTCTAGCGAGTTTGATGAAGATTTTGATGCTGAGTCTATTCTTGATGAGGAAATCGGAGAGGGTATTGATAGTATAATGGGTAGCTTGCAAGTCAAGAAAGATACAATTGACTCCAATGATGGCCAAGTTCATAATAGTTACTGGTATGGGAATCCAATGGGGATTGGATTTGGCGGGAAATTGGAACCCGGATTCGGATTGAGAAGTGGAATGAGAGCATTGAGACAAGTTGATGAAGGGAATTGGTGGAATTTTCCTATTGATGTTCTTCAAATCTCTCCCAAATTCAACTACAGTAGTAACGGTAACGGTGACGGTAACAGTAACGTTACCAGTAACGGTAAGAGTCACAGAAAGGCCTCGTCAGAGAAAAGGAAAAAGAAAGTGGAAAAGGAAAAACATGTAGATGAATCCAAGATTGTGGAATTGCCTACTAAAGAAGAAAATTCAACTCCAAAGGCTAATTCCGGTGAGCTGCTTTTGAAACTGCAATACGATGACGTTTTGAAAGCTTGGTCCGACAAAGGCTCGCCGTTTTTGGACGAAAGTTTGGGCTCTGATGTGCAAGGAATTGATGTCTCTGTACGTTTCTCATCTCCGGCCGGCAATTAATTTAATTTATTTTTTAAAAGAAAAATATACAAATATAAAATTAATTTATTTAAATATAATTATTATTACCCATAATTGCAAAAGAGCACTAATTTTTATTTTATTATTTTAAATTTTGTTGTTTTTGAAAATTCCACGTGTGGTGACCTTTTCAGCTTGTTTGTGGGATCCTTTGAAGTTAAAACAAATTTAATAATCAGACGGTTGACACGGTTTGTTAAATTATACTTTTCGATAATTATTATTATTAAACTATTTTCTAATGACCTAAAATTTGTTTTTTGTGTTATGTTTCAAGGATTTTAAGCGGAATGTGAACGAAAATGACTCGATGTTGTTGAATTTATGATGTGATTAATGATTATGATAGTAGTAGGTACACAATTTACTGTGGTGATGCGGGGCACTGAATCATTTCCTTTTGTTGGGCAGGCCAGGCTGGCACAGATAGATTTGTTTTCCGAGAGTGGAGTGAGAGAGGCTAGTGTGTTGCGCTACAAGGAAAAGCGGCGTGCACGCCTATTCTCTAAGAAGATCAGGTACCAAGTCAGAAAAGTCAACGCTGATCGGCGGCCCAGAATGAAGGTATTAAAATTGCAATCCTGATATCACATTGCTTTGTCACGTACTGTTGGTTGTACTGTAATTTCAGAATGGCGGTAAATAAAATGACACGTGGCATGTTTTTACCACAGTTTTGATTTGAAAGTAATTTTTTTTAATATTCTTAATCTAAGGGCAACTGTGGTGGTAGTGTTGGCAATGGGCCGTTTACGAAACTACGATGAAAAATCGTTTTAATATTATTCCATTATATTTTTTGGGATAAAAAATTATTTCGATTCTGTCTCATATTTTATTAAATTTTATCTCATCTTATTAAATCCCGTTTTATTTTATTGTCCCAAATCCGGAAAAATTGTCATTTCAGACTCATCCCATTTTTTAAACCTATCAAACTCAATATTTCATTCTTATTCATTGTTTTTATTTAATTTTTAATTGTTTTTTTTTCCTGGTTTCTTATATAATTTGATGACTAAAAACCTCGCATGGTAAGTGTCAAGATTTACATCATATGATCTCACATTTATTTAATTACCACGTCACAAAACATCTGTGTCTTTCAATTAATTTGTTTTTACAAACAAATTTATCAATGAGCTCATTTTATTGTAGAAAAAAAAAACATGATATCTAGATGACTAATCAAATAAACGTATAGGTGAACTCAATTATAGAGAGATCATATGACGTTATTGTGCTATGTTCATAATCGTATCTCATTAAACTTATTAAAATATAAATCATTTTTTATGACTTATGTTTATGTTAGCTTAAATCTTTCACCATCCTATTTGGCGTATGATAATACTATTTTATATTAAAAAAAAATGGTTTCTATGTTAAAACAAAAGCATATGAAAATTGTGGTGAAAATATAAGAATTTAATTTCTTATGGAAATTTTATGACTTAAAAAGAAAAGTATTTATGATTTTGCTTGCAATGTGACAGGGGCGTTTTGTGAGAAGGCCAAATTCAAGTGGTCATGATGAAAAGGGGAAGAAGAAAGTCATAATGCTTTCTGATTTATGAACATCACCCTCTCTTTTTACTTTTTTTTTTCTCTTTGTTGTTTTGATTACTTATTTCCTTTAATTGTTTTTTGTTTTTTGTTTTTTTTTTCTTCCCTTACACTAAAGCTAAGGAGATGAGATGAGGACTAGTTTAAAAAAAATGAAGAGTGATGAATTAGAGAGATAATAGGCTAAATAAATTTTGCCTTGTTCTAATTATTTTATATATTTATAGTTCTCTTTGTTTTATAGTCTTTGTAATATGCTTTTTTTGTTTATACTTTGTCCCAAATTTACATTTATACTCTTTTTTGATTCATATAACCACTTGAGTGAAGGGAGCATGTTGATTGAATTCATTTCAATTGCTTAACATGTTGATTTAGATGATACAAATTGTGCATAAATAAAAAATAATAGTGATATTTGATCCCAATTAAGTAAGAATTTAACATGTCGATTATAAGCGATATTTAAATATTAGTGTAGAGAATTTCAACTAACTAAGTATATTCTTATTGATTTGGCCCCCAAGGGGTGTGGCTTGGTGGTGAAGGGTCCAGAATCTCACATTGAGGTTCTGGGTTCAAATCTAGGGGGTGCAACTTCTTGTAAGAGTCTGGGGCAACCGGGGGTTTTACCTGCGCCGCGGCCCAGAATGAGTGATTTGGTGGCGGGGTTTCCAACGATTTAAAAAAAAAAAAAAAAAAAAAAAAAAATCTTATTGATTTGAAGTGCATCAATCATTAAAATGTGATTATTGTATTATAGGAAATCGAAGTGTACTGGTGTAGAGTTAATTTTATTTTAAGGGTAAAGAATCAAATTTTTATCTCAATAATTTTCTTCATACAAGTTCATCTTCAAGTTTCATTTTTTTTTTATTATTTCATTTATAATCTAGTAATATAATCTAGTAATTCTTTGTAAATCAATAAAATACTATTAATTTTAAAAACAATAATATGTTACAAATTTTAAAAGCTCAGCAAAAAGTTAAAAATTAAAATAAAAATAAATGTCATCAACAACCAAAAATTAGTGTTATGATGGCTTTCAAGTAGCTAAAAAATAATAATTTATACTTTAAAATTTAAAATAATAATAAATTTTATGACATACTCTATATATTTTTTTTAATCGTTGGAAATCCCGCCCCCAAACATCCATTCCGTGTTTAAGTGAAGCATGTTAAACCCAATCAGGACCTCAATAAGAGATCTTGAGTCTCACACCATCAAGTCACGTCCTTTGGGGATGACATACTCTTTACAACAAAGGGTAAAAAATCAAAAATCAACGTTAAGCTAATAATGTGTTTTATTCAGAGCGTTTTTTTTTTTCATGCTATTTTCGTCGGTTTATAAAATATTTGTTCGGATTTAATGAATAGATCTGAACGTGAAGGCTATGAGATGAAGTTCTACTGTTCTCTATGGGATACTTGTATAATCTATTAGATTTATCAAATTTTATTGCAATAGATGGTATTTATATTAATATAAAAATATTCATGTTCAATTTGTATATTATATTATTTCGCTTCTAATAAAAAATATGTATTTATAATTCTACACTGAGGTAGGAAGATCAAGTCGATTCCATAATTTCTTATACTAAATAGCTTTATATGCGAATCAATTTTTCTACCATTGAACATACCATACACAAAGTGATTTATATGATTAGGTTTTATTAGTGCTGAATTTTCGATTTTATAATTACATCATTACCATTGGGTTTATAAACTCATTAATCCAATACATCTTTAAAAAAAAAAAAAAAAAAAAAAACGACGAGCGATAACTTTTGCATTCCCAATCCTGCAAAAGTATAATCCCACGACTCGTCGTCTCAATTTTTCAAAACCCTTAGCCCTAAAACTCAACAAACACACACACGCTCGCTCCATGGACACAGCTGAAACCACCGAGAACGGCTCCAATAACACACCCGAAACCGACCCGCAACTCGAAACGTTAGCGACCGATAACCCGAATACAGAGTCCGAAGCGCCGCCTCCGACGAATGATAGCGAAAACCCCGACGCCGACGACGTAGCCTCCGCCTCGGAGGAGAAGAAGTGGCCCGGATGGCCCGGATACTGCGTGTTTCGGATGATTGTGCCTGTTTTGAAAGTCGGTAGCATTATTGGACGCAAGGGCGAGCTCATTAAGAAGATGTGCGAGGATACTCGTGCTCGTATTAAAGTTCTTGACGGCCCGCTCTCATCTCCCGATCGCATTGTAAAGATTCTTTTTTTTTTTTTTATTTGTCTTAAGTCATTTTAAATTGATTAGAAAGTTTGATCCTAAGTTTTAAACTTGATTGAATTTGATTTTAGGTGCTGATATCGGGAAAGGAAGAGCCGGAAGCGCCTGTGTCACCGGCAGTGAATGCTGCAATAAGGGTTTTTAAACGTGTCTCTGGGTTAACCGAGAATGATGCCGATGCTAAATCATCAGGAGCTGCCTTTTGTTCAGTTAGGTTGTTGGTGCCATCTACACAAGCAATTAATCTAATAGGAAAGCAAGGTTCCTCGATCAAATCGATTCAGGAAAACAGTGGTGCTACTGTGCGAGTGCTTTCTGGAGGTATGCATTTGATGTTGATAATCCTTAATGGCTTGGTATCTCAGTGTGTTTGCGTATTTTCTTTTGTGTTTGGGCTGCTAACTGCGTGTTATGAATTGATTGAGACGTTCTTTTGATTTATATTAGTGTAGTTGAGTTAATGAGACATTAACTTCCCATATGACTTGGTCATACGTTGTTCTGGTAATGTTGCGCTAATGTCATAGATTGATCTGAACTCTTTAAAGGGATGGTGTTATATTGCGTGCTTTGCTTTTTGGGTTCATTACTTCATTAGTCGGATGCAGCCAAATTTTGACTACTGCAGTAGATGAAAAAGGCTAGGGGTCCTGTTGCTAACTCAGATGATGTAGGCATTTAATAGGAAACAAGTTGCAAAGCTTTTTTCGGTTGAGTGGTCTAGCTAGCTTAAACTTTGCCCTTGTTTTGTTTTCTTAGCTTCAACTAACGGAAAACATGCCAGGCATTTGCTAGTTGTAAAGTCTTCGGCTTTGTGTTGGGAATGCTATCAGAAAAGTCAATTGATGACTGAAATTACCTTGAGGTGTGCAAAAGGGTTATGATTATCTGAATTTAAGAGAAGATGGAGCAAGAGAAATGAAGTTTTTGTTTGGATTATCCATCTGTCTCTAGAAGGGAGTTATGGTTTTAGGTTCTTAAGAAATGTGGGTTTCCCGGCTTCTCCGCCGCTAGATTTTTTTTCCTTGGGGCACATAAAATCCAGCATAGAAATTTAAGAAATTCTGATTAGTCTTGTTTTCATATACTTTTGAAAATTCGTTGACCCATGTTTCACAACCAAAGAGGAGCAAATTGTAATAACAGCACAGAGATTTACGAATACTTTTTCCCTCTTCGTTTACTTGTATTTTCAAATGTGAATTTTTTTTACTTCTTTTCTCTCTTCATCTATCCAAACTCATATGCGAAGTCAATTATTTAGCTAGGTTATTGAATTTTGGTCAAATTTGAGATGGGTATAGATGTTTTGTGATAGGTCAATGGGGAATGAAATCAGGTCAAATATGATACCTAAGGAAGATGACGATCCATGTTTTATTTTTCATTAGATTTTAAGGTAAAAAATGCATATGCATGTGTTTCTTTGGTATTATAACTATTTCCCGTGATTAGATTTAGTTCATGGGAAGCGAATGAAATTATCCCCAATGGATTATCCTGGATTCCTCCAAATATGCTAAAATTTATCATTTTGTCACCAAGAGGTCCGTTACTGAATTTCTTTGCTTCCAGATGAAGCACCGGTTTATGTCGCTGCAGATGAGAGGATTGTAGAGATTCAGGGCGAAGCTGTAAAAGTTCTCAAAGCTCTAGAAGCAGTAGCGGGGCATCTGAGGAAGTTCTTGGTGGATCATGGTGTTCTTCCTCTTTTTGAAAAGACTGTAAGTTTCCTTCCCACTTTCCTTCTCACTACTGTTCATATGTTTTTTTTTATCTTATAGTGAAGTATACTGTTAATATTTATTGTCATCTACATTTGTAGTACAATGCCTCAATTTCTCAAGAACGTCAAGTGGAGACTTGGGCTGACAAGCCATCGCTGCATGCTGCTACTCAAAGTGGAATTAGCACCGAGTATACTCCTTCATCAAGGAGGGAATCTTTGTTTTTGGAACGTGAACCTCAATTGGAGTCTCGTTATAGGTTCTCTGGAGTTTCAATCTATGGACAGGATCCAGCACTTTCAACCATACGTTCATCAGCACTTGGTCGTGCCAGCGGTCCCATTGTTACACAGGTTGGTGGTTCTTACTGTTACTTTTCTATGTTTGCTATAATATGATTAATATTGACTATTGGTATTTTGAAAATGTATTGGCTAGTGCCTGTCATGTTGCAGTTGTGCCTGCTGAATTATAAATATAAGGCCAGGTCATATTGAAAACAATACTCAACCTCAAGAGTCAACTCAGTCAAGACAATGTAGTTGTGTTAGACCTTGATGAATGGACCATTTTCTTTGTAAACCCAGGGGTTTGGGTTGACTGGTAAACAATCCTTTAGATTCAACCAAGAGGTTAGGGCTTCCAAGTTCAAACCCCACTGGGACTCCTACCTGAGATAAATTTATCCAATGGCTACTTAGGTTGTAGCGTCATGCAGTAGTCCCCGTTTTAAATTCAGTGAACAAAGAAAGGCTGAGGGTTTCTGGGTAGCCAATAAAAAAATATTTTCTTTGTTATTTTAGAAATATGTACCATCTATCTTCACTTAAATTGAATACTCCCTAATTTCATACCTGAGCACAACATTTGGATATTTGAGCCAGAAGAAACTGCAATAGAAGGAAACTTTCAATCTTTGAGATTTGACTAGACTCAAGACTCAGTTCCATTCCTTTGTACTTACTTTTTTCCTGTTTAAATTCTGTAATCAGATTACACAAACAATGCAAATACCAATTTCTTATGCTGAAGACATCATTGGGATTGGAGGTACTAGTATTGAAAACATCCGCCGTACAAGTGGGGCCATCATAACTGTGCAAGAGAGCAGGGGATTACCTGATGAAATCACCGTGGAAATTAAAGGCACTTCGTCACAGGTTCAGTTGGCTCAACAACTGATTCAGGTATAGGTCTTCCCTTAATATAGTTCAACACAGAATTACTTTTTATGTGGCTCTGAGTTCTGAGTTATTGACTGTATGTAAGCTTACAATAGCATGCTAATGCATAGATGGGCTGTTGATGCAGATCTGCATCATTGACCATAATCTGTTGTTCCTTGATTAAATTAAAATATTTGGTTTTTCGGAGAGAATTTATCAAGAAAAAACTTGTTGACATTCATTTTCTGCTGTGTTATAAAATGCAGGAATATATGAACAATCACAAAGAGTCGGCTACAAGCAGCTATGGAAAGAGAGAGATAGGATATAGGCCTTCTTATCCTCAATTGGGGAATTCACCATACCCATCTTCTTCATTATCGACACGACCTTATGGGGGTTACGGATCTTCAGATGTAGGTGGCTACGGTAGTTATAGGCTTTGAGCGAGTAGCCTAAAAGTCGTCATCATCAGCATCATATGTTTTTGGAATGTAGAATGTATAAAATTCATAGACGCAGTGAACTGCCGTTTATCTGACGATGTCCAGCCGCCTCTCAACTTTTCAGTAACTAATGAGTACATAAAATGTAGTGAAAAAGTTTTGCAGTTCATGCAGTTTATCTGACGATTTTGATTTTTGGGAAGTATTATGATGATCCAATAAGAAGGGTTTTTTTTTTTTTTTTTTTTTCAAAAGAACGATTTGAAGACCTATTGATTATAACAACTGATTGCAGAATTGATCATTCGTACCTTTCAATTCATAGATGTGGATCTCAGATCTACGAATTTAATAGGTAAATTATGTTCTGGAAGATAGATTATTGCGGATCATACTTGGCATTCAAGTCTTCATTTCAAAGGAAATTTGTCTAAAACTACCTATAGATGGTAGAGGTTATTGATGTAAGATGGGTCCAGAAATTCAACTAGTAAACCAAACATAAAATATTAGATTACAAAGTATCGATTATTGGGAATTTAAATTTGATCTCCTAGCCAGTTCAGGACTCTATTTACCTTCGTAAGTCGTCATGTACCGGCCGTTTTTCTAGTAACCAAGGAAAACAGAAAATTTAGTGAAATAGTTTTTGTTTTTCTTCTTTATATTGTTTGTTGGATGCTATTGCATAATTCTTTTAAAAGTTGCATTATCCCTATTGCAAAAATTTGGTGGTAAAATGTGGCCGATGGATTTCAAGATTGTCCATGAAATATTTCTCCACTTGATATGAATTTTCAATTTAATTTGAAATATTATCCCCCAAAAAATGAAGATTAATAATTTCTTAATGTACGTTTTTCTAATCAAAACACTTAATTATAACATTAATGAAACAATTTTTTATTTTTATTTTAAAAAAAAACCATAAATGAAACGTGAGCTTATATCGGCTGCTTGCAAAAGACAAGAGCCAAAAAAGAGCAGGCGCCCGTGACTCAGTTTCTTTTGTACAAGTAGCTACCAAGGAGCCGTTATCAACAAATTCGTGGTTTTGAAACCACTCATTTCATTCATCAAAACTAAAAAGAAAAAGGAAAAATGCCGACATTGAATTTGTTCACGAATGTTCCAGTGGATGCAGTGATAGCCTCTGACATTCTCAGAGACGCCACCAAAGCCGTTGCTAAGATTCTCGGGAAACCTGAATCTGTACATATTCTTTGCTTATTTATTATTCCGTTATCTACTTTTATGTTTTGTTTATAAACCCTGTTCGCTTTTCATTTTCATTGCTTCATTTGGGGTGTTTCCGTTGTAATGTCTACCAATTGTTCGACGAAATTACTCTCTTTTGTTATTGGTATCTCTCAAGTGTCTGTGGGTAATTTTTTTTTTTTTTAATCCCAAAAAAGCACTAATTATGAAGCATTCATTAATTGCCTTTTTAAAAGCACTTCTAGTTCCGTTTCTTTTGCGTCAAATATATAGAAGCTTTTAAGCTATTTAAAAGGGCTGTTTCTCTAAATTAGTTTAAAAAACTCTCTTAGGATGGTGCAAAACATCACTTGATATTATATAATCATATGAAGTTTTCTTGAACCCGTCAATGGACATTGGATTTTCATATGTATGCATATATGTGCACACATTTTTCTTTTACTGGTTCACTTTACCAACACATTCTACTGTTCACTTTTACTGTGCTTCTTGTTGCAGAGGAATTATGTATTCTGTAATCAGTATAATAGTGATATGTTTTGCTATTTACATTGTCTAATTTCATCTTTATTGTTCAGTATGTGATGATTTTGATCAATGGTGGAGTTCCAATTGCCTTTGCTGGGACTGAAGCACCGGCGGCATATGGAGAACTAATATCAATTGGAGCTCTCGGACCCAGTGTTAATGGAAAATTGAGCTCAACCATTGCAGAGATTCTCCAAACTAAGCTTTTGATAGATAGCTCACGCTTTTATATCAAACTTTATGATGTTCAGGTAATCTAATATCTCATGTTTGTTTTTTTTTTTTTTTTTTTTTTTGGTTTGGACTTGGAATAAATCTGGTCGTGGTTGGTGTAAATGGTTTAAAGAACAACAGCTAAGGTTGCATTTGATTGCAAAGTATATTAATGGTAGGGAAAATATATGAATTAGAATTTGATATCTCAGCATTTCTCATCAGCTTCAGGTATCACTCATTTGGATCCAAACTCAAATTCCCTTGGCAATGTGGACTCTTGTTTCTTTCCTTTCATATTAGTAAACAGCATTTAGAATGACTAACATTCATAACATGCATATATCCCATATGCCCATTTTTTTTAAAGTTTGTTTTAATTCCATAAATATTGTCCATGATTGATTGGTAATTGTCCACTTTTTCTTAAGTTTTTTTAATCACTACACTTGGTTTTCTGGAGACTTTGTTCGATCCACTTTTTGTTTCCCTTTGATGTAATATGAACACCTTCATAAAACTAATATGTTACGTCTTTTTGGTCCAGCGCTCATTCTTCGGGTTTAATGGTTCAACCTTCTGATGAGCTTCGAGTACTAGTAACACATTATTTCAAGTTGCTTGTAAACTGTCTGTGCTGTTTCGACATTCAGTTGTAGTTGTTCCTCCGAGAAAACATAAAACTTGTATATTTGATCGTGTTATTCGAATTGTTATCATTTCAAAGTTTCCCATTTATATAGTGGTTACTTGATTGTCCATGTTATCTTATGTCGCAAGGTATTAACTTTTTTTGACGCTACCTTTTGGCACTTGATACTAACAAAACTACTGGGATAAAATTAATTTCTAATTTTGAGCATATTTTACTAATGCAGTCTCTTTTGGTTTGATAGTATATGCAATGATTAAAATGAAATAGTGGTAAAAATATTTTAAATGCATTATTTTTCCACCATCTTTATTTGGCTTCAAGAAAATGGATGGTATGATCTTCATAAGAATTTGCACCATATGAAGATCACTGTTATCGTGAATGATTTAGTGTACCTTGAAAAGGAATTTGAAGATGTAATTAGGAGAGGCCCCCAGCCATGAAAATCATCACAATGAGGTTTCATATCTTAGTTAATTAAACATGTTTGAAAAATTCATCTGACGAAGTGTATTTAAGGTTTTCCAATCAGAAGTTCTACAAAAGTTTCCAGATTATTGATGAAGTTATCTTCTATTGAACTGCACAAGGCAGCATGCAATTCTCTGCCCATACGGAGATTAAGCGAACCTGTCAAAAGTTTCAGAAATGCATTTGCATATTTGCACAAGCATATGTAAAACAGCTATTCGAGTTTATAACATAATGAACCATGAAGGGGAATTTCAACAGAGAATACAGTTAATTTGGTTCCATGAATGTAATAAAATCAAGTATCCAACTATAGCGTAACGGGTATCTAGTATGCGATAATTCAGAAACAATAGAAAGACAGAAGCGGAACCTGTCAAAAGTTTATAATCCATCTGTAAACTGCATTAGGTATGCATTTCGAGCAGCATTGTCTGCTCATACAGAGATTAAGTGAACCTCTCAAAGTTTCTCAAATGCATTCACACATTTGCACAAGCATGTATAAAACAGCTATTCAAGTTTATAAAAGAGTTAACCATGATGCATAATTTCATCAGAGAACACAGGAGCATAGTTAAATTGGCTCCATGAATGTAAAATCAAGTTTCCAACTACATAATAACGGGTATCTAGCCTGCGATAATTCAGAAAAAATAGAAAGACAGAAAGCAGAAATAAACATAAGAGTACCAAATTGAAAACAAGAAAGAAACTCTCATGCCATAATCTTGGCAGACCTCACAAAGAGGCTGTCCACAACCTTTCCCATGTTGGAAATGGTATCCAAAGTGGCAGGATAGATGGCATCTGCCTTAGGATCTTCAAATATGATGAGGCATCCGACACCCTGATCTAATGTCCCGGCAAATTTCTTGTCCAATATCATTTGGGATAATTTTTTCTCTACATGATCTATCGGCAGCTCGATAAGCTCTGCAATGTGTGCAATCTCAACCCTTGAGTAAGGCTCAATCAACCTGCACAGATTTTGTTCCATAAGTGTATCATACAGAGATGAGAGATGCCTGTGGACAATTGGGTCTTCGTCAAGCTGAGCCTTGAAATCACGCAAAGCAGTCTCAAATAAATTCAAAGACCTCTTGGAATGTGCATCAGCAACAGCTTTCATAGCATCCAATTCCGGCCCAACATACTGCAAGCCAGCCTTGGAAGAAATTATCCCTGCCACATCATCAGCCTGGCTCACCATGATCTTACACAGCAGCATGTATTTTAGACTGAAAACAGCCCTGGGGTCTTCAAGAGCATTGAAAGCCTCAAAAGCTTCAAAGAAATAACTATAAGCAGTTTTATAATCCTTTTCTTCAGCATGTAGAATTCCACTCTGCAGATCTATGGTGCCTTGTTGAGCCGGCGGCACATATATGGCGTTTGCGGCTGTCCTTGCTGCTGTGAGGGCAGCCTTTGCCTTTGGAAGGTTTCTCAATGAAAAATGTAGCTTACTTTCCAACAAGTCTATGTCGACAAGAAGTAGTTTGTCATCTAACCTCCTCACCTCTTTGACCAAGCTAGTAAGAAGGGTCAAAGCCTCCGAGTACTCCTTATTTTCCATCAATAGAGCTGCAAGCCTTGCTTCCACACGTTGCCTGAGGAATGTACGCTTTTCTGCACGGGTCCATTGTACCATTTCTTTGCAGAGAGTAATTTGGAGATCAGATGTCCCAGGTATCTTGGCAACAGCATCAATTATTACCCTGACGATTTTGGCAGTTTTAGCCTTGGGAATCAATGAAAAGAATGGTCTCAACTGAGTAAGAAGATTGCAAAGATCCTGAGCCCGGTTCTCTTGTCTGAGAAGGTCAGAGAGGTTTGTGATAGCCTGTTCTTTTATGCGCAGAGTTTCTGAAGAGGAAGAGGGATCATCAAGTACACGGTAAAGAATAGAAATAGCTTCGGATGGCTTACTGGCTTCTAAAGCCTGAGCAATTGATTCAGTTGTTGCAGGAAGATATGACGAAGACATGGTTACAACCAGGAAATTTCAACTCCTGAAAGATGAAAATTCATTGATTGTTAAACATAAAGAAAAAATAAGTCAAAAACTTGCCTAAGTTTACATTAATGGGAAGACAATGTTTTCATCTTTGGCTTTATAACATATGTCGGTTTTTATAGATGGGAAACTCATAAATTTGGTCAAATGAGGTACCCTTCATTTCACCATTGGACGAATGAAAATTTACCTAAGTAATACATATTAATATTAGAAAATTCACCTATGACTCATAATAACCTCATTGTGACACTGAATCATTCTTTGGTTCACTCTGTTTCATTTTCATATCATATGGGCACTGCCCAAAATTCAAACTATATATGCACCCACCTTGGACTAGTAAACACTCTACCGCATAATTAAATGGCCACTTAATGGCAGTGTCTGACACAATACACCATCAGATTACAATCGTAAAGTGAGTACTGAAAATCATTGTAGATTAATACTTCATTGATTTGAAAGGAAACACAAGAGAACGACCGGATTCCTAGTTAAGACGAATTATCCAACAATTCGAACCCAATCCTACAGGTAACTACTACTATACTTGCCATAAATAGAAATAGAAAATAACTATGAGCTAAAAATCCAAACTTTAAAGAAACAATTGACCTTCCCCTGAATCAGAAAATCCAAATTACCAACCTAAATGTAACATTAACGCAAAGATCACAAAACCCAACCCCCAAAATTTTAAAGTATGTGTGAGAATGAAGTACCAAAATAGAATCTCGAATCGACAAAAGCACTACTGAATAAATTGAACTATGGAAATTAATATATAAAAACTAAAATTTTGAAACATACCAGTCAAAGAGAGAATAGGAGATGAGAGCGGAGATTAGGGTTTCTGAACCGAGACTCGAAATAAGAAGCGAGGGAAAGGGAGACGAGAGAGATGCGATGCGACTATAACAAGCTACCTCAGTAGTCTTGTTTGGGTAGCTTTTATAATTTCTACTTTTATGGCTATTATCATTTAAGTACCTATTGTTTGAAATAATGTCACAATTATACGGTCTATATGAAAAATTGTTAAAATGATACTTTTTTATTTTATAATTTATTTTTTGGCTAAAAGTCCAAAGTCTCGACTCTCAACTGAAGTGTATCAAACACGCCATCATCCGTTTGAAGGCAACATAATAAAAAACCACCGAGTGGCGGCAACGAACAAAACTACGCACTGGCGGAAAATGACGAAGACAGAGGAAACGAAGGTGAGCGTTTTAGTGAGTCTCTTCAACTGGATACAAAAAACCAAACCGGCGGCCAAGAAACGGTCCAAGTTTCGCAAATTTCTCGACACATACTGCGACTCGGCCGACTACTTCAGCGCGTTGCGGCTGATTCTTCCGTCGTTGGACCGAGAAAGAGGAAGCTATGGCCTCAAAGAGTCGGTGCTCGCCAATTGCCTCATCGACGCCCTCGGCATGTCCAAAGACTCCGCTGATGCTATTCGACTTCTTAATTGGCGCAAGGGAGGGACTGCTCCTAATGCCGGCAATTTCCCAATGGTTGCCGCCGAGGTCTGTTTCGTCTTTTCACGCAATATATATATATATATATATATATATTGGAATGCTTTTACTTGAAAGTGCTTTCTGTAAAAGCATTGCACAAGGCAATTATAGATACTGTTTGGTGATATCCTTATGCTAGAAAATGGTTGATTTTTGGTTCAATTTTAAGTGAATTGTTATGAATGTGAGCTTTATCAGTAGAAGTTGTGAGAGCTGGATTTTAATTTTTCCAGCTTTGCTGGCACATTAGCTTAAAGTGTGTAATGTGCAAATAAAAAACCCAAATAGCGACGAATGGGAGTGTTTCCCGCCCTTTGATTTGGAAATTAGTGGAGTTTTTTTTGTAGCTTCAGATATGAACATATTCATCCTCTTAAATTTTTTCAACAAATTTCTCTGTTTACAGAACACAATATGCTTTATTGTGTTGTTAATCTTTTTAGTTATTTCGCTTTTTTGGCAAAAGGTTCTGCAACGCAGGCAAGGAATGATTTCCGGTGGACTTACAATTAAGGAATTAAATGACTTGCTTGACCGATTGGCTTCTAGTGAAAACAGGTATTCTGCTTCTGCTTGACTGAGATGTACTTTCTAATAAGAGATTTGAATTGTTTGATATAATGCAAAGGGCATATTCCACTGTTTTCTCATCCGGTATATTTCGCAATATGTATTGCTTATACATTTCCTTATAGTCCTTGAAACATAAAGTTGATCGTGAGCTTCTATGTGACCTAGCATCATTTTACCAGGGTTATAAGTAGTGATCTTTAGTTTTTAATAGTCTGTAGGGATGTAACCATCAACTCGTCCTCAATAGTTAACTTTAGGTGGCATTTAACGGGATAAAATGATAACTTTGGTCAACTCCTATGCCATTTTTATATTAAATGTGTTTGATGTGTTATCTATGACCCATGCACCTGCAAAATATGTGCACAAGGATGAGTGGGGAGAGGGAGGGAAGGGAACTTATGCATGAGAGAGGGAGGGAGGGAGAGCCATTTATTGATTGTTGGATTAGAATGAGTAGGAACTTTAGAATTACCATTCAGCACTTGTAACAAAAAATCCCCAAATTATTAAAGTTAGAACTGAGAATTACATATAACATAATTATTTTTCATGTCTGTAGATTTTTCCTAGAACTGTGGGATATGCATCAATAGGTTCGGAATATAAGGTGAAGACGGTCCTTGGTGCATCGTTCAACTATACCTTCTCATAGCTAATTTCATTTGGATTCCCATTTTACTTTGACAGAGTTTTAAGCGAAGTGTCAATGCAAACTGCTGAAGCGTTACTGGAATTTTTTATCATTATGCATTCCTTTTCTCTCTATTTACATGTCCATTCATTTTTTTTTTTGTCTTGTTCACCTTTGATTAACTATGACAAAAGGGCTGAGAAGACTTCGCTTCTGTCTACTCTGATTAAGAAGACAAATGCACAGGAAATGAAGTGGATTATCATGATAATTCTGAAAGGTGCTATAATCTATCTCTACTATTATTCATTTTTCTTCTTTCTTCTTTTTTATTTTTCATCTTAATTATGTTAAGTAAGCTTCAATGGCTTTTGTATTATTGTTATTATTATTTTTTGTAGATCTAAAGTTGGGAATTAGTGAAAAGAGCATATTCCACGAGTTTCATCCAGATGCTGAGGACCTGTTTAACGTGACATGTGACTTAAAATTGGTTTGTGAGAAGTTAAACGAACGAAGCCAGCGACATAAACGGCAGGTTTATTTCGTGATTTGAAACCATTTTCTAAATCTCTTTTGAAACTTCTAATGGTGTACGAATGAGAATATACCATGTTTTCAGGGTATTCTAAAACAGATATAAGGTCGGCAATTAGTTTTGTGGGATGGAAATAGGAGGGGAAACAAGGAGGAAAAAATTTAGGGAGATCTGTTTTGGCATTCGATTGGAAAGAATTCATAGGAAGAAATGGAAAAGGATGAGTCAGGTTACCCAATACTTGCATGGATAGAATAAGGACTGAAGTAGTAAGGCCCACTGAGGGGAGAGACAAATTTTATAATTTTGCCCCTATACTGCATAAAAGTTTACAAACATGGGGTTACTAAAAATTATTGACCTTAAGCTTAAGGCGGATCAAATTCGGATGCAAATACTAATTCAGATATGAAGACAAATGCAATAATCTGGAAAAATTTGAATATAAGATGTCATGGTCAATATGCGTTCCTAAAGCTTAAACTTGTAAGTAAAGATCTAAACAATGGCTCTAATCTTCATAATTTCAACAGATAAGAGTATGATGGTTTAATAGCTAACTTTTTCTTTCTTTTCCCTCTTGTAAGCTCCAAATGGTAGATTAAGCAACCTCAACCTCAATTTCTTTTTTCATCTTTATCCTTCGTCGTTCCTTTCAATCAAATGCATGGGAGGAGGAATAAGTCATTTTGTCTCCTTTTCTCCTTGCCTTTTAAGTTTCCTTTTCTTACTTTTCATTCCTTTCTTTAAAGCCTAGTTAATAATTTTGTACGTGAAACATCTAATAATTTCGTACAATTTGCATAGCTGTTGTTGAGCTGGAAATTGTAGTACATAAATAAAATAAAATAAATTTATATTACTATTAGTCACTATAAATAAAATAAATAAATTCATATAAAGTCTCAAATGCAGAAGTGTCTCTTCTTTTAATTTCCTTTTAACCATTCCATGAATACTAACCCAACATCATCAATGCTTCTGCAACTGCATGTTTTCTATTTTCTTCTACATCACAATATTAGTTTTTAACTGTTGGCATAGGAATTCCTCGTTCCCGCTCAGGTGTCGGGCTGCTGCCCGACTAGTACCTTGTGAGTTTTATAACATTATATTAAATTGAAATACTGCTATAATATCTAGTCAAAGATTAATGTGCTCTTATCATCCATCTTTCTCATTGAATGGGAGGAGGGTTGGGTCCTCTGTTCTTCCTTGCTTTCTTCTCCTTTAGTTTTTCATTGTTTCCTTTTCCTTCCCACATACCAAGAATACTTTAATTTAATAGCGCATTACTGATGATACTGTTCTTGTTTCTGTGAATGGACAACACCTATGTTCCAAGTAAATAATAATAACTCAATACTTTAATATTGTTATAGGACATTGAAGTTGGGAAAGCTGTGCGCCCTCAGCTAGCTATGAGAATAGGCGATGCACATGCTGCATGGAAAAAGGTCTGATCGGCAGAGACTTTCCAAATTTTTTATATTTTCTTTTTGTTATTCAATTATATATGTTAGTTTTCTTATTTTATATAGCTTCATGGAAAAGAAGTGGTTGTTGAGTGCAAATTTGATGGCGATCGCATTCAAATTCATAAAAATGGATCAGAGATACACTACTTCTCAAGGTGAGTGCTGATTTGTTAACAATTACTCATTTTACTCTTTTTTTTTCTCTCTTTAAAGTTTTTAATTCTAAATTGATATCTTTATTAGAGGCATTCTCTCTTATTTTAATTTGTTACTGTAAAAGTAAATCCATACTACATGATTAAGAATTTAGGATGGCCTTTTAGTTTTTAAAATTTTTTTCTTCTTTGTTTTATTTTTAAACCAGCCCAATTCCTTAAATCTGAGGCATTGCACATGAGAGTTTTAATACAATTGTGAAACTTGAACTCTGTTGCCTTGGCAGTTTATTAGGCGTGAGCAACTATAAAATTATGTATGTTTGATCACTAGAATTCATAGATTCAGTTATATGCAGGAGCTTTCTTGATCACTCTGAATATGGACATGCAATGTCGAAGATTATTGAGCAAAATGTTTTGGTTGACAGGTAAGTATTTTTCCCAAGTTTCATGGTGCAACCTCTTTTTTCCCTAGAGGGCCCCACTTCGTTTGCTATTTAATTATAAAGTATAGAGCAAATTTATACTAGTAATATCTGAAATTTAGCTGTACATTAGTTCAATATTTGTAGATATAACTGAAAAAGCCTAGTACATAAATTGTTGGAGTCCTTGGAGAAAACATTAGAATTATTTTTAAAGTTTTCAAAGCATTTTATTCGAATTAATTTTTCTTCTTGAATAGGTGTATACTCGATGGTGAAATGCTGGTCTGGGACACTTCTTTGAATCGATTTGCTGAATTTGGTTCAAATCAAGAAATAGGTTTTTACTTGCTATCAATTCAATAGCTTTTGTTTTATTTCCTACGGGTGATGGATGGGGGTTCTGGTTTTTGGTTAAATTTCTTGTGGCATTCATCACTGATTTTTCCCATTTACAGCCAAGGCAGCAAGAGATGGACTCTCAAGTGATCGACAGGTTTTATGCCGTGACATATTTCTTTTTATCTTATTGCTTAATAAGGAAACTCAAACTTTAATATTCATGTTTGTTCTCTTCTGGTGCAGTTGTGCTGTATCCTTTTCATTTCTGACTGAAGTTCGGCATTTCTTGATATGTTTCTGATGGCAACATATCTTTGAGTTGCCTACCCTGTTTGTTCTCAAATTTAAATGCACAGCATATGTTTCGAATTTATTTGGTTTTCTTTCATTTGCAAATTCCTAGATGTTGCATTTGATATTCTTTACATGGGAGATACTAGTGTCATTCACCAAAGCTTGAAGGAACGGCATGAGCTTCTCCAAAAAGTTGTGAATCCTTTGAAGGGCCGATTAGAGATCTTAGTACCTAATGATGGTCTTAATACTCGCCGACCTCAAGGTAAAGAATATGCAATGACTAATATTCCATTTTCATTCAACATAAGTAATACTTCTAATTGCAAAGGTGATTATTCTTTGTTGGTAAGAGGTATTAAATCTTTCTTGTTGATATGAATAAAATTGATTTCTTGTACAATTATGATGAGGTAAAATTCAGGCATTAATTGCTATAATTGAAGTTGAGCTCAAATGTAAAGCTGGCAGTCTTCCATGAATCTGACTTGAGTTTCAATTATGCTTTCAGGGCTCTGCAAATATATTCTTACTGGGCTCACTAAATTTATGTTGTGCTAACTTAATTGCTTGAATTTCTGAGCTACTTGGCTACATTACTAATATACATGTGAGATAGACCTTAAAGGGTTTATGTTAGGCAAAGATTCATTGCTGTTTTTTTCTTTTAGTTGAATAAGTCTTGATGCATGAGGATGAAGCCATTCATCCGGTGTGCCAGGTCATTGCATCATGTCTTTCTCTACCATTAATACTCAATTTTGGACTTTTAGTTGTTTATACAGCTTGGTACTTTCAGTATCTCTTCATGATGGCATATATCTCTGTGTGTGTGTGCGCGCCCCTATATTATCTCAGTTAATATCACAAATTATGACTGCTGATCAAACAGGGGAACCTTGCTGGTCACTTGTTGCTCATAATGTCGATGAGGTTGAGAAGTTTTTCAAAGAAACCGTTGAAAATAGGTTAGCAGTCTTGTGCATTTACTCGGTGTCTTAAATGATAGTATAATTGTTTTTAAAGCTTGAAGCTTGTAGTTAGCTTGTTTTTAAAGCTTGGAGCTTGTAGTTAGCTTAGTCATTCATTACTCAACAATATCTCATTGTGAATTTGGAACTAATCAGGAAACTTCCTAGTACCAAACATTTGGATGGAGTCCTGTGTGTCCTAAAACTAAAATCAATAGTACATTGGTTGCTATTTAGCTCACTGTATACTTGTTTGTTATCAATCCAAAATTTCTTACCTTTTATTATTTTTTTATATGTTTCCTGTGTTAAAATAAATTTTACTGGTTTAGGGATGAAGGAATTGTTTTGAAAGACCTTGGTTCAAAATGGGAACCAAGTGATCGAAGTGGAAAGTGGTTGAAGTTGAAGCCTGAGTACATCCGCGCTGGTTCAGACTTGGATGTTCTGATTATTGGTCAGTAGTTTGTTCTTTTCATTTTCCTTGAGGAAATTAGTGCAATAACTTATGCTGCTTTCTATATATGCATGCATTGTAATAGGTGGATACTATGGCTCTGGTCGTCATGGAGGGGAGGTTAGTTTGACAGTCTAATTTGTAATTTGTTTGTTGCAACCCGTGTATTGCTTAACTGATATGTAATCCTTTTGCAGGTTGCCCAATTTTTGGTTGCCCTGGCAGAGCGTCCACCTCCAGATACATATCCTAAAAGGTATGATTTTCCGAACTTATTTGCATAAATGTATTTGTAAAGAAATAAGACAAATCTATATTTTTGGATATTTAGAATTGCAAGAGATATGTCTTTATATAAGCTTTATATCAAATTAAATATAGAAACTAAATATACTAATAAGTAATAATCATTATGATTACATAATAATATCTTAATGATTATGTAACAATATCTCAGACATATGTAGAATCATTATCATATCTTTGAATGATTATGATTATGAGAACAATATCTTAGGAATTCTAACACTCCCCCTCAAGCTGGAGCATATGTATCATATGCACCAAGCTTGTTACAAATGAAACCATTATAAGAACCACAGAGAGATTAGGGTGTTTTAACACCTCTGGAGAATGCACAGCGGGAACACATACGGTGACTTGGATGTTTTAACGCTGTTGGATAATGCACAATGAGAACAGATTCAGAGATTTGGATAGTTTAACATCATTGGAAAATGCACAGCGGGAAAAGTATAAACTATTCCAAAACAACTCAAAACATCTAAAGAAAACTTGCCTAATCACGCCATGACAGAAAATCCTGAAAATAGGCAGATGTGGACCTTGATGTGGACAAGGAACGAATAGCGACAAGATTTGAGCATTTCGTCGACGTCGTTGTTGTCAAGACTGTCGAAGAAGATACAGTGCGTGAGTCTCACACACATATAGTGGCGTGTGTTCCGCACGCGCCGACCAATGTTTAAAAATACGTGGCGGCGCCTCGAGGTGGCCGGTCATTGAGGCGCGAGGCGGACCGCATCGAAGCGACGAAGCGGGCGCCTTAAACCGAAAATCGAAAAAAATTAAAATCATAATAGCAGCATAATAAAAACATCAATAATTCAAAATACATTCATTTTTCCATCATTTATAATATGTTCAAAAAACAATTGATAACTAATCCCTAAAAAAACTAATTTTTATAAATTGATGAAATGATGATTCATAATATTTAGTAATTTAATAAATTAATATTAATTATTTTAATCAAGAATATTTTTATAACTTATTTTTATTTAAATATTTATAATAAATAATTTTATTGTTAATAATAAACTAATTTGGTACCATTCACAATTAAATTTTTTTGAAAATCACAAATAATGTTGATTAATGATATTCATAATTCATAAATTATATAAAGAAATAGTTTGGAATTGAGATGATTTAGAAGAAAAAAACACATTTAAAATGAGTATTATTCACTCCCATTTTCCTTAGGAAAAATTACATTATTTGGGGACTAAATAATAATATAATCCAAAAAATGAATATTTAGTGGACTTTTTAATAATTTTCAAAAGTTAGGCATATGTGTCGGTCTTCCAAAAAGAAGGAAAAAAAGGTGGGTTTTTCCTCTTCTTCTTCATTTCCTCTTCTTCTTATTCTTCATGATTTTTCGTCTTCTAGGTTCTTCTTCATTTCTTATTTTTTCGTCTTCTTCTTCTGGGTTTTTTTGTCTTCAGGGTTCTTCATTTCTTATTTTTCGTCTTCTTCATCTTCTGGGTTCTGGCGTGATCTCTTCTTCTTCTTCATTCATCTTCTTCATTTATTATTTTTTCCGTCTTCTGGGTTATTCTTCTTGGTTTTTTCGTCTTCTGGGTTCTTCTTCTTCATTTCTTATTTTTTTGTCTTCTTCATCTTCTAGGTTCTGGAGTGATCTCTTATTCTTCATCATCATTCTTCTTGCTCTTCGTTTCTGATGATGAAACCAGAGGCAGAAAGCACTGTGAGAGAGCCAAAATCTGAAATCAAAGAGAGCTTTGTGAGGAGGCAGAGAGCTGCGTTTGAGCTTCGTTTTTCGCGAGGCGGCCGCCTCTTGCTGCGTCGGCGTGAGGCGGCAGCCTCACTCACCGCGGTGCGGGGAAATTGAAAAACACGCCAAAGGCAGCCGCCTCGACGCGCCATCGCCGCGAGGCGGCGACGCGGTGCCTCGAGGCGCCGCCTTTTGTCGCATTTTTAAACAATGGCGCTGGCTTGAACAATGACTCTGAATGAGAGAAACCAGACACAAAATCACAGAACCTAGAGATAGATTCGCTATGATACCATGTAAAGAAATAAGACAAATCTATATTTCTGGATATTTAGAATTACAAGAGATATGCATTTATATAGGCATTACATCAAGTTAAATATACAAACTAAATATACTAATAATCATTAGGATTAAATAATCATTAGGATTACATAATCATATCTCAATGATTATATAACAATATCTTAGAGATATGTAGAATCATAATCATATCTTTAAATGATTATGATTATGATTCTAACAATATCTTAGGAATTCTAATAGTATTGACATATAAACTTGTACCCATTATGTACTGGTTTTTTTCCTCTTCTTTTTTGGTGGTCTTTTGGAATTTCCCTTTCACTCTTGTGTAAAATATGTTTGTATATCCTCATAAGTCATTCTGCCTGATAAAGCTCATTCAACAATTTCATAGATCTTTTTCCCCATTTTCCAACGTTGACATTGACATCTTTAAGTATATTTCTTTTCTGTCATATGTAAGTAGAGGATATATTATTGGGATATTAGATGTGTGAGTTGGTGCCAATCAGTGTTGCTACCCTCCAATCAGAAATGAATGAAGTCCAAATTGGCCGCATATCGTAACTAATTTGCTTTAGGAATCTTAACCATTGTAATTCCTGGAACAGATAACCAAATCATATCAAACAAAGCCTTTTCCCTCTATGTGGTGTCGGCTACATGGATCTTTTAACGCCATAGTGCTCTATCTGAAATCATTGATTCATTAAGCTCCATAAAATTTAGGTCTTTTATGGTTTCTGTCCATATCAACTTAGGTCTTCCCCTTCCTTGCTTGGCATTTGGCAGCACCATTTGCTTTCATTTTCTCACTGGATCACTTAAATTCCTGGAACAGATAATATTAAATATTTAATTTTAAGATATCACTCTTTTCAAAAGCTTAAGACTTATAGGTAAGTGCCTAACAATTGTGTTTTAGCTTTTATTTGCCCCTCATATTCAAGGGATGTAGATCACACACAACGACAACTACTAACATAACAAAATACAAACACACTTGTTATATATTAAATAATACCATTGGAGAATTTGAAGACAAGACCATTTGGTTGAATGACTCTTGTATACTATTTATTGACACTTGGCATAGAAACTTCAGCTTATAGGTGAGGGTCAAATGATAATTTTTAAACTTTCTCACGCCTTGAATACATTTGGTAGTATTAAATCTGTTTGGAAAATGTGTCTGAACTAATCTCAGTTATTTTGTTGCAGATTTATCTCCTTTTGCCGAGTGGGTACGGGGCTCTCTGACGATGAACTAGATGCTGTTGTAACTAAGTTGAAGCCTTATTTTAGGTAATTTAATGGTAGCTTGATGTTACGAGTGGTGGTTGAAATGCTGTTTCACATGATAATGGCCCATGAACTGCATTTTTTTAGGTCATGGAACCAATTGGAGTAGCTATATGAAAAAGCGTTTCTTTTGATTGCTTGTTTTACACTTTTGTACTGGCATTGAACTCAATGTTGATCTTTCAAGATTTAACTTACTGTAATTGGTAAAGATAATGCCCACATGATGCTTAGCCAACATCTACAGATGACAAATTTGGCTGATTACCAGTAGGTAAATATGTGGGCTCTGTGGCTTCTAAATGTGTCATATTTTAAGGGAATGCAGTACCCCACAAAAAAGAAAATTTTATTTTTTATTATTACTACTACTACAACTACTACTACTAGATGTTCCCATATGTGTTTGTGGTTTGTGTTTTCTCAGGAAATATGAATATCCAAAGAAGGCATCTCCAAGTTTTTATCAAGTAACAAATAATTCGAAGGAGAGACCTGATGTTTGGATTGAGAGCCCTGAGAAGTTAGTCCTTTTTTATTATTCCCTCTTAAGCTAAATGTATATGCTCTTTTTTGACATCAACGTTTTTTTTTTCCTTCTCTATATCTGGTCATATTTAATTACTTTCTTTTTTCCTTTTTTTCTAAACTTCTCTTGTTGCAGATCAATAATACTTTCTATTACCAGTGATATTCGAACCATAAGGTCTGAGGTGTGTCTTCAATAATTTTTACTTTTTACTCAATAATGGGGAGAAAAAATGTATTTTGATCATTTGATGGTTCCATTGTTACGTTGCTACAGAATCTACTCGCTCTTCACCCTTGTCCTCAATCTTCTATTGCTTTTTTCAGGTTTTTTCTGCACCGTACGGTCTGAGATTTCCACGTATAGACAGAGTGAGATATGACAAACCTTGGCATGAATGCCTTGATGTGCAGTGTAAGGGGATAGAATATGTTCAAATGCTTCTCTGGGTTATAAATGTTCAACAAATCCAGATGTTTCCCTTTACACTGGGGCTGCTCTCCATTTATTTTGTTCTTGTTAAATTTTTCTTTCTCGCAGCATTTGTAGAACTTGTGCATTCAAGTAATGGCACCACACAGAAGGGGAAAGAATATGGAAGCCTAAAAGATGATAAGCCAAAACATGTCAGATCCTCTAGAAAGGGAGAGAAAAAGAATGTGTCTGTTGTTCCTTCTCATTTTCTCCAGACTGATGTTTCCGACATAAAAGGGGAAACCTCAATATTATCAAATATGGTGTTTTGTATCCTTTGACCATTCTTTTGAGTTATCTGCACTGCTTTATTTCATGCCTCGTATGATTGGCATGTCTAACTGATTCCTTAAACTATGTTTCCCGACTCTTTTCCCTTCCTGTCTTTTGATAGCCTTAATATCTGCACTACTTTTCAATGCCTTATGTGATTTGTACTTGCTTCTTAAACTGTCTATCACCATGTCACTACCTAACTTGCCTCCTTTCTCTCTACTCCCTAGAACTCATCCAGATGGGGGAAATCTGTCCTTTCTTGGGAGACTATTCTGTGATCCAATGATGCTTAAATCTAATCTGAATGAAATTGTTAATGTGCAGTATAACTTCAACTACGATCCCCTTATTTACCAATTCTGAATCTGAACAGATCTGTTCTCTTTAGAGTAACTGATTTATTTCCTCAGAGGTAGTAAAACTGCATATATAGCTACCGACAAGTGATTCCTTTAGCTCCATTACCTATTAAGTGTTAATAGTGGCCTCTGCCATAGTAAAGACAATCTGTTATTATTTCTTGATTTTTTTTCTCTGTTTCGTCTTCTTTTGCTCCCTAATCTCCTTTTTTTTTGAATCTGGTTGCATGCATATTTCTCTTTCAACAGTGCGTATAAATTTTCACTGCTGTATACAATTGCTTAGTACGGTCTGGCTGTAAAGTCCTCTCCTGTTGTAATAAAACTATTAAATCTTTCTTTCAGTTGTCCCAATTGTTAGAATACTTAATCCACTTGACATACATAGATATCGTTAATGTGCCTCCAGCCCATTCCCTTGACTCCTTGCACAAACTGGTTGTTGAGAATGGAGGAACATTTTCAATGAATTTGAATGGCACTGTCACGCACTGTGTTGCAGCTGATAACAAAGGTCTCTCTCTCTCAAATGCATACACACATGAATGCACACACATGCACTCAGTTAATCTTTTGGCCGTTAAACAAAATAAATAAATTTTCCAGGGCTTAAATACGAGGCAGCAAAGCATCGTGGAGATGTTATTCATTACTCTTGGGTCTTGGATTGTTGTTCTCAAAAAAAGCTCCTCCAATTACAGCCAAAGTTAGTCTTCTTGTCACTTGATCCAGAAAGCTTTTTATTATCTATTTATTTAAATAACTCATGACATTGGGTTGCCTTTGTAAGGTACTATCTCCATCTGTCTGACTCTTCAAAGAAAAAGCTACAAGAAGAAGTTGATGAATTTTCAGACATGTACTTCTGGGATCTTGACCTTGCAGATATCAAACAGGTACATGGACACATATACAGTAATTTGCCCATTTGGGAATCTGTTTAACTAATTTGTACATGGAACAAGTTTTGACCAAAAACAAGGGGATATTTTGTTTTCTTTTTTTTTAGCTCTTAAGCAACATTGATAGACCAGAGGACACCACCACTGTCGACTACTATAAGAAAAAATACTGTCCAAAGGAGAAGTGGTCTTGCTTTCATGGCTGCTGCATTTACTTCTACTATTCAACTGAGCCTTTGTAAGATCTCCCGGCCTCCATAAATCATCGTTTATTCTATCCATATTTCTTTGGTTGAGCTGACTATAATTGGTCTCTGTATTGCGTCATTTGCTAGATAATTATTAAAGTTGCTTATATATTTTTATGTTTTAAGGAAACATGATTGGGAAGTTGTATTGGGGCTTGCCCTGCGGAGATTGAAGCTTGAAATTTCCTTCAGTGGTGGTAGAGTCTGCAATAATCTTGCAAATGCCACCCACGTGGTGATCTTGCCAGTACCAGGATATGATGTGAACTTTGATTCTCTTATAGCAAGGTAATTACAGTTTATGGTTATTCTGCTACATCTTAAGCATATTCTGGTTCGATATGATAGAACAATTCACTAACAAAAAACATGTTGAACGTCTGTTTGCTGGTCTTGTTACTAACATCATCCTTATTCAGTTTTAATTTTAATATAATATTATATTACTTTAATAGTTATTACTTTTGGAGATTGTCTATGATGAATTAAATTAATATAAATGCCCACTCGTTTATTTTTTGTGTGCTCTTTGTACAGTTTCACTGTCAGAGAGAAGCATCTTTTGTGGAACAAGAAGTTGCATGTTGTTAGATCCCAGTGGCTGGAAGACTGCTTGGAGAGGGAGCAAAAGTTGGAAGAATACACTTATAGCTTGAAGCCCAGTGGCTTGCAGGAGTCATATTTTAAATTATGGTTAGTGCTAATGTATAAAATCATATGTACATTATTAGAGTTTGTCCATACTTGCTTGACCTATCCAAATTAAAAGCTTATCCCAGATTTTTAAATTTCAGAACTTCCAATTTGGTTGAATTGTCTGGCTTTAATTGCAGTTCTGGAGGATTAGTTTATCGAAATGAACATGATAAAAGTTTAGTTGAAATTTAAGGCCTTGCCCCTACATGTGCACTGTTCCTACTGCCCTAGATGTGTTAACTACCTATCTGGTTTTGTTGGTTTCTCTGTTTTGCAGCGAACAAGACCTGGATATGGAAGAACCCTTACCTACGTTGGAAACTTCTGAAAGACAGAACGTGCAATCTTTCATAGATAGTGAAGGTAAACAGAGAGGGAGCGGAGCTGTTTTTCCGACCTCCCCAAAGAGCGAGGGGAAAAGAAAAAGAGGAAGACCTGCTGGTGGTGGGAACGCAAAGAAAAGAAAAACAAATATCAACCCAGTTCGAAGAACAAGGGCACATGTTAGAAATAAGCCTTTAAAAATATGTGAGAATGAATCTGACGAAAGTAGTCCTGATGAACAAGAAATGAAGGAAGAGATCAATAGGGAAGAGAATCACGAAGATCATGAAATGGTTGATAAGGAGAATTTGGAAACTCGACAGACTGATGTAGTGAAAGATTCAAAATCATTAGACAAAGGCAAGGAAGTTGTGGAAGATGTTAGACAAGTAGAACAGTCCGTTAAAGCTCCTGATATTGAAATGGGTGAAAGGTATCACGGCGATAAGCTGGAAGTTATGGTTGATCCAGTTCAAGCAATGTTACTGGACATGATTCCGAGCCTTGGAATGAAGAATGAAGAAACAAAAAATCCAATTCCCAAAGAAGAGAAGCCATCTGCAGAACCGAGTGCAGAGCCTACAAAGAAAAAGAAAGTCAGCTACAAGGATATCGCCAGCAAACTGCTCAAGGGTTTGTAGGATTTGTGACCTCTGTGGTGTGCCTTGTGAATTCTGTACATAGATTGTCTTGGTGAGTGAAAAATTCCCTAGTATTTCACTTGTATCAAAACATTTTTTGTTATGTCTGTATTTATTACATGTATGGTGTTACTGTTCGTTTCTAGCGGTTATTGTGTTTGTGCTCATGTTTCTCATTCAACAGTTTTGAAATTTTTTTCGAATTTTGTCACTTGGCATTGCAATTTGCAACATTCTTATGGCGTCCCAAATCATACAAAGATGATGTATGAATTTGTGATTGTCTTGAATTCTTTTGAGTTTTGGCTTAGTATTATTTACTCGACAAATTTAGTGGCTTCCCACCAGTCTTTTCTCCAAAGTCTAAAGATCGAAATAGCATTGAACTTAACCTACAAGTTCCAAATTTTGCTGGTTGTCGTCGATTTTCAGTTGGCGAATAATAGTCAGATTATATTCAGCAGAATGTGTAGTCTTCAAAGAAAAGTATCAAAATTGTGTTCAAAACCCTTAGTTTCATCCTGCTGTATTCTGGTGGTGTATACATTTAGATGTAAATTTGGCTTAGGAACTTGAATAATCTTCCACTAAAAGCTAAAGTTGCAGTTGAACCTTAAAGTACAATTATCAAGAAACATATGCTCCAAAAAGTGGGGGAAAAGGGTACAATAACATAAAAGGAATGAAACTTCTGGTTTATAATGGCTAATATTTTCCATGTTTCTGTTAAAAAAGCCAATAAAAAGGCTATAGTCTCAAAATCACCATCCATACTTCCCTTGAGTTTGAGCTTTAGTCTGGAAACCTTTGGAACGCCGCTCTGCTAGCTCCATCTCCTTCTGCTTCATATCAAAATACAAAGAACCAATTTGATGCTTCCTCTTGTGAAGCTTTGTAGGCTTCCCCTTTGATGGAGCAGGCTACAGGAGATATGTGGTAATAGATACATAAGTAAGACATCAATAATATATGAAAAGCTACGAAAATAAGAATCACAGAACCACGTGTAGGATTGACTCAACTGTTTCCATGCTATTAAAGATGGTAAGCACTCTAAATGGTTATTAATATCTACCAATGTATTTTTTTTTTTTTTTAAATGCTTGCTATTCTAATGAAAGGTTACTCACCAATTCATTAATTTTCAAAGCCTTACTCCTGCGCGCTTAGTAAAACGTACCTCAAATTTTAAGGGCAGAAGCTTAAATAAGTTTATGAAATTCCTAGTGCTAGTGTGCTACTGTGTACCATACAACAGACAATGAGCATCAGAATGTCACATCTAAGTTTTCAAATCTCTGAAAAAAATTATCACAAGTGCATAACACAACTCTTAGCCGAAGAAAAATTTGAGCTCACGATTATTTGTGCATTCTTTAACTCTTTGGATGAATGTATACAAGGGAAATCCTATTTCACGACTGCAATTCATCAACAACAGTTTCTTTAAAATCACACCATGACATTCCAATTGGTTTCTTTCTGTGTTGTAAAATTAACTCATCTTTCCAAAACAATTATCGATTGTGATAACGTCCCTGTCCCATAGATCTAGTGTCAAGAAACTATTGTTCCCACAACTACATCAGGGATTTCCTATCATTCTCACAATGTAAAATTTTGAGAAAACACTAAACCTACAAGTCCAACGTCAATGCAACACAAATGCCATGTATATACTCTAAACACAAATAAACAAGTAAAATCACAAACCATAATTAAGTTCAAAAAAACCACACACATAAAAACCAGAGGCCTTACCTGATAAGAAGGCCCGAATGCAATGCCAGTTAACTTAGCCTGATCCTGTCTAGGTCGATTCTTCATCAACTCATCCTGCTTTACCTCCACTATTTCAATTGGAATCTCCTTCCGCCCTCTCTTCCCTTGCATTCTAACCAAACTCTGAGCCACCACAGCTGGTTCTTGCACTGTTGAAGCCGCCTCATATTGCCCATCGTCTCCTTGACCATTATAATCTCCATAACTACTGTACCTACCATGATTCACATAACTCGAAGCATCACCGCTATGCAAATTCTGATCAATACCCGTTTGATAACTACCATAATCCACATAACTCTGATCAATACCCACTTCATAATTCGCATAATTCTCTACACTTTGATCATAATTTGCATAATTAACTACGTTCTGATCACTATCCACATTATACTTCGCATAATCAACCTCATTTCGACCCGTGCCTTCTTCATCCTCAGCCCCAAAACCGCCCAAACTAGAAGCCGGAGCTTCTGTTTCAATTATAGATCTTCGTCCAGAACCTGCACTGGAATGGCCAGCACCCAACGTAGCCGAGCTCTTGGGAGCTGGAATGCTCGACAAAAACGATTTCACCGACGAACTTTGATTCAAAAATTCGGCTTGTTTCCGCTTCTTCCGTTCTTTCTCTTCATCATCGTCATCCTCATCGTCGTCACTGAAGTTACTCGATTGAATCGGAGCAGGAGGCTTGAATTGAACAACCCTTTTGGTTGTTGATTTTTCAAAAGCGGTTTGTTGCGAAGCTTGAGATTTGGGTTGAGGAAGCGAAGAGAAAATAGAAGATGATTTGTTAGAATTCGATGTGGGTTTTTTCAATTCTTGTTCGTCGTCGTCAAATTTATTGGAAATTAGGGTTTTGGGATTAGGGTTTTCGTGGGTTTGTTGTTGTTTTGGTTGAGGAATTGAAGAGAAAGGAGGGGCAGATTTGGGCTTAGGAAGAGAATAGAAAAGTGACGAAGCTGCTTTTTTCGACGAAGAAGATGAAAAAGAAATGGATTTGCTTTGTTGTTGTTGATGTTGTTGCTCCTCTTCGTCATCTGAAGATGCGTAGTTCGCTACCAGAGAATCCATTGAGAGGAAATTACGAAAGAAGAAGAAGATCTTATTGTATATTGTCTTAATATAAGATAATAATTATTCAAAAGTACAAGGAAAGGTTAATAACATATGGATCCCTAACTCTTAATTCATTGATCATTTTCAATGTATACCCCTAGGGCGCGGACTGGGATGAACTGGATTGGACTGGATTGTATTAAATATCATATTTAGAGGTGCTTAAGAAGGTATGTGTCACACGGCTAAATTTCAACCTCAAGTTTTCTTAGCCAAGTGCGGCACTAAGTTCGCCCAACTTAGTCGCAAGCATACACAAGTCACAAGCCGTCACTCCACAATGTTCACACACCCTCACATGAAGCACACAAGCAACTCATGCATCAAGTAAATACAAGACACATAACTTTACAGGACAATATCGAACCTTTTTTATTACTTTCCAAAACAATTATAAGGAACCGTGCTGGAACATACAAAGGCTCACAATGAACATTCACTGTTGTACACTCATGTATTATGCTCTATCTCTCGTATGTTCTTCACATACACAATATATACTAGCGACAGTTACACCCCAACTGCCCTAGGGTGTGCTGGCCCAATAGGCACCAGCCAAATAATCACATAGCAGTTACATCTCAACTGCTCTAGGAAGTTCACACACACACAAGTACCAATCGAATTTCCCCACATGTTTCCCAACTGACCTCGGTTACTAGCAGTTTTCCTCGCAATTGCCTCATGTGTTCTGCATGTGAAGCCAACTCTCTTGCATATGCACGCCAACTGCCATGTAAGTGCGCGCCAGCTGCCTCTCGCAACTGCCCCGTGTGTATGCTGCATGTGAAGCCCTCTCCCATGCGCAACTGTCTTGCATGTGCACGCAACTGCCTTGTCCAAGACAGCATCAACTCCCTACGGACAGCACCAACCGCCCAATATCTCAGCAACATTCCCTCAAGACAGCACCAACTGCCCACTGTGTTAGCAACACTTCCTTAATACAGCACCAACTGTCCCCCCACACACAGTCCACCCAAGCCATGCGCTTCTTGCAAGTGCTTGGCTGCCGCCAACACCACTCGTTCCCCATTTCTTCGAGCAACTAGTCTAAGGTGCTAACAGCAGGCCTGTGACAAGGGTTATTAATTTTATTGATAGATTTTTAAAAAAATCAGAAGTTAATTGAAAATAAAAAATAAATAAAATAAATAAAAATTATATGTGTCCATATGTTACTACTATTCCATTGAGAAAAGGAGAAATATTGGTTTCCTTATATAATAAGGTATAAAATTAATTTTAAAAAATATGATGCACAAAAAAATACACCCTGAACATAAAATCGATTATGCCGTAAATAGATGCAGTCATACCTTAAACATTAAATAAAAATAATATATTTAGAGAAATCGGATTTCTATATGTATTTAGATGTCTATTGTGACTAAGGATGGCAATTTTATTCACAAACCTGTAAACTCGTTGATATCTGCCCAATATGGATAGGATTTGGTAAATATTTTAATGGATTTAGTGTTGGTTTGATAATGTTTTTAAAAACTCAATGAGAAATTGGTGCAGGTTTGGTAAAAAGTAATACCAGTAAATATCCGCAGCGGATATCCGCCAAACCCGCAAGCATAATTTTTATTTTTTTAAGTAAAATATATATTTTTAAAAAATTTATCTAACTATTTAATAATGAAAACCCAAAACCTAATCATTGTATGTCTCTAAAAATGAAATCAATCTAAAATCCAATCCTCTTGGATCTCACTCACGAATCTGCATCTTCTCTCTCCCATCCAAGGTTTATTTTCTCACAATCTTAGCTTTTGGGTTCTTATATCTTATGACCTTACTTCATACTTTTGGGTTTTAATTTTTGATGGAGATCATGATTTTGTTATTTGAATTGATTATTTCAGGTCCAATTTAAATTTAAACCATATATGTTAAATTAAAAAATCCGTTGGGTATTTGGTAATAGGTGTAAATCCGTTAAGGCAAAGTTGGTAATGAAAAATAAAAACCGCAACGAATATGATGCGAATTTGGTATTGGCAAATCCGCATAAAATACTACCCGTTAGTCATCCCTACTCTGAATATTAGTTTTTAAATAATTAATTGAAAAGCATTGTTAGTTAACCCCCAACATCAATCTATGTAGACCCCAGTGGAAATAGATTAAAGATATAAGCTGGGTCGGGTCTTCTAAGTGATGCAAGGCCTTAAAATAAGTTCTTTTCTGTTTACACCACAGCCCATTAGTAAGTTCAGTTCACTTGCTTGCATGAACTTGTAATGAGACTCTCTATTTGAACTTTCTCATTACAATATTTCCTTTCATCACCCGTCTTAATTAATTTCACTTAATTTTTTCTTTCTTCACCTAACCACTATTTTTATGTCACGTGGGTTTTGTGTAGAATAAATTTGTATGTATAGTATAGTTGTCCTCAAGGGGCGTGGTTTGGTGGTATAGGGTTGAGGATCTCATATTCAGATCTTGGGTTCGAATCTAGTGAGTGTGTTTCTTGTAAGAGTTTGGGACAATCGAGGGTTTTACCTACTCCGCTTAAACCCGGAATGAGTGGTTTGACGGCAAAGTTTCCAACGATTCCAAAAAAAAAATGTGTAGTATAGTATAGTTTATTAGAAGTGGATAAATAATGAACAAAGGGTATGTGAAAATATTATTTTCAAAACAATTTTTTTTGGAATAGATGAGCATTTATTTGATTTATATAAATAGGATCACCTACTCAAGCATAACACATTATAAGAGCTTGAATTACAAAACCATCATACTCTTCATTAAGGAAAAAGCAATGAGACCCAAAAAAAAAAAAAACAACAACAACAACAAAGAAGAGTAATTAAGAAAAATAACAACATGATCACAAATTGAAGTTGCATCTTGTGACATTACATGCTCATTGGACTTGATGGATCACTAAGAGCTTGAATTGCTGTTTGGATTTTAATCTTCAATTCCTCTATCTCCTCTTCATCTACCTGTAATATACACCCCCAACAAAAAACAAAAAAAAAATAAAAAATTAATAGTTTTAACACTAATTCTAAGTTATTATGCACTTAATTGTCATTGCATAGTTGATGTGAAATGAATTAATCAATAATCATGTATCAAATATAAGCGATAGGCGAGTGATAAATATTAGTTGCTAAATAAAAACGAGCGTTAAGAAAATAATCTATCACCTGAGATTTCATAATACGTGTTAGGCGATGTTATAATGATAATAACACCTATTAATTATCATATTATATATAATATCTTGCGAAAAGTGATGAAAGATTAAAGCAATCTTTGCACAAAATAATAAAACAAATAAACAAATAGACTGCACAAATTTACAAAACAAATGAAATTAATAAACAAACCATGGTGTCAAAAAATAGGGCAAATTAATTTATAAATTGGTGCAATGTAACGTTGCAACTAATTCATTAATAAAAATTTGCAAATGGCTTTATCATCACTTCGTCAAGGTTCTGTAATATATAATATAGCTACCATTATCAACTTGTGGACCGTTTTAAGAAATTATTAAGCTTAAAATAATCACTTAATTAGAACCAAAGATTGACAATTCAACTAATAAAATTTAAGTATAAAATTTTACTCACTGCTCATTACACATGATAAGATAAGATATAATATACGTACGATTACCCACTTGATCTTTTTTTTTTAAAGACAATTATTATCTTATTATCTATTGCTTTCTAGTTGGTATGAATATTTTGGGCAACAATTGAGAAATAAGAACTTGGATTCTTTTTAAAATTTCACTCTTTTGCCCACTTGATCTTAAAGATACAATTATTATCTTATTATCTATTGCTTTCTAGTTGGTATGAATATTTTGGGCAACAATTGAGAAATAAGAACTTGGATTCTTTTTAAAATTTCACTCTTTTGCCCAATTATGAAATGAATTAATAGTTGTTGGTGTCCATATTTTGACATGGACTTTGAAACTTACAAATCCAAAGGATAGTAAATTAGGAGGGGGCATTTTCTTCAAAATTAGTCGGTTCAATATGAGAGTCGAGTCGAGTTGTGTTAAGATAGTTGATAAAATAATTATATAGATTAATTTTAGTTCGGTATGAATGTATAGAAAAATGAACTGTATCGAAAAATAAAAAATATCAATAAATAAATATGAATTAATTCGATTCATTTGATTCTCTTATCACGGACAGGTCAACTTATGAACTACTTGGGTTCGGTTTAATTCGATTTTTAATAAATTGAATCAAACCCGAAAATATCAACCTCAAAAAAAATATATATATATATATTTTTCGTACTCCTTATTTTTTAAATTTTGCTGAAATTATTAGATTACGGATTATCCGTGTGATGTTGAGTTTTACAGTCAATAAAGGATAGTGGGGTAGTTACCAAAAGCTTACTATTAGTACTTACTACTTAGGGACCTATCTTAATATAAATAAATAATATGTCTTTATTTCATATGAAGACATAATAGAGGGACCTAATAAAAAATATCCATTTTTCACAAATAAGTATCACAACCATCATCACCCAACCTAACATAATAATAATAATAATAATAATAATACTATCTGAAAACGCCATTTTAGTTTCTTGAAAATAATGCTTGATTGACGAAAATGACCTTCAAATAATTCACGTGGTTCAAATAATAATTCACAAGCCCCAAATTAACAAGCACAGAAAACAAATAATAAAAACGTGACCGAAAAGGAATGTGAGTAGATCCCCGAAATTGGTCGCGTTATAAAATTGGAAACACGTTTCTTTTAATTTTGTTTGTTTTGAAATTTAAACCTAAAACAGAACAAAAGTTTCGTGTTGGAATTTTGTGGAAAAACATTGACCAAACACCCCCAAAAAAAAAAAACATTGAATTATTATTGATTTCCTTCTTTGATGTTGATTAAATGTTCTATGTTATCATTTTTTATTGATGTGGTTTATGTTGAATTAATTTTTAAAAAAAAATCAAATAAAAACAAATCAAATGTGTAGTAGTGAGTATCAATTAGTCGGGTCGATAAAATCTCTTATGTTGAAAATAGTAAGTTCGTAATTCAAATTCCGCTTACATAAATGTGAAGATTTAGACAATAATTCAATAACCATCGAGACGTAATGAAAAATTAAAAAGATCTTATACAATAAACAATTTATTGTAAACAATTTATTTTTTCATAAAAAAGAAAACAAATTGAAAGATTTATAGACGTTTAAAAGTAGGAGATGAATGGGGGGCCCTTTATGTTTCATAAGGACACTCTAGAATACACTAACTACACATGATTGCACTAATTTGCTTATATTCTAATAATCCATTTGGTCCACTTTATTAAAGTAGTCTATTCATTTCCAAGCTTGTGGGACCCTTAATTTTTTTTTTTAATTTTTTAAACTTCTTTCTCTAAGTGTAAAAAAAAAAAAAAAAAAAAAAAAAAATGTTTTGCCCTTGATTCTTTTCTATGCCTGCAAGCCAATGATCACCAATAACCCAACCGTTTGATATAATTGTGATTTTATTAAGTATTATTAGGTAAGCATAAAATTTTATAGGAGATTTGGGTGAAAATTAAAAAATAAAATAAAAAAAAAAAAAAAAAAGGCAGCCTGTGATTGGCCCACTTTTTTGTCAGAATTATGAAACCAAAACACTAATTAATTTATTTTGGATAGGTTGGCAATTTTATAAAAACTTTAATATTTTAAAAAGATTTTCACAATTTCACATTCATAAATTTTTCACAACTATCCCACCTCAAATATTTCCTTAAATTATTCTAATATAACAACCAAAAGACCTAAGATGTAACACTTGAATATGAAAAATACAACAAAAAAATGTGGAATTTAATAATTATAATTTGCTTGGCCATTTTAAGATTTTGGGTTGTAATTAATTTTCTTTTATGTGATTGGATAGTAAAAATAATTAATTATGATAGGCTGGCAAAGCAAAGCAAAAAAGGGAAAAAAAAAAAAAGAAAAAAAAAAAACTGACCTCAATAAAAGCTGTCTTCAAAAGCCTACCAGCAACAGCAGTAATATTTGCAGTAATGATTTTGAGCTTTAAAGATTCAAAGGCCTCACATAATTTAACCATTGTGTCTGTTCTTTTGCTACAAGTTATGCTCACCACCAATATCTTTTCCCCCATTGTCTCTATCCTAAGCTGCATGCCCAAATAAATAACACAATAATTAGTAAATTAAATTTCTTTTTTTCTTTTTTTTTTTTTAATTTTAATCAAGAGACAAAAAAAACAAAATGCTTACTTCAAGAACTTCAACAGGAGCTGTTCTTGATCCTGCAGAATCATAATACTGCTCAATTTTCTTCTTCTTTGGTCTCAACAAAACAGGCAGCTCTTGCTCAAAATCAAACCCTAAATTCTTCTTTGATTTCCCAGATTCAAGCTCCATTATTTCCTCTTGAATTCTCTTCTCTTGTTCATGCAACTCTTGTATGTAATCTATAGCATCCTTGATTATTGAAGCCTTATCCATCTGCATCATCTCCAAATTCAAAATCAATCCAAAACTCAATATGATCATCAAGATCAACAAAAACAAACAAAATTAAACTAAAAGAAATGTCACCTTGCTGATGTTGGGCACAACAGCCCTCAGAGCAAACAGCCTATCATTAAGCTTCTTCCTCCTATTCCTCTCGGAAACAATATTCTTCGACGCCGCAGACGACGCTGCCCCGTCCGGCGAACTCGAATCATAGTACCCGGAAAACGCCTCGTCAATTGCCCATCTGCCCATCGACATAAATCCCAATACCCATTTTAATTCATTACATAAAAATGAAACAAAAAATTAATTAATTAATTAAAAAAAATATCACTAGTCTACGAACGACGTACGTGTCAAATTCTTCATTTTGGAGAAACATTTTGGTTTCCCAGTAATGTTGATACTCTTGTTGATACTCATCACCAATGTTCTCCATAATTATTAGGAAAAAAAAAAAAACCTGAAGGATTCTCAATTTGTTGTGATGAAATGAAAGTAGACTGCTAGAGTTTGAGTCTCTGCTTTTTCTTTTTTCTTTTTTGGGGGATTGGGGATTGAAGACGAGTGGAGTTACTATATATAGAGGGGGAAGTGAGTGAGAGCTGTTAAATTAAATTAAATTTTCAGTGAAATTATATTTAATTAGATCACGTGGGTATTTTTTATTTTTTATTTTTGTTTTATGTTTACTTCCTTCGAGGAAAGATCTTAACCGTCCACTGTGTTTGTGGTCTTTAATGTCGCGTAAAGATACCACGTATTTTTTTTTAATTAATTTATGTTCACGCTCTGTGTATTGTGGGCGTATTGTACGCTCTTAATAATTGTCCCTGTCCGTTTAAGATAGTTTGAGGCTTTGAGCGACCAATTAATAATAACATCTGGGTCCCTTGATTCTTGTCATATTACCAGTAAAATGACACTTGGCATTTGTTTGTAATATGGGTCCTACCGTTTTTCATATTTTTAATGTGGGTGGGCCTTACCAAGTTACCATTATTTCATTTAGTATTTTTTAGTATATCACACCCAATCAGTAGAGGTGTTCACGGTTCGGTTCGGTTCCGGTTCCGAATTGGAACCGAACCGAATAATTCCGGTTCGGTTCCGGTTCCACACTTAAGTGGAACCGAAACCGTAACCGGAACCGGAACCGAACCGTTCGGTTCTGGTTCCTTTCAGTTTTTTTTTTTTTTAACTTTTTTTAAAATAAAAAATTGAGATTTAAACATTAATTGACTAAAAAAGTTGAGATTTAAATTTTACGGTTCCAACCGATTCGGTCAGGATAAGAACCCTAACCGAACCAGTCATGTTTCGGTTCGGTTCCGATTCGGTTCCAACCGATTTGATTCCGGTTCCGAACCGGAACCTTAGCCGGGTCTACCAACCAGAATATCATGTGCATCAAAGCGTTACTACATCTCTTCAAGGAAATAGCATTCCCTTTTCAAATATAATTTCTTCAAATAGTATTTTTATAAGTAAAGTTTTTAACAAAAATTATTTAGGTTTTTGGTTTTTAATGAAAGCTCTTAATAAGAATTGTAAATTTATTTTAATGAATAAGTTTTTTTAAATTCATTGTGTTAAAAGAAATAAAATAATATTGTAAAATAAAATAAATATATAATTTATAATTTAACTCTCTTTTAAAAGCTTTACATCATCTACTCTCAAAGGCCTGAGTTTTTGTTAATAATGACAAAATAATTTTTTTTTAATTCTCAAAAACTAAATTCTAAATGTAATCAAATACCACCAAACCATTTTAGAAAGAACTTTTGGGATTACTTTTTTTGTCTAGCCAAATGTGATTTTTTTAATCTCAAAAACTCTTTTAAAATTTTTTAGTGATGTTTTGTTGTATTTTGAGTATAACTTTTGGAGGTTAGAGTCTAATTAGACTCTATTAGATAAAGCTCAAAATTTAGACTTTTAAAAATAGACTCTGTAAAAAATTTTAAAATAGATAAATAACATCTATATTATATTTCAAGTAATTATTTCATTCATTTCACAATACAACTTTAAAAAATTATTAAAATAATTTTATAATTTTTAATAAAAATTATTATTCACAATCAAACAACTAATTTTTTGTGGTAAAAAACTATGTGTACTAATAAAAACTATGATACTTAAAGAATCTCTCTATTAGAATAAGTTATATTAAACAAAGCGTAATACAAGCATAATTTGATTGTGATATCCTTAAAATATTTTAAACAAATAAATTTACCATAAATTAATATAATAGTCAAATCATTTATTTTATTTACAGTTTCTTTGAAGATATCATAGATGACACATGACAGGGACTTGCATAGTGAAGGAAATATCATGTATTTAATTCCACTAAAATTTAGGGATACTAATGTTATTACTACCTACGTAAAGGAAAGTGCGTGCGTGTAAATCGCGCTTATAAGAGAGTAAGGTTGTGTTTGTTTTATGTAATTTTTATATTTGTGTAATTAGCACGTACGGAGATTGTCGAATATCGGTGGATTGAGTTGAGGCTCCTATTTTTTGGTAACTGTCGAATATCACCACCGTTGGATTTGACAGTATGTGGACCGTTAATCTTGTACTCTATCAAGGAGACCTATGATAAAAAAAAATCTCAGAGATTCTCATAATATTTTTATCAATTACGATTTATTTTATTATTTTTATAGGATTATGCTAAAATAATTTATTTTTGTAAAATTTTAATATCACTTTTATGGGAAATGAAAAAAATTATCAAAACATTAATGATTTTTTTCTTGTTCCTATCAAAATTTTTATAAAATAAATTTTTAATGAGTGGCCTAATAACACTCGTTAGCATTTCTCATTTTTATAATATCACAAAACATCCTTCTTGAGGTCCAAAATTAAAGGAATATTTTCGGTTTTTTCATATTAATCTTATGAAAATATAATATTTTTATATAAATTTATTACAAAATCTATGATTTAGTCCATTTATTTATTTATTTGATTATTTCTCATTAAATTAACATTTCTCATTAGAGTTGCCAATTGGTCCGTCTTGAAAGTCATACTGAATTGTTCAGGATCTGAAATCCCGATCAGAATTTGAAATTTTTAGCCAAATGTTAGAATTTTTGATAAAATTTATCTCAAATCCAACCTGAGTTTTCATTCGGGTTAAAAAATCATCTTGGTTCCCGACCGTAATTATTTTATTCTTATATTTTAATTATTTTGATGAATTAATAATAATGCAAAAATATTAATTGTTTTGTCATACAAATAAATATGTAAATTATAAAATTTTGTTTTGACTTTTGACCACAGATGTATTTATGAAAATATTAGATGAATGAGTGATATATAGTGTAAACATTATGGAGAAATGATATTTTTCCTAAATAAATCTAAAAAACAGACGATTTTTCATTATCAATCTTAATTTTTTTGTTTGAAAAAAATACTAAATAGGATTTTCAACCAATCAACTCGAGATTATTAATGAAAATTGATATGGAAATTGCATTTTTTAAAGTCTTATATTCATAATCAAGATGGAAATAAAATTCACAAATTTCTGACATATCCTTATCTATTGACAACTGTTGGAAATAATGGAGGCATAAGTAAATTAGAGAATATGAAAATGACTTTGATAGTGTAGTCAATATCCTTAAGGAATTAATGTCCTCACTATAAGTGCTTCCGGGTTTATGGCAATATCCCTCCAGTATTTCTACAAAGCCTGAACATAAATTATAGATAGCAAATCTGGAATTTATCCAAAAAAACACAAAAGAATTAATGTCCTCACTATAAGTGATTTCTACAAAGCCTGAACATAAATTATAGATAGCAAATCTGGAATTTATCCCAAAAACACAAAAGAAGTTGTAGAGAAAGAGAGAAGATTTTCTGTATATATCGAATTCTGGAATTTCATTGGCATTTATAAATCTTAGGCAACCCTTGGCAAGGGACAATTCATTTCCAATTAAATTGTCATAACAGTTAACATAAATTAATTAAAATAATTAATTTCGGAAAAGTATTAATTGGTAATTAAAGTGCTCAAGTGCCTATCTTTGGAGAAAATCTTTGGTACAACAGTGGTACCACTTTATCCATGCAACAAACCAATCATCATTTTCCATGCGTGTTAAAAAGTCAAAAAACAACTAAAAAATAGGAAGAAAATTAAACATGTCAATTTTAATTGATTGGTGGTACCTATGCATGGCAGAAAAGCCCGGGCCCGGCCCGGCCCGGGATATGAAAATCCCGGGCCGGGCCCCAAAAATCGAGCCCGACCCGGCCCGGGCCGGGCTCGGCCATTTTAGCCCGGGCCCGGCCCGGCCCGGGCTTAAATAAAAAAATAAATAATTTTTAATTATAAAATATATATTATATAATAAATTTCTTATATTTATAATTTTTATAATAAAAAAATCGGGTCCAGGCTTAAAATAAATAAATAAATATTTTTATTTATAAAATATATATATATTTATATAATAAATTTTTATTTTTTTAATTTTTATAATAAAAAAATCGGGGCCGGGCCGGCCCGGCTCGGAGACAGCCCGGGCCGGGCTTTTTCCGGGCCCGGGCCAAATTTTTTTTTGCGGGCTCGGGCCGGGCTTATCAAAGCCCGGCCCGAGCCCGGCCCGTTGCCATGCATAGTGGTACCACATCATCCATACCACTGTTGCACCAAAGATTTACTCATATCTTTGACTATATAATATATAATAAGGTTATTACGTTTTACTATTAAAGTTATGATAAAATAACAATTTGGTACTATGAATATTAAATATTACATTTTACTATAAAACTTATATAAAATTTAACATTTTACTACTTTTTCATCTAAACCGTTAGTTGACCTTTAAAAATACTGTTTTATCTAGGGGTGTTCATGGGTCGGGTCAGGTCATATTTTTTTGAAATTTTTGAGACCCGATCTGATCGGATCACGCGAGTCCAAAATCTGAACTAAAAATTTGAGAGGTGAAACCCGATCGGGTCAGGACGTCCAAAAAAAAAATTATGAATTAATTATTTTAAAATATAAATATTAGTTATTTTATGTCACAAAATTATCATATATATAAAGTTTCAAGACAATAAAAGTAATAAATAAATTAAATAATAGTGAAAACTTTAAAAAATAATAAATTTTTAGAAAAATAATAAATTTTTAGAAAAATAATAAAAATATGATAGTTTCGGGTAGGGTCGGGTTTTAATGTCAAACTCGTGACCCAACATGAAAATTTAGGGTTGGTTCGGGTTAACCCGAAAACTCATTATTTTTTTATGAAACCCGCGCGGATTGAATCGGATCGGGTTGCAGGTTGAACCGACCATATGAACACCCATAATTTTATCCTCAAAATAAAATAAAAGTAAAAATTATAATTATACCATTTAAAAAAATATATCTAAATCTTATACCAATCGGGTCTTAAAAATTTCAAAAGACCCGACCCATGAACACCCCTAAATAAAACATTCTTTTTAAAGGTCAACTGACGGTCAACTAACGGTTTAGATGGAAAAGTAGTAAAATGTTAAATTTTATATAAGGTTAGTAGTAAAGTGTAATATGTTAATATTCATAGTACCCAATTGTTATTTTATCATAACTTTAATAGTAAAACGTAAATAACCATATATAATATTAATTCATAGCCCCAAGTGCCAAATTTGTGTTTCCCTCCAAAATTCCCACCAATCAATTTGAATCAAATTGATGCAATAAATACATTTAAACACTTATTTCCTTTTGTAACTTTTAGATTTGTGATTCATTTGTTCTATTATTTTCTCATAACTTAATCACTAACTATCTAACAATAACTCTACCTACAAGCATCTTGATATGATCACATAATGTTGGTACGTCAAAGCTTCAAGAAGGATTTGTGTAAGGTGATAAAATGATGTACTTTTATATTAAAACATAGGTCATTTGGCTGTAAAATATAAATTAATTTTATTGTTTATACCAAAGATGTGAAGGTTGGTCGGACCGGTTGAACCGAGACTCGATCTAAGTTTCGATTCGGGTGATCCCAAAACACCTTTTAGCAGTTGAACCGGCCAAAAACTCATCGAACCGGCCGGTTCAACCTTTAAACTGATGACCCGATATGGGTTCAATTGGTTTTTAGGCCATTTCTTAAATTTTTTATTATTAATTTAGGTTTTTAATATATTTTTTGTAAAAAAATAATAAAAGAATATAATTTATTAGTGATATCGGGTCGATTCGACCTCTGATCCTTGACCCTCTTGCTATTTCGAATTGATTGATCAGTTCGGGTTTTAAAATACTGATTTAGACACATAATTTGCGTCATAATAGGATGGTACGATGCGACATTAACGTGCTCGAATTGAACGAAAATGACGCAATTAATTACGTCAATGTTTTCATATTAGCTGTTTATTTGACATTAACAATGTCGTGTTTTGGTATGTTTAAATTTAATGATTCTTATTCATATTAATCAGAATTTTGTTGTATTTATTTTCTGACATGACCTGCCAACAGGAATTAATAATAAACAATAAGAATAAAAACAAATAATTAAATAACTTTATAACTTTTCAAATGGTGTTTAGTAAAGAATCAATACCATATGGCAAAATATTTAGTTGACAAAAAATAAATGGTAAAATATTTAGATTTTGTTCTTGTGAGTAATTAAAATTTTAATTGAGGAATTAGTTATTAGATCCACTTTTGTTTTTAGCGGTGATATCTTCACACTCTATGCTGAATTTAATTTCATCACACATCAATTAAACGTCACTTAAAAGAATTGAAACCACGTCATAGTGAAACGTTAATAATAATTTTTAGGTAAAAATACAAAACTCACCCTCTAACTTTCACGTTTTTTCATTACAGTCCTCTAACTTTCAGTTTTGTCAATTCAGTCTTCTAACTTTCAATTTTTGTCAATTCAGTCCTTGGTTACAAATCCGTTACTGTTGCCGTTACTGCTGCCAAAACGACGACGTTTAACGGTGGACTGAATTGACAAAAATTGAAAGTTAGAGGACTGAATTGACAAAACTGAAAGTTAGAGGACTGAAATGAAAAAACGTGAAAGTTAGAGGACTAAAATGAAAAAACGTGAAAACTAGAGGGTCAGTTTTGTATTTTTTATACCTTAATTTAGGCCATATTAATTATTTTTCTTTTTCTTATTTTTTTAAATAGTAAAAGAAAAAGAAAATAGGCTACAACTGTTAAGAAAATTAATAAATATAATTTTAATGATAACAAGAAAAAAATTATATTCCAACAATTACATTTCAAAATGTAATTTTAGAGATTACATTTCAAAGATAAGTGATGTATTTTTTAATTTTTAATATTTGATTTGACAATGTAATTTATAAATATAATTTTAATGTAATTGAACAGTAATCTCTAATGTCTCACGAAAATGTTAAAGATAATGCTTGTTCAGGATCGACCTTCATCAGATCATTATTTCTTGAATGAATACGAATTTTTTTTTTAAAGTAAATGGGTTGTTACTTAGCTCACTAATTACTTGTCTAATGTTGGAATTTGTTTTCAATTTATATTATTATTAGTAGTAGTACAATATTAAATTAGTTTGGTCAATTCAGTCCTCTAACTTTCACGTTTTTTTTTCATTTTAGTCCTCTAACTTTCAGTTTTATCAATTCAGTCCTTTAACTTTCAATTTTTGTCAATTCAGTCCTCCGTTAAACGGCGTCGTTTTGGCAGCAGTAACGGATTTGTAACGGATGACTGAATTGACAAAAATTGAAAGTTAGAGGACTAAATTGACAAAACTGAAAATTAGATGACTGAAATGAAAAAACGTGAAAGTTAGGGGCGAGTTTTGCATTTTTGCCTAATTTTTATTCTCTTTTAAAAAGAAATAAGATTTTATGCATGTGTTATTATTATTATTATTATATTTCAAAAGCATTGCAGTTTGCAAGAACAAAAACTACAAAAGTGATTTTTAATGCCAAAAATTCTATTTATTTATTTATTTTATGTTAGTTTGGTTGAAACTTTTTTTATAACTTTTAATTTTATAATAACGCAATTCCTAAATGAGCGGGATTTGAATCACAGTTCTCTTATTTATATTTAATAGATTTTACCACATGAATTAGTTCACACTCAAATATTCGATTATAATTTGAGTAAAGTTTTTGAAAATTAAAAGAAGTTATTCTGTATCAACCTAACGAAACTCGAATTTGGAGCATTTAAGAGCAAAAATTGTATAGTTTTATTTGAAAGTTAAATTATCTATTATTTGTACATGTTTCTTTTCATAACTTGACTTGAAAAAATTTGTCAATTAAAATAATTAATTTTAATAAAAATTCTCGTTGACAACCAAACAACTTAAAATTATATTGCAAAAGCTTTATCAGTATAATAACTATTTCTGAAGAAGTTTTATTTTAAAAAACTATATTAAATGGAGCTTAAATCACATTTTCATGTAATTTTAAAATAAGTTTTTACTTTATTTGGACAATTTTTATAGTATTTAAGTCATTTAATGCTAATCGGTTGATAAATAACTTAAAATTAACGGAAAAATATTTAATGACAATGATTAAAACTTATGTTGACGAGTGATTTTCGTCACAGGCGCAGTTTCGAGATAACCCTCCTGAGACAATCCGTATTCAACATAGAATTTGTTTGGTTATGGGGAGACCAAAGGCAAATATGGTAAAAGGCAAGAAATAAACACACAAAGTCGTCAAAAAGAGTTTTAGCGTGGTTCGGCGGAGCGAGTCCTGCCTACGTCAACGGGGACAAAATGGTGGGGGTTATTTTATTACTGAAACTAACTCGGCCGACCTGTTTGGGGTGAGGTCTAATCGAAACCGAGCTGTTTGCCTTTCAGATTTTTACAAGTGGTGCTCATCCTCTCTTTGCTACAAGTTTCGCTATCTATTTTTCTATCTCATCTCACAAGTGAATTTGACTTCTTCTTATATACTCAGAGAATTACAACATTGTTCCTCTAGCTTCGTGACATTTCCCGCGCGGTCTTCGACTGATTGACGGGCTCTCTACCTCAAGATCGTTGTCGCCGAAAGCAAGCGTGTCGTCTAAAGGCCTGTCACATCAATCTATTTTCTCAACTGCCACACGCAACAATTATGATGCAAGCTTGGAAAGATCCTCCAAATAATGACACGTGTTGGAGGGAAAAGTCCAACTACTCTGATCCCACGTCGGTCTTCAAGAGGTCGGCCAAATGATCTGCCGATCTGCCAAAACTGTTCCCGTTCTGACCCGAAATATATGAGTTTATCCGCTTGTTCCAGGAGGTAAGATAAACCCAAAACGAGCCGCTGGTCTACTGTGGTCGGCCTCGGCTATGATGTTGTCGGTTTCTGAAATTTGTGTCATATTGTGTCCTCTGGTCGGCTGGTCCGAGAAGGAAGTGTTCGAACTCTCTGACTGTCCGAGAACTGACTAATATACCTGGTCCCCCAAGAAATGGGAAGTTCCCTCTCTGCCCTTGCCGAACTGTTCAAATATTTTAGTTGCATAAATCTCCATCAACAACTTATATTTTCAAAATCGTATGAATTTGTTGATGGTGTTTTCAGGACCTATGATATTTAAGGAGTACGGCAGGGGTAAAAAGGGTAATTCCCTTCTCGGTCGAAATCATTAATGCCGACCCGAGCACATGAGTGTTATAAAGCCAACAGGTAGAGACCGAACACTTGATGATAGGTGACCGACCACTTTGGTTCGGATGACCGAGCATTATTAGATCGGTAGCAACATTCTCAGTTCAAATGACCATTATGACTGACCTCATGAAGACCGAGCATATGGCGAGGCGTGCTCCGGAAGTTGACACCCTATTCTTGCGGATAAGATGACAAGTTATCCTACTTTCATGAGGAAAACTGGTGAGTCAGAGTCCTAATAGGATAAATGAAGTAAATGTAGTTTTGACTATGAATCCTTATGTGAAAATGAAATTGTTTCAACTAAGAAATTCTTGTAGGAGAGAGAATCTGATTTCTTCACTATTATAAATAGGAGGGTAGAGTGTGCGTAAGAAGGGGGAGAATGAGAATCAATATCAAGATCATTACGATCAGACTTGTAAACACAAGAGATATCAGAGAAGCATATATTCGCAATAAAAGTATCATTCGTTTTGTGCCCGTGGACGTAGGTGAGATCTGATCCGCCGAACCACATTAAATCTCTTTGTTGATTGGCGTATTTATCTGTCTTTTGCTAAATTTGCTTTTGGTTTCCCCTTAACCGAACAAATTCACTATTGAGGGAGGATTATCTCGGGAGTAATATTCTCATATTGCCCTGAGACCAAAATCAGCCGTCAATAGTTGGCGCCGTCTGTGGGGAATCCAACAAAAAGTGGCTCACGTATTAAGACGATGGCAGAATGTGGAAATCATCAGTCGTCGGGGAGTTCAACAGCAGAATGGATGGAGAAAATAGAGGAAAATATGTTCCCGTACGATTTAGCTGACCAATGGATCCGTGAAATGCATAGCACGAGGAGGGATGATACCCTCGTGGCATTTAATTGCTCCAGTGTTACCGAGCATAAGGAGGAACATTCCCTTAATGCTTCAGACACTCTTTGATCCCTACCTATTTGGTCATTTGGATCCGTGAGATGCATAGCATGAGGAGGGATGATACCTTCGTGGCGTTTGCTTGCTCCAGTGTTACCGAACATAATAAGGAAAATGCCTTTAATGTCTCAGACACTTTTTGATCCATATTTCCTTGATCATTCGGATCTGTGGGAAGCATAGCACTGGGATGGACGATACCCTCGTGGCGATTGCTTGCTCCAGTATTATCGAACATAAGGAGGAAAATGCCCTTAATGTCTCGGACACTCTTTGATCCATATTTCCTTGATCATTCGGATATATGCGAAGCATAGCACGGGGAGGGATGATACCCCCGTGGCGATTGCTTGCTCCAGTGTTACCGAACATAAGGAGGAAAATGCCCTTAATGTCTCAGACACTCTTTGATCCATATTTATTTGATCATTCGGATCCAAGAGAAGTATAGCAAGGGAAAGGATTGTGCCCTCGTAGCGTATGCTTGCTCCAGCGTTGTAAGGATGAGCCCTCGAACAGTACACAGGCTCCATGGAGACCTGAAGTATAGAGGATGTGCCCTTACCATTTTAAACGCTCTTTGATCCAAATCCTGGTTCGTCGGGACTCTGAATTGAAAGATTCATAATTGTGTTTTGGAGACCTCGGACATGACACTGTTTTGAGGCATCCATGTTGTTGTTTATACTTGCGAAACGTTTTGCTCTGGGATAAGTGCTAGGTCACCCCCGCCTTTTAATTTTATTTTCCAAAGTTTTGTTTTTGTTTTTCGTTGGTCTGACAAGGGGACGCCCGTGCCAGATTCGGTAGGGCTTCAAAAAGTTGATTCACTTCCATTCTGAATAAGTCCCAATGATTAATCGGCTCGGGGCTGGATTCGTTCCGCAGATGCCATATGTTTCTTTCCGACTCGGGTCTGCTCTTGTACCCCCGAGACCGATGTATCTTTCCGGCTCGGGTCTGCTCTTGTACCGCCGAGACCGATGTCTCTTTCCAGTTCGGGTCTGCTCTTGTACCACCGAGACCGATGTCTCTTTCCGGCTCGAGTCTGCTCTTGTACCGCCGAGATCGATGTTTGTTTCAGCTCGGGGTCGAGATACGTCCCACCGAGTCGGCTTCTTTGGACTAGGGATGTGACATTCCCCCAGAGCCAAGTCTTTCTTTCAGCTCGGGGTCGGGTTACGTCCCACCGAGTCGGCTTCTTCGGACTGAGGATGTAACATTCCCCCAGAGCCAAGTCTTTCTTTCAGCTCGGGGTCGGGTTACGTCCCACCGAGTCGGCTTCTTTGGACTGGGGATGTAACATTCCCCCAGAGCCAAGTCTTTCTTTTAGCTCGGGGTCGGGTTACGTCCCACCGAGTCGGCTTTTTTGGACTGGGGATGTAATATTCCCACAGAGCCAAGTCTTTCTTCAACTCGGGGTCGGGATACGTCCCACCGAGAGACTTATCATCGGTATGGGATCGGAGCATCTCCCCCATGGTCGGCCATCTATTGGTCTGGGGAGGTGACATTCCCTCAGAGCCAAATATTTTTCTCATCTCGGGGTTGAGTTACGTCCCACCGAGTCGATCGTCATCAGCATAAGGGCAAGGCATTTCTCTCTGCGGTTCCTGGAGTGACCACCGACGGATTCATCGACACACCATCATTTTTTATAGTTCCCGGCATCAACTCGCAAACTCGTTGTTACCGAGAACTAGGGGACAGATGTTGATTGTGTTTTCAGGACCTATGATATTTAAGGAGTACGGCATGGGTAAAAAGGGTAATTCCCTTCTCGGTCGAAATCATTAATGCCGACCCGAGCACATGAGTGTTATAAAGCCAACATGTAGCGACCGAACACTTGATGATAGGTGACCGGCCACTTTGGTTCGGATGACCGAGCATTATCAGATCGGTAGCAACATTCTCAGTTCAAATTACCATTATGACCGACCTCATGAAGACCGAGCATATGGCGAGGCGTGCTCCGGAAGTTGACACCCTATTCTTGCGGATAAGATGACAAGTTATCATACTTTCATGGGAAAACTGGTGAGTCAGAGTCCTAGTAGGATAAATGAAATAAATGTAGTTTTGACTAGGAATCCTTATGGGAAAATAAAATTGTTTCAACTAAGAAATTCTTGTAGGAGAGGGAATCTGATTTCTTCACTATTATAAATACAGGGGGAACGCATAGGTAAAGGCGGAGTTGAGTTGAGAGGATGATCAACATCAGAATAAGCATCAATATCATTATTATCAGACTTGTAAACACAAGAGATATCAGATAAGCATATCTCAGTAATAAAACATCGTCCGTTCTGTGCCTGTGGACGTAGGTGAGATCTGATCCGCCGAACCACATTAAATCTCTTTGTTGAATGGTGTATTTATCTGTCTTTTGTTAAGTTTGCTTTTGGTTCCCCCATAACCAAACAAATTCACTATTGAAGGAGAATTGGCCTGGGGTAATATTCTCATATTGCCCTGAGACCGAAATCAGCCGTCAACAGAATTAAAATGTAATTTTGACAATATATAAAGTAGCAATTCTCACAGCGTTATTTTCCTACTATTATTTCACTGTAAGAGAGTGAGAGACACGCAGACTTGAAAAAAAGAATTAATAATAAAAAAGATAAATTTTAAGGAGCTGTTTTTTTTTTTAATAATAATAATATTAATTATTATTTTTCTAATGCTAATGAAGCCAAGTTTGAAATCATAATGTAAGAACGTGTTTTTGCTTTACCTTGAAACAAGGCAAGGGAATGATTGACAATCGCCCTAACCTCGAACAATTCAAAGTACATAAATTTATTGGTATGAAATTTTTGTAGAAAAATATAGACTTAGATGCTAAATATTATGATGGATCAGTAGACATTAACGTAATTTGGAGAATCTTGACACATACGGTCAGTTATGATATTTAAATTTGATTTAAAATTAAAGCCTCCGAATATAATAAAAATTCAATTTTTAGTATATAATAAATATATTTTTTTAATCATTTATTACAAAAATTTTATTTTAAGAACTCATTTATGATCCTATAAAATTGAAGAAAAATTAATACCACACCTGCGTAAGTGGAATCTATTAGATGCCAAATACAAAAATTTTCATTAACTTCAAATGTTTATTGTTTATTGTTTTTTGATTTTAGTACCGTTCACAAAGGACAAAATTGATTGACTATTCTTGTTTCCTTGTGATTATACTTTGTGGATTTGTCCCACGATAGATGGCATAATTTTCCCATATCAAGATAATTTTTTTATTTTATTTTTTTAAAAAAAAAGGGTAACCATTTAGGGTAAATAATTATTAGCTTTTTGCCAAAAATCAATCACACATTTTTTTATTTTTTTTATTTTTGTTTAGGGCTGACTATAACGAGTATATATTTAAGTTTTGATACTCACGGAGAATAAATCTTCATCTTTTCAATTTTAACAACCAACCACGTTCATACTAGGTGGTCTTTATTTTCAATTTAGAATACTAAGTATAACTGTATTATTTGGAAATTTCTAATTATTATAAATGTAGCTAGAGAAATTGGTATAAAATCTCAAATACGGACTGAAATTTAGGATTCTGTATAATTTAATAAGGAATTTGAGAAGATTTTTTTTATCATGATTAAAAAATCAAATCGAAATTTGGAACGAAAAATTATCTCAAATCCATAAAAAAAATTTACTTAAAAAATATGAATATCCGATATGACTTCTCATTCTGATTATATGATCTGATTGAGATTTATAATAATTTTTTTATTTGTATTATATAAATAAACATATCTTGTCACTCGACCAATTACCCGAATGCAATATGGGAGAGTGAAAATTCTAAAAGTTTATTGTAAAAATCATAAAATTACAATTCTTTTTTAATGCTTTTTTTTTTTTTCCCAAAATACCCTTTTCTTCTAACTAAATCATCTACCCTTCTATTTATTTCTCATCTCCGTTAAGACTTCAATTATTGCAGCAACTCCCAATCAATCTCTCTCACACACACACTATGTGTCGTTTGCAATAATGTGTTTAGGGAAATTATCACTGCAGTAATATTTTTGGGTAACATTTCTATTATTATAACAATAAATAATTATTAATGTAATTTTCTCGGATAAGTGTTTCTATTATAACAGCAAGCTTTTAAAGGATAATTATGAAAAAAATTAACGATGAAATATAGATTATCAGAGAATAATATGATTAGCGTGTAATTAAGAGTTGTCATTCCACAGCAAAATTATTGTCCATGTCCCTGCCTACAGGGTGGCGATCTTCTTCTCTTCAGTGTGTTTTGATTGATGATAGTACGAAAAAACAGGATCCTCACAATTTGGCATTTTATTTATCTTCCTCTTTTGTTGATTTTATTAGGGGTGAGCAAAACCGGTTTCGGTTCCGGTTCCGCATAGAACCGGAACCTACCCGGAAAAAATCGGTTCCTAATTAAGTGGAACTGGAACCTACCCAATTAAATAGGGTACCCTATTATTCGGTTCCAATTCGGTTCCGGTCCGGTTCTGGTCCGGTTCCGAATTCCCTTAACTTCAGCAGCTGCATGCTCAAAATTACTGATTGAGAAGTGAAAGCAGAGCAAAATAAGCAAAGTGAACAGAGAGTTAAGCAAAGAATCTGAAATATGAGTGCAAGTTTAGCAGTAACAGCCATTTTTTTGTAGTATGGGCACTACCATGCAAGATTATGACATCCAATATGTGAAGGAAAGTGAATTTGACAGAAAGCAAAGTGTTTGCCATTTTTTTGTAGTATGAACACTACTCATCTTTTATTGCCTGATGCCAATATTGATACTGTAATGCTTCTTTCACAGTATCTGGTTCCTTGCTGATTTAAGGCAGCAGTAATGGAGATCAATCAATTACCCTTTATAAAATTGGGTATCGAATTCGGTTCTAAATTCGGTTCCGGTTCCGGTTCTATGGTCCGGTTCCGGTTCCGTTTATTTTGAAACCGGAACCGGACCGGTTAAAAATCAGTTCCATCTATTTGGAATCGGAACCGGACCGGTTACAACCGATTTCGGTTCCAAACCCGGATTTCCGGTCCGGTTCCAACCCGGAACCGGTGTGCTCACCCCTTACCGATGTGGTATTATTGTCAGTGTGAATGCAAACGTCAATTGGCGACGGGTCTTAATTCGTTGAATTTTGACTATTCATTACAACATAGTGATTGGCGAAGACTTTAGTTTACTTCTATTGTTGTTATGTTGCCATCATGATCGTTGATTCTAATTTGCATTTCCACTTCAATTCTTACTATTAATTCTTTTTTTTTTAAGGGGGAAAAAATAAATTATTCGTTAAAATGTATAAATTATCCATTTCATTTATGAAAAATTATATGTTTTTTATCTCATAAAAGTGAACATATATGAAATTTCAAGTGGGAAATGAAACAATTTCAAAAAAATTCATAATAAATAGTATTTAAGTTATTTATCAGATAGAAAAATGATATTTTCTCTTAACAATTAATTATATGACAATAATGTTTTTTTAACATTGTATAAAATGCTTACTTCTAAATTAGAGAAATTAAATTTTATAACATATATGTCTAATCATAATCTTTTGAAAGAAATTACATTGATTGAGCATACAAATCAGTTCGATTAAAAATACATAAATTGCAACAAAACTTTAAATTAAATTATTTTATTTTATTAATTTAAATCGAACCAAAGCATCATTATAATTTGTTCCCATTCTCATTACTTACTTTTTCTTTTTCATTTCTTTTCTTTTAAGCAGTTGTAAGCAAGCACTCAATGACTCAAAATCACTTCTACGCATCTTTTTATGCTAATTTTAAATATAAAATTAATTATTTCAATACACGTAATGCTTCGTGAATTCTAATGACATCATCATTCGATGTAACATTGACGTCATTGATTTTTGGTCCCTACATTTTGGCCATTGTCAGAATCAAAGATAAGACTTTTAATCTTTGATAACGTGATTGGAAGAAACATGCATGACAAGACAAATAAATATCTCTTATCGTTTATGATTCAAATCTGAAAATTACTTCTTCCACCCCTGGTCTCCCTCAAAATGACTTATTTATCCCCTCTCCAAAGAGTTCATTTTGATTGACTTTTGATATAAATTATTTAATAAAAATTATTAATTAATTAATCAAAATAAATCTTAAGGAAATATTTCAAATATATCTCTTTTATCATGTACATTCCGTAAATCTTAAGGAAATAAAATATTTTTATTTTTTTAATAAAATTCTTCTAATTTCTTATATTTATATTTTTTTTCTCTTATACTTATTTAATAGTCTTTATATATCTATTCTCTTTTATTTGTTTAATAAATTTTATATATTGTTATTTATCTAACACTACTTATAAAATATAATAATTAAATAAATAAAAGAGAGGAAAAAATAAATGAGATAAAAAAATAAAAGAATCTAATCAAAAAAATAATATAAAAGAATAAAACAAATAAATTAAAAAGTAAAAGTATTAAATAAAATTATTAAATCAAAAAAATAATTTATTTAAAGGAGTATGAGTATTATTATCATTTAAAAATTAAAATAAAAATAATTTAGTTAAATCAAATAATCAAATAAAAAAATTGGGTTTGTCATTTTTTTAAATGATAAAAGGTTTTATAGTAAATTTATGGAGGGAAAGAGAAAATAAATGAGAGGGACCTCACACATGGGGGGGGGGGGGGGGGGATAATGCACTTCAAATCTGTAGGGACTTAAGGAGACCAAAAAAAAAAATTAATAAACAGGTTGAGGATTATGAAGAATTATCGTCCATAATTTTTATACTTGTATAAACATCAAATTAATTCATTTTAATTTGAAAAATGACTCGATAATGTGTGTATAAGTGGTGGGGATTTTTATAATCTCATTTTTAATGATTTTTCTCCTACATTTTTTTAACTGACAATACGTACATGTTAATGAGAATTTTGTCCCTAATGGACGTGGCTTTGTGGTGTAAGATTCATGATCTCATCTTAAGATTCTTGGTTCGAATCTAGTGAGTGTGTTTCTCGTAAAAATTTGAGACAGTCAGAGGTTTTACCTGCTGCGCTTAAGCCAGAAATAAAATAGTTTAACGGTGAGGTTTCCAACGATTTCAAAAAAATATTAATGAAAATTTTAAATTAAGTTTATGAATAACTATTATAAGATATATGAGGGTGAATGAGCTATCTCTCCCCTTTTTTTTGAAAGAGATGGTGAAGGAGTTTGATTCAAGATTTTCAGATTATAAGTTCAAATATCGTTTACTTACCACCAAAGTTAATGATGAAATTGTAACATTTATATTACCATTTATATTTTTTCATTTATAACAAATATTAGAATTAATGGATGAAAAAAAATTAATACTATAATTTTTTACTTAAAATATAATATTTTTTACTTAAAAAAAAAACAAAAGTAAGACTAACTTCCAATTCAATGCGGGCACGACTAAAGTGCGCGTATCTACACTTGGCTATATGTTGTGAGTTGTGACACAGCAAATGCTTTATGCGCTTAAGCCCGAAATGAGTAGTTTGACGGTGAGGTTTCCAACGATTTCAAAAAAAATTAATGAAAATTTTAAATTAAGTTTATGAATAACTATTATAAGATACAATGAGGGTGAATGAGCTCTCTCTGCTTTTTTTTGAAAGAGATGGTGAAAGAGTTCGATTCAAGATTTTCAGATTATAAGTTCAAATCTCGTTTACTTACCACCAAAGTTAATGATGAAATTGTAACATTTATATTACCATTTATATTTTTTCATTTATGACAAATATTAGAATTAATGGATGAAAAAAAATTAATACTATTGTTGATGGCTGATTTCGGTCTCAGGGGCAATATGAGAATATTACTCCCGAGACAATCCTCATTCAATAGTGAATTTGTTTGGTTATGGGGGAACCAAAAACAAACTTAGCAAAAGACAGATAAATACGCCAATCGACAATGAGATTTAACGTGATTCGGCGGATCAGATCCAGCCTACGTCCACGGGCACAGAACAGACGATCTTTTTATTACTGAGATATGCTTCTCTGATATCTCTTGTGTTTACAAGTCTGATGGTAATGATATTGATATTGATACTGATGTCTCTTACGCACACTCTACCCTCCTATTTATAATAGTGTAGAAATCAGATTCATTCTCCTACAAGAATTTCCTAGTTGAAACAATTTCTCTTTCCCATAAGGATTCCTAGTAAAAAAACTACATTCACCTCCTTGATCCTACTAGGACACTGACTTACTAGTTTACCCCATGAAAGTAGGATAACTTATTATCTTGTCCGTAAAAATAGGATGTCTTATCTTCTGGAGCACGTCTCGCCATATGCTCGGTCTTCATGAGGTCGGTCAGGATGGTCATTTGAGTTGAGAATGCTGCTACCGATCTGATAATGCTCGGTCATCCGAACCAAAGTGGTCGGTCACCTATCATCAAGTGTTCGGTCTCTACCTGTTGGCTTTATAACACTCATGTGGTCAGGTCGGCATTAATGATTTCGACCGAGAAGGTAATTACCCTTTTTACCCCTGCTGTACTCCTTAAAAATCATATGACCAAAAAACACCATCAACAACTATCCCCTAGTTCTCGGTAACAACTAGTTTGCGAGTTGATGCCGGGAACTATAAAAAAAGATGGTGTGCCGATGAATCCGTCGGTGGTCACTCCAGGAACCGCAGAGAAAAATGTCTTGGCTGCAAATCTGGTCATTCCTGCCACCTTCATGTGCTTAGTCAACGAAGATCTCGATATCTACCCGTGGAGAAAATGCTTTGCCTTTATGCTGATGACGATCGACTCGGTGGGACATAACCGACCCCGAGTTGAGAAGAACATTTGGCTTTGGGGGAATGTCACCTCCCCATACCAATAGAGGGCCGACCATGGGGGAGATGCTCTGATCCCATGTCGATGATAAGTCTCTCGGTGGGACGTATCCCGACCCCGAGCTGAAGAAAGATTTGGCTCTAGGGGAATGTTAGATCCCCAGTCCAAAGAAGCCGACTCGGTGGGACGTAACCCGACCCGAGTTAAAAGAAAGACTTGGCTTTTGGGGAATGTTACATCCCTAGTCCAAAGAAGCCGACTCGGTGGGACGTAACCCGACCCCGAGCTGAAAGAAAGACTTGGCTCTGGGGGAATGTCACATCCCCAGTCCAAAGAAGCCGACTCGGTGGGACGTAACCCGACCCCGAGCTAAAAGAAAGACTTGGCTCTGGGGGAATGTTACATCCACATTCCAAAAAAGCTGACTCGGTGGGACGTAACCCGACCCCGAGCTGAAAGAAAGACTTGGCTCTAGGGGAATGTTACATCCCCAGCCTAAAGAAACCGACTCGGTGGGACGTAACCCGACCCCGAGCTGAAAGAAAGACTTGGCTCTGGGGGATGTTACATCCCCAGTCCAAAGAAGCCGACTCGGTGGGACGTAACCCGACCCCGAGCTGAAAGAAAGACTTGGCTATGGGGGAATGTTACATCCCCAGTACAAAGAAGCCGACTCGGTGGGACTTAACCCGACTCCGAGCTGAAACAAACATCGATCTCGGCGGTACAAGAGCAGACCCGAGCAGGAAAGAAACATCGGTCTCGGCGGTACAAGAGCAGACCCGAGCCGGAAGGAAACATCGGTCTCGGCGGTACAAGAGCAGACCAGAGCCGGAAGGAAACATCGGTCTCGGCGGTACAAGAGCAGACCCGAGCCGTAAAACATATATCAACAAAACGGACTCGGCGGTACAAGAGCAGACTCGAGCCGTAAAACATATATCAACCAAACGGACTCGGCGGTACAAGAGCAGACCCGAGCCGTAAAACATATATCAACCAAACGGACTTGGCGGTACAAGAGCAGACCCGAGCCGTAAAACAAATATCAAAACCATTGTGTGGGCCATAACAAACAAGAATAATCAAATGTCAGCCTAAAACAGAAGAGGTCTTACTCACATTTTTGGGATCTGTTGCCTTCCGTTTTTTCGCCTCTTCTTCGACTGGCTCCGGCTTCAAGCCCCTTATTATTCGTCTCTTCCATCCTCTCAAGTTTGTCCATCATGGATTTTAGAAGGATTTGATTTTCCTCCCTATCTTTCCACATAATTTCCTTCATCTTCTCCATCCAATCTGTTGTTGAACTCCCTGACGACCGGTGATTTCAATATTCTGCCATCGTCTTACCACGCGAGCTACTTTTTGTAACATTCCCCACAGACGGTGCCAACTGTTGACGGCTGATTTCGGTCTCAGGGGCAATATGAGAATATTACTCCCGATACAATCATCCCTCAATAGTGAATTTGTTTGGTTAAGGGGGAACCAAAAGCAAACTTAGCAAAAAACAGATAAATACGCCAATCGACAAAGAGATTTAACGTGGTTCGGCGGATTAGATCCAGCCTACGTCCACGGGCACAGAACGAACGATCTTTTTATTACCGAGATATGCTTCTCTGATATCTCTTGTGTTTACAAGTCTGATGGTAATGATATTGATATTGATACTGATGTCTCTTACGCACACTCTACCCTCCTATTTATAATAGTGTAGAAATCAGATTCATTCTCCTACAAGAATTTCCTAGTTGAAACAATTTCTCTTTCCCATAAGGATTCCTAGTAAAAAACTACTTTCACCTCTTTTATCCTACTAGGACACTGACTTACTAGTTTACCCCATGAAAGTAGGATAACTTATTATCTTGTCCGTAAAAATAGGATGCCTTATCTTCTAGAGCACGTCTCGTCATATGCTCGGTCTTCATGAGGTCGGTCATGATGGTCCTTTGAGCTGAGAATGCTGCTACCAATCTGATAATGCTCGGTCATCCGAACCAAAGTGGTCGGTCACCTATCATCAAGTGTTCGGTCTCTACCTATTGGCTTTATAACACTCATGTGGTCAGATCGGCATTAATGATTTCGGCCGAGAAGGGAATTACCCTTTTTACCCCTACTGTACTCCTTAAAAATCATAGGACCAAAAAACACCATCAACAACTAATATTTTTTATTTAAAATTGTTGATGGTGTTTTCCGGGCACTATGTCATTTAAGCAGCACGACAGGGGTAAAAGGGTAATTCTTTTATTGGTCCGGATCATTAATACCGACCCGACCACATGAGTCAGGGGCCGAGCACTTAAGATCGTTAACCCGACCACTTAAAGATTGGATGACCGGGCAATTATCAGGTCGACAGCAGCACTCTCAGTACAAAAAACTATTGTGACCGACCTCATGAAGACCGACCATATAGCGAGGCGTGCTCCTGAAGATAATACCCTATCCTTGTGGATAAGATGACAAGTTATCCTATTTTCATGAGGAAAACTGGTGAGTTAATATCCTAATAGGATAAATGAAGTAAATGTAGTTTTGATTAGGAATCCTTATGGGAAAAGGGAACAGTTTTGACTAGGAATCCTTATGGGAAACGAAATTGTTTCAACTAGGAAATTCTTGTACAAATAGGAATATGATTTCTACACTATTATAAATAGCAGGGTAGAGCATAGGTAAAAGGGGAACAAGTTGAAGGTAAAAAGTGGGCATCAGAATCATCAAGCTCTGACTTGTAAACACAAAAGAGATCCGAGAAGCATATTTCAGTAATAAAAAGTATCATCCTGGTTGTGCCTGTGGACGTAGGTCGGACCAAGATCCGCCGAATCACGTTAAATCTCCTTGTCGATTGGTGCATTTATCTGTCTTTTGCTAAGTTTGCTTTTGGTCCCCCATAACCAAACAAATTCACTATTGAAGGAGGATTATCTCGGAGGTGATATTCCCATATTATCCTGAGACCAAAATCCACCGTCAACAGTTGGCGCCGTCTGTGGGGATCTCAACAAAAAGCGGCTCGCGTAGTAAGACGATGGCAGAAGATGGAAATCACCGGTCGTCAGGGAGTTCAACAGCAGATTGGATGGAGAATATGGAGGAAAATCAAATCCTTCTAAAATCCATGATGGACAAACTGGAGAGGATGGAAGAGACGAATAATGAGGGGCTTGAAGCCGGAGCCAGTCGGAGAAGAGGCGAAAAAACGGAATGCAACGGATCCCCAAAAAGGTGAGTAAAACCTCTTCTGACTTAGGTTAACATTTTATTATGCTTGTTTGTTATGGCTCACACAATGGTTTTGATATTTTTTACGGCTCGGGTCTGCTCTTGTACCGCCGAGTCCGTTTTGTTGATATATTTTACGGCTCGGGTCTGCTCTGTACCGCCGAGTCCGTTTTGTTGATATATGTTTTACGGCTCGGGTCTGCTCTTGTAACCGCCGAGACCGATGTTTCTTTCGGACTCGGGTCTGCTCTTGTACCGCCGAGATCGATGTTTCTTCCGGCTCGGGTCTGCTCTTGTACCGTCGATATCGATGTTTCTTTCCGGCTCGGGTCTGCTCTTGTACCGCCGAGATCGATGTTTCTTTCCGACTCGGGTCTGCTCTTGTACCGCCGAGATCGATGTTTCTTCCGACTCGGGTCTGCTCTTGTACCGCCGAGATCGATGTTTCTTTCCGGCTCGGGTCTGCTCTTGTACCGTTTCTTTCCGGCTCGGGTCTGCTCTTGTACCGCCGAGACCGATGTTTCTTTCCGGCTCGGGTCTGCTCTTGTACCGCCGAGACCGATGTTTCTTTCCCACTCGGGTCTGCTCTTGTACTGCCGAGATCGATGTTTCTTTCCGGCTCGGGTCTGCTCTTGTACCGCCGAGACGATGTTTCTTTCCGGCTCGGGTCTGCTCTTGTACCGCCGAGACCGATGTTTCTTTCCGACTCGGGTCTGCTCTTGTAACCGCCGAGATCGATGTTTCTTCCTGGCTCGGGTCTGCTCTTGTACCGCCGAGGCCGATGTTTATTCGGCTCGGGGCTGGATTTCGTTTCGCCGAGGCCGTTTGGTTATTCGGCTCGGGGCTGGATTTCATTCCGCCGAGGCCGCTTGGTTATTCGGCTCGGGGCTGGATTTCGTTCCGCCGAGGCCACTTGTTTATTCGGCTCGGGGCTGGATTTCGTTCCGCCGAGACCGCTTGGATTACCTGGCTCGGGGCTGGATTCGTTCCGCCAAGGCCACTTGGATTACCTGGCTCGGGGCTGGATTCGTTCCGCCAAGGCCACTTGGATTACCTGGCTCGGGGCTGGATTCGTTCCGCCAAGGCCACTTGGATTACCTGGCTCGGGGCTGGATTCGTTCCGCAAAGGCCACTTGGATTATTCGGCTCGGGGCTGGATTCGTTCCGCCGAGGCCACTTGTTTATTCGGCTCGGGGCTGGATTCGTTCCGCCGAGGTCACTTGGTTTCTCTCAGCTCGGGGTCGGGTTACGTCCCACCGAGTCCGTCTTTTTGGTCTGGGGACGTAACATTCCCCCAGGGCCAAGTATTCATCTCAGCTCGGGGTCGGGCTACGTCCCACCGAGTCCGTTCTTTTGGTCTGGGGACGTAACATTCCCCCAGGGCCAAGTGTTCATCTCAGCTCGGGGTCGGGTCGTGTCCCACCGAGTCCGTCCTTTTGGTCTGGGGACGTAACATTCCCCCAGGACCAAGTGTTCATCTCAGCTCGGGGTCGGGTCGTGTCCCACCGAGTCCGTCCTTTTGGTCTGGGGACGTAACATTCCCCCAGGACCAAGTGTTCATCTCAGCTCGGGGTCGGGTCGTGTCCCACCGAGTCCGTCCTTTTGGTCTGGGGACATAACATTCCCCCAGGGCCAAGTGTTCATCTCAGCTCGGGGTTGGGTTACGTCCCACCGAGTCCGTCCTTTTGGTATGGGGACGTAACATTCCCCCAGGGCCAAGTGTTCATCTCAGCTCAGGGTCGGGTCGTGTCCCACCGAGTCCGTCCTTTTGGTCTGGGGACATAACATTCCCCCAAGGCCAAGTGTTCATCTCAGCTCGGGGTTGGGTTACGTCCCACCGAGTCCGTCCTTTTGGTCTGGGGACGTAACATTCCCCCAGGGCCAAGTGTTCATCTCAGCTCGGGGTTGGGTTACGTCCCACCGAGTCCGTTCTTTTGGCCTGGGGACGTGACAACCCCCCAGGGCCAGGTGTTCTTCTCAGCTCGAGGTCGGGTAATGTCCCACCGAGTCAGTCCTTTTGGTCTGGGGACGTAACATTTCCCCCGGAGCCAAGTGTTCATTTCAGCTCGGGGTCGGGTTACGTCCCACCGAGTCGGTCGTCGTCAGCATAAGGGCAAAGCATTGTCTCCACGGGTAGATATCGGGATCCTCGTTGACTGAGCACATGAAGGTGGCAGGAATGACCAGATTTGCAGCCAATGCGTTTTTCTCTGTGATTTCTGGAGCGACCACCAGCAAGGCGATCAGCACACCATCTTTTTATAGTTCCCGGCACCAACTTGTATACTCGTTGGAACCGAGAACTAGGGGACAGATGTTGATGGTGTTTTCCGGGCACTATGTCATTTAAGCAGCACGACAGGGGTAAAAGGGTAATTCCCTTATTGGTCCGGATCATTAATACCGACCCGACCACATGAGTCAGGGGCCGAGCACTTAAGATCGTTAACCCGACCACTTAAAGATTGGATGACCGAGCAATTATCAGGTCGACAGCAGCACTCTCAGTACAAAAAACTATTGTGACCGACCTCATGAAGACCGACCATATAGCGAGGCGTGCTCCTGAAGATAATACCTTATCCTTGTGGATAAGATGACAAGTTATCCTATTTTCATGAGGAAAACTGGTGAGTTAATATCCTAATAGGATAAATGAAGTAAATGTAGTTTTGATTAGGAATCCTTATGGGAAAAGGGAACAGTTTTGACTATGAATCCTTATGGGAAACGAAATTGTTTCAACTAGGAAATTCTTGTACAAATAGGAATATGATTTCTACACTATTATAAATAGCAGGGTAGAGCATAGGTAAAGGGGGAACAAGTTGAAGGTAAAAAGTGGGCATCAGAATCATCAAGCTCTGACTTGTAAACACAAAAGAGATCCGAGAAGCATATTTCAGTAATAAAAAGTATCATCCTGTTGTGCCCGTGGACGTAGGTCGGACCAAGATCCGCCGAATCACGTTAAATCTCCTTGTCGATTGGTGCATTTATTTGTCTTTTGCTAAGTTTGCTTTTGGTCCCCATAACCAAACAAATTCACTATTGAAGGAGGATTATCTCGGAGGTGATATTCCCATATTATCCTGAGACCAAAATCCACCGTCAACAAAAATATAATATTTTTTACTTAAAAAAAACAAAAGTAAGACTAACTTCCAATTTAATGCGGGCACGACTAAAGTGCGCGTATCTACACTTGGCTATATGTTGTGAGTTGTGACACAGCAAATGCTTTCAAGTCTTGAAGAAAATGATAGCCAACAATCAAAGTCGACTCATTATGGATGTTAATTAAGAAATGTGTTGTTGTGGACCCTCTGATTCTTGTTGGATTTGAATTTTTCCAGAGTATGTTACATCTGTCTTTCGACCTTTATAAATTTATTGAGTTTCTTAATTTTACAAATCGATTTTTAAAGATAAATTATTTCAATGAATTCATAATAAATAAACACCATATCTCCCCGTTATAATTGTGTGATGTAAGAGTTGTAATATCTGTTCGAACGATATTAAATAAATTAATGTAAAAATTAGTATACTTGGGCATCAGAACTGCGGAGTGTAATGGGATATTGTAATCAATTTATTCAACATTAGCCAGGTATATCGGCTTATGCTTTATAAGCCCATAAACTCATTTTCCTTACAATTGATTTTTAATGATGAGTTCTATTTGTGGTTTTGTAGCCGAATATGAATAGAAATAATTAAATTACACTACAAGAAAATTCGAAATTACCGATTGAATATTCGGTCGGTAATATCAAAACTTGAATTGTTTGTTAGCCCTATCAGTGAAATAAAAAGGGATGAAAACGAAATGTTTCAAATGTTCCTGGAAATTCTTGTTCGATAGGAAATGATACTCTTAATCATAGAACTATAATGAAATATATGATCAATCCAGGAATCCTATATTCCAGTAAAATTATTTTAGTAAATAGCATAATTGCGGATAGGGAACGAATCAAGAAGCTATTTTTAAGTCCAACTTTTCTCTTTTGCCGAAATATAACATCCTTTTGGATCCATAATAAAATTGAAAATTGGATTGATTATTGATTATTGATATTGAATGAATGGGGTATTCAACTCCAGGAATGAATCGAAAATTAAATCTTTATTTGTTCTACCTCCTATTTTTTATGTGTTTCGTTAGATAGGAAGAGATTTGATAAATACTGATAACTCTCGGATGGAGTATTAAGTTTTTTTCCACTTCATGGTGGTATCAAGATGCCATTATATCCAGATATCTTATCTATCTCTCCATAAAAAATTATTGAAAAAAACTACGCTTGTTAAAGGGGTCGGTCGGTAAAATTATTGACCGAATTACCTACCGAAACATAATTCGGTCGGTAATTTCTTTAAAAAAATAATTAATTAATTTTTATCGATTGAATATAATTCGGTTGGTAAACTCACTGCATCTAAACAAAATTATGAGGGTCCCACACATGAGCCTTAGTATCAAAGGTAGGGGTGGGCATTATCGGATTCGGATCGGATCGGACCGAATCCGAATCTGAATCTGATCCGATTAGTATTAGTTTGTTTGATCCAATAAGATTTGATAGCCTTATCAAACTCGATCCGATCCGATCCGATAACTATTGAATCAGATCGGATTTGTTTGATTCGATTCGAATACTTAACGAATCGGATAAATCAGATTTGATAACGGATTCGAATCCGATAGATAATCTGATTTGATAATGAATCCGATAGTGTATTCGATTCGATAACGGATCCGATTTGATAAAATTGATTTGAATTTTAAGTTATTCGATCCGATTCGATAAAATTGTTATGAATTTACAAATTTTCAAATAAATTTTTCGAATCGGATCCGTTATCAAATCAGATTTGTTATCAAATCGAATCTACTATCGGATTTATTATCAAATCAAATTCTCTATCGGATTTCGAATCCGTTATCAAATCGGATTCCTTATCAGATTCAGATTTGTTATCAAATCGGATAAAATCCGATTCGATCCGATAGTTATCAAATTTATCCGATCCGATCCGAAATTCGACAAATGAACCAAACATGATTCGATTGGGTTCGACAGCCAAATCCGAGCCGATGCCCACCCCTAATCAAAGGGATAGAATATTGAGTGGCAAACATGATTCATTTTATTTTTACCAAAAATCTCAATAACTGCAAAACATACAGCTCATAAATATACAATGAAAAAAAAGGAAAATAAGAAAACTCTCCTTATATTTAGTGAAATTAAACGAAATCTTATAATGTTTTAAAATTAAGTTAAACCTCATGCATTGAGTTTTGTTAAAAAAAATTCAGCTCTTATTATAAAATATAAGATAAGTATAGCAATCGAGATATCCTATCCCGAATCATTCTCGTCCTGTCCCATCTCGATTATGATCCGGAAATAAAAAAATTTCCTGAATCAAGATCGATTTTTAAATCGGGACCAAAATATCATCACGAATCCCAAATCGAATGATTAAGGATCTCAAATGCCATCGAAATTTAAGATTTTTAAGCTAAAGTTTCTTGATTTTTAAGTATGAAAGGTAAGCTAAAAGTTCTTAATTTTTTAAGTATGAAAAGTGTTTTGCTTAGTTTTAAAACACAATTTCGAATCGGTCCACGTTGTATTTGTTTGACAGCCTCCATTGGAACAGTGCTCCATGATAGCATAAGAAATTATGACTTTGAAAAAAGAGAATGAACGTGAATATGGAGGAGTCAATCAACTCAAATATATATTCAATTTTTTTTTTTTTTTTTTTGTTTTTAGTTCTTATTTTGAGTCTCCTCTCCCATTGTCTTATGGCAAAGGCAGCTTAGCAAGAAAAATATTTCATTCAAATTGCTTTCAAGCTGACGCGTTTCGCTGGGTTGACTTGACTGACCCTATCACCTTAAAATCCTCGTGTGTTATTGTAAAAATGAAATTGCTTTGAAACATCTCATACATACACTTCGTTCGCACACCAAACCTTACTCGATCGGTAGCATGTTTTATGTTTCTTGATTTTTTTTGACTGATCTTCGTAATGGTTACATGGGCGGAGCGTCTATGAATCGGTTGGAATTATGAATTCGAAATGAAAAATTTTATTTTAATTTTTGAATGGGATGATTTTTATATTGAATCCTAGCCGAAATTGAAGTTTTTTTCTTTTTGCTTTCTACAACTAAATGGTTGTAGAATTTAATTTATTTTTTTAACCCTCAATTAGTCAATTCTAATATTTTTATTGACCATATAGATTTGTTATTTATTATTATTTAGCACATTAGTCTTTTATCTTTAGCTCTGCCACTAGACAACGATAGTGTACAATTGTATTCATATTACTTTTTATGGTTATATTATTATTATTTAGGGTTATTATCAATTTCACTAATTTATAAAGTGATAAATAATAAATGGTACAAGATGTATTGAGTTTAACATTTTACTACTATCTCTTTACAAAACTTTACATTTTATTAATATTTCTCTATAAAAATTTAATTGTACTACTAGTAAAATATTACACGCCAATACTTATTGTAGTAAAATATAAGATACTAGGAGTAAAATATAATTTTTGTAAAGATATAATAGTAAAATATTACACATCAATACTTATTGTACAAATTTATTATTTATTAATTTATAAAGTAGTAAAATGATCACTTATGCATAGGTAACTATAGACGCCGTCCTCAAATAGCGTGACTTGGTGGTGTAGGGTTCAGGATTTGATCTTTAGGTCATGCGTCAAATCCAAGGAGTGCATTTCTTGTTAAAGTCTAGGACAGTAAAGAGTTTTACTTGCTCCGCTTAAACCCGGAAGGGGTGGTTTGACGGTAAGGGTGGCAGAAAAGCCCGGGCCGGGCCCTATAATCAAAAGCCCGGATCGGGCATTTTTGGCCCGGGCCAAAACCAAAACCAAAAAAAAAAACATATATATCCCGGGCTGCGTTTTTACCGGGCCCGGGCTTTTTTTCCCTTGCCGGGCTCGGGCCAGGCTTATCAAAGCCCGGATCCGGCCCGGCCCATTGCCACTCTTATTTGACGGTGGAGTTTCCAATAATTTCAAATAAAAAATAAAAAAATAACTACATACGCCGGAGAAAATTTAATAGTTTAAAATTATAATTTAAAAATACATCTCAATCTAAACTGCACTTTATCTTAAAATTCATTGACGAAGCTTAAAATACTCTATAGGAAAAAAAGTAAAGAATTTGATATATGTATAATAATTATCGGCTTCGAATATCTGTATTTTTTTAAATACATATTTGAGTTAGTTACGAATGATAGATTTACAAAAAAAATAAAAAAAATAAAAAAATAAAAAAAATTATATAAACTCCTACCATTGTATTTGGGGAATTTTTTTTGTAAATTTATATTTTATAAAGGAATTCAGTATCATTATTATATGGGTGACGTTGTACCACCTCAAGGGATGTGGTTTGGTGGTATAGGGTTAAAGATGACAAAAAAGCCCGGGTCTGATCCGGCCCAACCCGAAAGTAAAAAATCTCGGATCGGGCCCACGAAGTAGAGGCTCGGCTCGGGCTCGGGCCCAAGTTGGGCCTAGCACATTAATCTCGGGCCTAACACATTAATCTCGGGCCCGGCCACGTCCGGGCTTAAGAAATTATATATATTTATATTTATATAATAAATTATGTATATATAATAAATTAAAAATATATTTAATTTTTTATTAATAACAAATCAGGCCGGATAAAGCCCGGCTCGAGCCAAAAAAATAATTATCGGGCTCGGGCCGGGCTTATTAAAGCCCGGATCTGGCCTATTGCCACTCTTATGGAGGGTTCAGGATCTCACATTGAGGTTCTGAGTTCGAATTTAGAGAGTGCGTTTCTTGTAAGAGCCCGAGACAGTCAGAGATTTTACCTGCTCCGTTTAAGCTCGGAAGTGGTGGTTTGGCGACGAGGTTTCCAACAATTCCAAAAAAAAAATAAAAAATAAAAAATGTAAGAGTTGTGTTTCATAAAACTATCAATTATTTAATTATTTTTTTAATATTTAGCGAACATTATTGATGGTGGTTTTTCGGCCCTTAAGAAGTCAGAATCTCAAGAAATGGTAAAATGAGTTTTACATTTGACAGATAAAAGCCCAATGTCATTGTGAGGATGAGATGTTAGACAGAGGAGCCCGAGGTACAGATAGGCAACCTGGGGCAGAACTATATGATAGGTTGACAAACTGACAATACATGATAAGAAAGTATCAGACTCGACAATACTGAAATATTTGTGAAGATTGACCCGAAATGGCCAGGTCTGGCCCAGCATCAGACTCTCATAGTAGCCTCGGCATCAGACTCGGCATTCAGAGCCTCGTGTCATCCTCTGAAATCAGGATCGACTCAGCAGATCAGACCCAGTCGAGGAAATGAGAGGAAGTTAGACCAAACACCGTGAGTCTCAACACACTGACCCGACCTATTAGTAGATGCAATGAATGATGTTACTTGTTCCGAAGGACCGACCCAATGATGTTGGTCGGGGTTGCAACATTGTGTCCTTAGATGGGCGACGTAAGCCCTAAAAGGAAGTTTGGGCTTCCCAATGATTGATGAGACAGAAGTAGGCCAGCGGCTGATGGGACGGAGCATGGCTACGAGTTTATTTACTGACACACTCAATCACGTAGGAGCAGTTGGGACGCAGGCTGGCACATGGGTTGAAGCGTGTAGCAGAGGGTAAGGTAGCGTGGTTTATTGAGATTTATGTGGCAGATAGTAGTTGTGTCAGATGACAGGTTCACGTGGCTTATATCACGGAGTCAGCGTAACAGTAGAGTTTTTCATAATATATAAAAGAGGTTGAGAGTTCATTCTTGAGGTTGAGCAATTTCAATCAAAAATACTTGTAACTTGTAATAGAGAGAAAAGAACCCCGAGCTAGAGAAATAAAAGAGGTCGGTCAGACTCGAGCCAGTAATAAAAGCTTTCTTTTCCCTTGTGTCCGTTGACGTAGGTTGGATCCATTCCGCCGAACCACGTTAAACCCTCTAGTTTGTCTGTGTGTTTTCTCATTTCTTGTTAAGTTTATATTTGGTCCTCAAACCAAACAAATTCATAATTGAATGAGGATTGTTCGAGTAGTGATTTTTCCCGAATTATCCCTGAAACGAAAATCAACCGTCAACAAACGTGATAAAATATCGTTGAATTATTACGTAAGTGAGGTGATACTATCATTATATATTAGAATATTTCCGAATTCTAATGAATAAATGACGGTATTCGTTTCATAATCACGACTGTTACTGCTAGCAACAATTGTTTGCTGAAAAATTATGACGTCCGCTGACCACACGAATATAGGCCATAGTAGGTGTTGACGGCTGATTTTGGTCTCAGGGCAATATGAGAATATTACTCCCGAGACGATCCTCCCTCAATAGTGAATTTGTTCGGTTAAGGGGGAACCAAAAGCAAATTTAGCAAAAGATAGATAAATACACCAAGAGAATATTACTCCCGAGACGATCATCCCTCAATAGTTAATTTTTTCGGTTAAGGGGGAACCAAAAGCAAATTTAGCAAAAGATAGATAAATACACCAATCAACAAGGAGATTTAACGTGGTTCGGCGGATCATATCCCACCTACGTCCACAGGCACAAAACGAATGATACTTTTATAACCGATATATACTTCTCTGATATCTCTTGTGTTTACAAGTCTGATCGTAATGATATTGATGATTTTTCCTCTTGATCTTAATATTCTTTTTGATGCCTCTTACACACACTCTACCATTCTATTTATAATAGTGTAGAAATCAGATTCCTTCTCATACAATAATTTCCTAGTTGAAACAATTTCCCTTTCCCACAAGGATTCCTAGTCAAAAACTACATTCACTTCCTTTATCTTACTAGGACACTGACTTACTAGTTTACCCCATGAAAGTAGGATAACTTATTATCTTGTCCGTAAAAATATGATGTCTTATCTTCTGGAGCACGTCTCGTCATATTCTCGGTCTTCATGAGGTCGGTCATGATGGTCCTTTGAGCTGAGAATGCTGCTACCGATCTGATAATGCTCGGTCATCTGAACCAAAGTGGTCGGTCACCTATCATTAAGTGTTCGGTCTCTACCTGTTGGCTTTATAACACTCATATGCTCGGGTCGACATTAATGATTTCGACCGAGAAGAGAATTACCCTTTTTACCATTGCCGTATTCCTTAAATAACATAGGTCCTGAAAACACCATCAACATCTATCCACTAGTTCTCGGTAACAACGAGTTTGCGAGTTGATGCCGGGAACTATAAAAAAATGGTGTGCCGATGAATCGTCGGTGGTCACTCCAGGAACCGTAGAGAAAAATGCATTGGCTGCAAATCTGGTCCTTCCTGCCACCCTCATGTGCTCAGTCAACGAGGATCCCGATATCTACCCGTGGAGAAAATGCTTTGCCCTTATGCTGATGATGATCGACTCGGTGGGACGTAACCCGACCCCGAGCTGAGAAGAACATTTGGCTCTGGGGGAATGTCACTTCCCCAAACCAATAAAGGGCCGACCATGGGGGAGATGCTCCTATCCCATGCTGATGATAAGTCTCTCGGTAGGACGTATCATGACCCCGAGCTGAAGAAAGACTTGGCTCTGGGGGAATATTACATCCCCAGTCCAAAGAAGCCGACTCAGTGGGACGTAACCCGACCCCGAGCTGAAAGAAAGACTTGGCTCTGGGGGAATGTTACGTCCCCAGTCCAAAGAAGCCGACTCGGTGGGACGTAACCCGACCCCGAGCTGAATAAACCATAAGGCCCCGACGGAACGAAATCCAGCCCCGAGCCGAATAACCAAGCGGCCTCGGCGGAACGAAGTCCAGCCCCGAGCCGAATAAACAAGTGGCCTCGGCGGAACGAATCCAGCCCCGAGCCGATTAATCTTTGGGACTTATTCAGAAGGGAAGTGAATCAACCTTTTGAAGCCCTACCGAATCTGGCACGGGCGTCCCCTTGCCAGACCGGCGAAAAACAAAAACAAAACTCTGTAAAATAAAATTAAAAGGCGGGGGAGACTAAGCGTTTATCCCAAAACAAAATGTTAAAGTGTAAACAACAGCACGGATTCCTTAAGACAGCGTCATATCTGAGGTTTCCAAAACACAATCCTGAATCTTTCAATTCAGAGTCCCGGCGAACCAGGATTTGGATCAAAGAGCGTTTTAAAATGGTAAGGGCACATCCTCTATACTTCAGGTCTTCATGGAGCCTGTGTACTGTTTGAGGGCTCCTCCTTACAACGCTGGTGCAAGCATACGCTATGAGGGCACAATCCCTTCTCGTGCTATACTTCTCTTGGATCCAAATGATCAAATAAATATGGATCAAAGAGTGTCCGAGACATTAAGGGCATATTCCTCCTTATGTTCGGTAACACTGGAGCAAACAATCGCCACAGGGGTATCATCCCTCCCCGTGCTATGTTTCCCACGGATCCGAATGATCAAGGAAATATGGATCAAAGAGTGTCTGAGACATTAAGTGCATTTTCCTCCTTATGTTCGGTAACACTGGAGCAAGCAATCGCCACGAGGGTATCATCCCTCATCGTGCTATGCATCTCACGGATCCAAATGACCAAATAGGTAGGGATCAAAGAGTGTCTGAAGCATTAAAGGAATGATCCTCCTTATGCTCGGTATCACTGGAGAAAGCAAACGCCACGAGGGTATAATCCATCCTCGTGCTATGCTTCTCACGGATCCGTTGGTCAGACAAAACGTGTGGGGAGACACTCCCTACAGCCGCATTTCCCCAGCTGGCCAGACCGGCCATCTTACGGGGGCACTCCCTCCCCGTGATTACCATCTCGAAATATCCCTTATGAATGCAAAATATAGGGTAGTTCTGCTCTAGCTTCGTGGGTTTGACTCTACTACGAAAGGCTTCGCGTGCTCCCTTATGCGCTTCATCCCTTGATGTAGTCAGGTTTGGTGCTTTTCTTGATCCCGGATCATCCATTCGCGTCAATTATGTCCCCAAAATATTGAATACGGCTTTCAAGTCGGTCGGTTTCTGGAGGAGCCTGACCAGAACCTTCAGTCCGCCTGCTGCTTTACACTTGGCGCCTTCCGGTCTTTCAAACGCCGATGACAGAACCACATCTGCAGCTGCCGGTCCGATAACCCTAAATTCGCCGATAATTCCGCCATCACCGCTTCGGACGGATAAGCTTCAACTGCATAAGTATTTTCAAGAATCTGAAACTGATAAGCAGTCTTCATCTTGCGCTTAGTCTTAACTTCACCTTCCGGTGGCTTCTTCTTCTTCTTGTTCCCCTCTCTCCAGTTTTCGAACCTGAATAATTACATTAATTCTCTCATCCCTCTCCACTTTGCGCCTGTCGAACTCAGCTCTGCGACGGTTCAGAGCTCTTTCCTGGAATATGTTCTTGTTGTTCATCATGGATTTTATCAGGGCTTTATATTTCTCCTTATCTTTCCTCATATTTTCCTCTATTTTCTCCATCCATTCTGCTGTAGAACTCCCCAATGACTGGTGATTTCCACCTTCTGCCATCGTCTTAATACGCGAGCCGCTTTTTGTTGGATTCCCCACAGACGGCGCCAACTGTTGACGGCTGATTTTGGTCTCAGGGCAATATGGGAATATTACTCCCGAGACGATCCTCCCTCAATAGTGAATTTGTTCGGTTAAGGGGGAACCAAAAGCAAATTTAGCAAAAGACAGATAAATACACCAATCAACAAGGATATTTAACGTGGTATCAGATCCCACCTACGTCCACGGGCACAAAACGAATGATACTTTTATTACCGAGATATACTTCTCTGATATCTCTTGTGTTTACAAGTCTGATCGTAATGATATTGATGTTTTTTCCTCTTGATCTTAATATTCTTTTTTGATGTCTCTTACGCACACTCTACCCTTTTATTTATAATAGTGTAGAAATCAGATTCATTCTCCTACAATAATTTCCTAGTTGAAACAATTTATCTTTCCCATAAGGATTCCTAGTCAAAAACTACATTCACTTCCTTTATCCTACAAGGACACTGACTTACTAGTTTACCCAATGAAAGTATGATAACTTATTATCTTGTCCGTAAAAATAGGATGCCTTATCTTCTGGAGCACGTCTCGTCATATGCTCGGTCTTCATGAGGTCGGTCATGATGGTCATTTGAGCTGAGAATGCTGCTACCGATCTGATAATGCTCGGTCATCTGAACCAAAGTGATCGGTCACCTATCATCAAGTGTTCAGTCTCTACCTGTTGGCTTTATAACACTCATATGCTCGAGTCGGCATTAATGATTTCGACCGAGAAGAGAATTACCCTTTTTACCATTGCCGTATTCCTTAAATAACATAGGTCCTGAAAACACAATCAACAGTAGGAATTTGGAAACCCTATTTTGTGCCGCAAATTCTATTAGAAATATTAACCTCAAAATAAGAATTCAAGACATACAAGTGGGATTCATTTTGACTTGTGAGGCATAGATAGTTGTATTCTTTTCACATTTTGATTTAGTATAATTAAATCAATTAACTAACTAATGGACCTTTATAAAATAAATAAATTATTATGATATACCTACTGATCTGGATAATTAACCCAAGATCAAGAGCCCTCATTTATAATAAAATTAGTGTTTCTAAACAATTTATCTATCTATATACTATATAAAAACTTAAAAATAGCTTCATTTTTAGCCTGTCAATGTAGGCATATTTTATTTTTTAGGCTGTCTACGTAGACGCGTATAAGTTATTAATATTTATAATGAATTATTAAAATTTAAATTAAATTATTAATTTATCGCGTATAAGTTATTAATATTTATAATGAATTATTAATATCTAAAATGAATTATTAATGTATAATTCTTCACATTCTTCCTCTAAACTTTTCGTTTTCCAACTTTTCACATTCTTCAATTTCAAACATTTTATTTTCCTAAATCTTCAAAGCTCTTCATTTTATTAGATTGTTAATGATTGAAAGTGTATTAATTAAAAGTATATTTTTTTTCAAATGAATTATTAATGTATAATTTTTCACATTTTCCATTAACTCTTATTTATTTATTAGTAAAAGTTCAAAAATCATAAGTTATATTAAGTCAATTATAAAAATGTACCTAAACCAGCTAAATTTATACTTACAATAAGATATTCATTCTTATTCTCCATCAATAAAGTCATATTTGTTAATTTGGAATAATGTTAACGAAATTGCATTATCTGGATAACTATAACTAAAGATACAATATTAATTAATTTTATTTTTTACATTTGATATATATCATATTTGTCTCTCATAAGACGAACCGTGCATCGCACATGTTATCTGCTAGTATATATATAAAAGTTAAACATTTTTAAGTATCATCATCGCGCCACATTGCGATTTCATATTACAATTATAAAATTATATTAATAAATCTATTAAATAAAAATCATATTACAATAAAAATACATAATATAATTTTATAAAAATTCTATTATCTTATTAAAATAAAAAAAATACTATCAAATTATTTACAATTAACTTAATCTCTAAAATTATTAATTTTATTATTAAGTTATAAAATTAAAATATCTCTATTATTATTTTTTATTATTAAATTATAAAATTAAAATAATAAATTATTAACATAATAAACCTATTACAATATAAAAACATAATCTACTATTAAATTAATAAACACATTAATTTAATTAATTAATTAATATTTAATTCTTTATTATTAAATTATACAATTAAAATAAAGAAAATTATTATGATAAGAAAACATATTATAATCTTCTATTAAAATTATGTGGCACTTAATCTTTATAATTAACTTCCACAACTAATTGTTATAATTAAATTATAAATTAAAATATCTTTAAAATTAATTTTTTATTAAATTAAACACATATTACAATAAAAATACATATTATAATCTTATAAAAAATTATATTATAATAAAAAAAATATTATCATATCCTATTACAATTAAAAAAACATATTAAATTATAAAATAAAATTAATAAATCTATAAAATAAGAACATTATTATCTATATATATATATTAAGTATCTCCATCATGCCACGTGGCGGCTTCATATTAAATTATAAAATCATCTTAATAAATCTATTAAATAAAAATCATATTACTAAAAAATACATATTATAATTTTATGAGAATTCTATTATAACAAGAAGATATATTATATTATCATATTAAAATAAAAAAAATACTATCAAATTATTTACAATAACTTAATCTCTAAAATTATTAATTTTATTATTAAGTTATAAAATTAAAATATCTATATTATTATTTTTTATTATTAAATTATAAATTAAAATAATAAATTATTAACATAATAAGCATGTTACAATATAAAAATATAATCTACTATTAAATTAATAAACACATTAATTTAATTAATATTTAAATCGTTATTATTAAATTATACAATTAAAATAAAGAAAATTATTATGATAAGAAAACATATTATAATCTTCTATTAAAATTATGTGGCACTTAATCTTTATAATTAACTTCCACAACTAATTGTTATAATTAAATTATAAATTAAAATATCTTTAAAATTAATTTTTTATTAAATTAAACACATATTACAATAAAAATACATATTATAATCTTATAAAAAATTATATTATAATAAAAAAAATATTATCATATCCTATTACAATTAAAAAAACATATTACATTATAAAATAAAATTAATAAATCTATAAAATAAGAACATTATTATCTATATATATATATTAAGTATCTCCATCATGCCACGTGGCGGCTTCATATTAAATTATAAAATCATCTTAATAAATCTATTAAATAAAAATCATATTACTAAAAAATACATATTATAATTTTATGAGAATTCTATTATAACAAGAAGATATATTATATTATCATATTAAAATATAAAAAAAATACTATTATATTATCTACAATTAACATAATCTCTAAAATTAATTTTTTCATTATTAAATTAAAAAAAAAAACATCTATACAAGTATTTTTTTATTAAATTATAAAATAATAAATTATTAATTATTAACATAAGAAACCGTTTACAATATAAAAACATATATAATCTACTATTAAAGTAAGAAACCTATTAATTTAATTTAATTGATTAATTAATATTTAATTCTTTATTATTAAATTATACAATTAAAATAAAGAAAATTATTATGATAAGAAAACATATTATAATCTTCTATTAAAATTATGTGGCACTTAATCTTTATAATTAACTTCCACAACTAATTGTTATAATTAAATTATAAAATTAAAATATCTTTAAAATTTAATTTTTATTAAATTAAACAATATTACAATAAAAATACATATTATAATCTTATAAAAAATTATATTATAATAAAAAAAATATTATCCTATCCTATTACAATTAAAAAAACATATTAAATTATAAAATAATAACAGTATTCTATATATATATATATATATATATATATATTATATATATATATATATATATATTTATTTATATTTTAAGTCTCTTCATCACGCCACGTGGCGGCTTCATATTAAAATTATAAAATTATTTAATAATTTTTTTATTAAATAAAAATCATATTACTAAAAAATACATATTATAATTTTATGAGAATTCTATTATAACAAGAAGATATATTATATTATCCTGTTAAAATATAAAAAAAATATTATTATATTATATACAATTAACATAATCTCTAAAATTAATTTTTTTATTATTAAATTATAAAATAAAAATATCTATACAATTATTTTTTTATTATTAAATTAAAATAAAAACATCTATACAAGTATTTTTTTATTAAATTATAAAATAATAAATAATTAATTATTAACATAAGAAACCGTTTACAATATAAAAACATATATAATATACTATTAAAGTAAGAAACCTATTAATTTAATTATTAATTAATTAATATTAAATGTATTATTATTAAATTATATAATTAAAATAAATAAATATATTATAATAAGAAAACATATTATAATCTCTCATTTAAAAAAACATATTTGGAAATTAATCTCTACAATTAATTTGTTATTATTAAATCATAAAATTAAAATATCTTTACAATTAATTTTAGATTAAATAAAAAACCTATTCTAATAAAAATACATATTATAATTTTATAAAAACTATATTTTAATAAGAAAACATATTATACTATCATATTACAATTAAACAAACTATTAAGTTATAAAATTAAATTAATAAATCTATTAAATAAGAACCCTATTATAACAAGAAAATATATTATACCATCCGATTAATTTTTGAATAATATCACACATAATCCGACAAAGAATATATATATATATATAAATATTTAATATTACACACACACACACATATTATATATATGTGTGTGTGTGTAATATTAAATATTTTTAAGATTTCTCATCGCATCACTTGACGCTTAATCTCTAAAATTAATTTTTTATTTATTTATTATGATAAAAAGATATATTATAATCTTCTATTAAAATAAAAAAATATACATGACACATGATCTTTACAATCAATATTTTTATTATTAAATTAAAATAATAAATTTCTAAAATAAAAATATATTACAATATAAAATATAATCTCCTATTAAAATAAGAAACTTAAATATTAGCCGCCCAAAAAACCTAGTCAATTTATTGGATTTCGGGTCTATTATTATTTGTTATTTTATTTTGAAATATTTCTATAAGTTTTTTCATGAATTTTTTATTTTTTATTGTGTTTATCTGACTATTAGCTATTGGCTTATTGCACAGTGAATTATAAATATTATGTAATACCCCGTCAGAGACAAGATGTTACCGGCATGAGATAAGACTATCCCATCTCCCTGAGCCTCAATCCTAACGGTAATCGGGCATGACGCACTGAAATTTTAACATGCAATAATCTTTACACATAAAAAGGCCTTCGGCCCAACAAAACCATATCAAATATCATCCTCATTATATAAGGGCTATGTGCCCACACCACACGTACATTTTAAATCTTTCATTTATATATACACAACATGTGTTTCATACGGTACAATACATAAACAGGAAATACGAACTCCTATACACAAATGCATTTCTTAGGAAACTAGAGAGGATGTTGACTGCAACTTGGGGATCTCTCGTCTCGAACTTAAGCATATAAAACTTGATGGCTGACCGATTTGGTTGCCAACCTGCAAAAATAACCAACTAATGTGGTGTGAGTTACAAAACACTTTAAGTAACCACACACATCAGGAAAACATAAATAATTTTAGGTTTAGTATGAATAAACTCATACACACACACACGTACAATTGTTCTGTTGAAAACCTTTAAACTTCAAACTATTCTTTACCCATCTTAAACATAATGTCTTTTAAAATACATGTTTAGTCCAATTTCAAAAATTGAGTTCATAAATCCTTATAAAACTAAAACTTAAACAAAACTATAATTTCTCAAATCCTTTGAAATATCATCAAATCATAACATTTTGAGATTTTCTTTAAAAAAAACAAACCAAGCATTAAACTCTTTAAACGAAAAACCTTCCGAACGTTTGACATCCAAATGATAGGTACATATTCAAAAACGTACCTGATACGAATAAGAATCCTTATACTCGAACTTCTAAACGCTTAAATTCCTAGTTACATACACACATATACATATATACACACATATAGATTCATAAACATATCTTACACATACTTTCAGATCTTATTCATATTAAACACTATAATATTCTTCAAGCAAACAGATCACACACACAAGTCCACACTGATATCACAAAGTCAAACTTATCCACACAATCCAGAACATATCACGCGCAAGTAATCTCTACACAATCATATGACATTTAATACCAGAAAAAATACAATACAGATTCTTTACAGACACCTCATACATTATTAGAGACGAAAATCAGAATATAATGTTCGTACAATCCACTTCATCCACAATCAGAAACGGAAATCCGAAAGCACATACCACAGACCAATCTCACTCATTGATAGACACAGAAAGCAGGATGCAGACTTTTTATAGACAAACATGTTCATTAACAGTATCAGAAACCATACTATAAACTCCATATGTTTGTTTCAAACATCATTAGAAATCAAAACAAAATAATTATCTTTCGAAAACCCAGCTTATTCAAAACGGATCTTTTCGAAATCAGAAGCTTTCGAAATCCAGAATCATCAAAACTAATCAGACGTCCATTACCCGAGTTACGCGTAAGTATCATACAATATCCGAAAAGGACCATGTCGATATAGGGTAACATGTCAGCCATTTTCTGATGGTCAATACCCCAAAACACGCGTCACAAATGGTTAAAATTCATAAAATAAAATCATCATATAAGTACCATGGCAGAAAATAAAATCGTGTAACATCCATCCGAAATGTATAACCTAAGTTATCTGAATTATTTTCTCAGAAAATTTCAGAAAAATCATAAACTAAAGATGTCATCAAAACATAATTTGAAAGCATTAGAAAAACACATAAATCAAAAACAACATGAAGTTGAAATATTAAAGTACCGAAAATCTGATTTATGTAATCGTAAACAACTTTCAAAATCCATGTTTCATAAAATCATATCAAGCGCCCAGGAACTAATTCACAGGACGAAAGAAAACCAGACGTCCAATATCCAGATCGTACGCACTGACCAGACATTGTCCAAACAGGACCATGTCGACAAAGGGTAATAGAACGATCATAGTAGATGGTGTTGGAAATAGTGATCGAGCACCATTCATATTTTCTATGAATATTTATTATTTATGCAATGTAATATTTTCTTTATCATGATATTTATTTATTTGTATGGTATTTTCTTACTTTTATTTATATATTGTAAATCTAAGTGTTAGATTACTCTAAGAGTTAGAGATTTCGAGTTTCACTCGGAACCTTATATGAAATTAGTAAAGACCCGAGAGTTATAATATATGGTGATATAGTTGCAAGAGTTGCAAATGGTGTTGAGAAATATCACGCATTCTCTCGAATATAAATTATTCCTGGTATAGATCTATTGACATAGGTCAGTCATTATATTGGTAAGACTAGTGCATTGTTTATATATGTAATGGACATATGAGACTAGTGCATTGTCTATATATGTAATGGACATATGGTTTGTCTCAACAGACTATGAGCTTAGCGGAAGTTCATATAGAAATGCGGATATTTATTAGTAGAATGAATATCGAACAAACTCATAAAGATGACTAATAGATATTCCATAAAACTGTCAATAGTTATCTTTTCGAGTTGAGTAGTTATTGTGGTCATTTGACTTGAGACGCCATGGTGGTCTTGTGAGTAATCATATGTGCCTGATACCATGCATGTCAGAGACCTTTTATGGTCTGACCTCTGTATGACTGTTAGGTATAGACCAATGCTCACGAAGATTAGTGTGTGTTAATATGAGGATTCGTCAGTTCATATGGTTGGATTTTGTTTCCAGAAATTTTCAGAGTATATTCTAGAAATCTTTTGGCCGAAAGTTCGTTGAAGAAATTATTTATTTAACATTATAAATAATATTGAAAAAGAGTTTTGCATATATTATTTATTAATGGAATATAATTATGAAAATTTATTTTATATTGAGTATATAAGGTTTTGACAGTAAATCTATAACATTACTCAATTGGAGACGGTAATGACGAAAAAATTATACATTAACGTTTTAACATCGACTTGTATGGTTCGACTTGTCGTGTTGTTTTTAGTCATGATTTGTAGGTGGGCAGACCTTCATGAATATATGTACGAATATATGAGATATATATGTATATATATAAGTAACAACCGAACATGAACCTAGAGAGTTCCACTATATTAAGTCTACTCGTTGAGCACTAGGGCGACTTTCGTCAAATGTTGACAAAATATTTTGGGTTTAAGGATTAAATTATTTGATCCGATAATTCATGAGATGAATTGAATTAATTAATTTTATATCAAGAGTTTATATAAGTTTATTGTATAATAAATGTAAATTTGATTTACATTAAATTAGTAATTAATTAGTAAATTAATTTAATTGTTAAATTAATGTACAAAATTAATTACTTGATTTATACAAATAAAGCTTTTAATTAATTAAGGTAACTAAGTTAAAGCAATTGAATAATTTTGGTTAATGTAACTAAAACTTTTAATTGTAATTTAGTTACATTGGTTGGTGAGATATTTTTGTTTTAACTTTGGTTAAGTTAATTTTTGAAATAAGTGGTGTAGAGAAAAGATGCTCCTATACTATAGTTAAATAAATACCATGGTTAATTAAATGGATATGGTTTGGTTTTGTTTAATTAATTTTAATAAAAATAAAATTACAAAAGGATAACACACTCCACTTTTGCTTTACTGCCGACTGCCAAACAAAAACACAAAAAAAGGAAAGCAATTTTTTTTTTCTTTGGCTTGCTAACTGCCGAGCATTAAAAGGAAAATAATTATTTTTTAGCTCTCAAAATCCAACCCTAATCTCACCAAAAATTACCCAAACATATAATCAAGTCCATGGAATTAATCCTTAAAAGTTGAGGGTTAATTTGTGTGCTTGATTTCATTTTTCTAGGGTTTAAGAGTTAAACTTTGAGAAATTTTTGTTGTCATTTTTGAGTGATCAAACCACCTTTTGATCACCAACACTTGTTCTTCAAGAAGCTCAATTTGGTGGATGAAGAATGAATTTCAAAGAATCAAGAGCTTGGAGGGATTGAAGATTTTGGATGCAAAGCTTCAACAATTGGCAAGGGTTGAAATCAATTGTTGGTAAATTTATTTGTAAATTTATTGTTGTTTTGTTGATGATTTTTGTTGAGAAAGATTGTCGTGGTTCTTGTGGAAGTGTTGAATAATTAGAAGCATGTATGTGAGGAATTGAAGCATAAAAGTATATGGAAAAATTAGTATATAGTTGATATAGTGATTTTGTATACTTGGATTATTTTTCAAGTGTTGGAGAATAATTTAATTGCTTGGATTAATTTATCAAGAGTTGATAAATTGTTTAAAGTGTGTAGAATTTTTAATTGAGCTTATGGTAATCATTTCAATGCATAAAAAATTGGTAATGATTTTTAGTGCATTGGAAAATTTAAATTTGTGATTAAAAATTTTAAACACTATTTTTTTGCCATTGCCGAAAAAAAATATAAAAATAAAATTTTTATTCGCTTGGGATTTGATCTCGGGTGGGTTCCGTTGCGCACGGCTTATCCGTTCTTCACTCAACAGATGGGTAGAGCCCCATAATACTCATAATACACATATTATAGCAGAACCGTTTCTTTTCAAAAGTAGAGTTAAAAACCTTTTCGTTTATTTACAAAACTTTTGAAAATGAACATGCAAATCACTTATTCAAAAGGCGGACAAATCAATAGCGTCCACGCACATATCAGACTCATCACATAACACACATCACACACTCGTCATCCTTAACAATGGCTCACGATCTAAAAACATAAATCTAAATCATAAACTGATATGCATAAATTAAAACATCACATGATGGAACATACACAGGCTGACATATGTACTAACATATACATACAAGCTCATACAAGATCTATTACCTATTTTAGAATAGGTATGTGATGAATGCCGTTCGAATATAATTATAACCAGTACTTCTAAATGGAACTCATAACATGTTTCATGTATTGAAAACTTACAGGTTAGACACATTATATAACACATTTAAAATACATCACATTTTAACAGAGGACCCACATTTCAAAATACACTGTTATCATTTTACACATTGATAACATAACTCTAGCTTGCTATCTATGCCTACACACTCATGATATAAGATTTTGATAAATAAATTTATCAAATCACCCAAACCCGTGATTATAACCATCCCAAACCCGTGATGATTTAGATCTAACCTATTATGAGCTTGCCTCATGCTAGAAAATATTTTTCTAAACACTATTATTACTTCTATATTCATAGATCTTATCATACTCCAAAACCTAGGATTTTATCGCTTTACACACATAATAGGTTTTCATCTCATTTCATGCATATGTCGTGGTAATACTTGCTTAACCAATCATATATAACTTACTTACCATTCAAATCATAAAGAATAAACATAAGTCAAGTAAGGGTTTCACCCAAATGCAAAAGAAAAGCTGAAGAACAGCTTATATGATTTACTTGAACTTCCTCAAGCTTGGAAATGCATGAGAATCTTTAAGATCCAGGCAATACGCATAGCATGCATAACTTACATGTCCATGATAAACTTACTGAACATGCCAAACACCTTGTGTGTTACATATTATTTGAGAACTAAGAGACAAACGAAATAGGTTTAAATATTACGTGTAAGTAAATCAATAATCTCATTTAGACTATAAAACTGATAAAATCCGGAGTATTTACAATATTAATACCTAAAATATATGCAGAACTCGCACAAAGTGCGGGTTCTGTACTAGTTTTTCTATAATATTATAATGTATAACATCATTTAATCAACAAACATATATATTTTAATAATTTGACATTATACCCTCAGTTTTATACTTTGACATCTAAAATTTTGCACCTGTATTTTTTGGGCCCAAATTTTAGCTCCATTAATATTAAGTCATAGTCCGATCCAGGCATGATTTTAATTAATATAAGTTAATTTTTAATTATATAAATTAAATTTTAATTCTAATATATATCATTTATAATTAAATTTTTTTGTTGATTTTGAAGAATTAAAAAAAAAATCAAAAAGTTAGTTTTATTCTAAATATAAAAAATAAAAAAAAATAATTTTTAAAAAAATATGGCCGAACAAAATCAAACATGAGCCCGCCCTGACACTTTACCACTTCTATCCATTATATGTTATTAAAACACATCTTTTTTTTTTTTCCACGGTGGATTTATAAAAGTTTTATTGCTATAAAAATTGCAAGCATTTTCAAAACATGTTTATTTTAAAAAGGAATCTAAATTCATACTAAATAGGTACTGGACAGGGATATAGTACTCGTGAGCATGTGTTCCTCCCACCACATTAAATCATTAGTTGAGTGTCTGCATTTAAGTTTTCATTGATTTTTCCAAATCTTTGACCAATTAATCGCCGACTTTTGATATTTGAAACTCATACTCATTGTCTTTTCTTTTCCCCAATTTTTCTTCTTATTTTTTTAAAGACTTTAGTCATATCTGTTAATTTTGTGATTGTTTAATTATTATTTTTAAAATAATAAATGAATATTTTTTAGTGATTTTTTGAGGATGTTGATAAATGAGTTTTTTTTTTTTTTTTTTTATTTTTTTTATTTTTTTATTATCAGTCATACAATATGTCATCTTTATTTTCCTAATTAATTTTTGATTAATCTGCATATATTTTCGACGAATCGCAAATCACTCAATCGATTTCCAATTAAACTGATGAGGTATGTATGGAAAAACCATAAACAAAGACCTACTTTGTTGGGGAAAGCAGTAGAGAATTTAGTTTTTGAGGCGTGTAATACACTTTCTTAGAGTAATATTTACTTCCATTATGTTGTAAGGGTTGCAAGTAAATTTACTATAGGATGCAATAAAAAATTTAGAGACACAACATAATATTTTGTTGAATATCCATTTGAGAACTATGATATGAAGAATGTTATGTTTGATGAATTATTTTCGTACTCTTTATCTAGACAACCAAGATTTGCCTTCAAATGACATATTTTTTAGTAATGTTTTTCTAAACCAACGTTTCATTATCGCACCAATGATAAGACATTGTCGCGACAATATGCACGAGCTTCATATTATCGCGGCAATGACTTACTCATTATCGCGACAATATAAGTCAGAGATCCATTTTGTATCAGTGTCTCATTGTCGCACCAATGAGTAACCATTGACACGATAATATTAGTCAAAATGCATCTTTATGTCTCTGACTCTCATTGTCGTGCCAATGATTACCCATTTTCGTGACAATGTAAGACATACTATTTTTTCGTTTCAGAGGACACAAAATCAGTTATTTCGATTAACTTTGCCTTTGAATTTTCATTTTTGTTTCGAACCCTGCGACCTGATGCGTCAGCTAGAGCAAAAACCAAACCAATATGTCATATCATATAATATCTTACATTGATAAATTAATCATCTTTTGTTGAATGTATGTATATATCTAAAATCAACAACATACTTGACATCTTTTTTATGTCTAATTAGTTATAGTGTCTTTTATTTCACTTGTCTTAATAGGCGTGACTTGGTGGTGTATGGTTCAGGATCTCACCTTGAGGTCCTGGGTTCGAGTGTTTTTCTTGTAAGAATCTGGGACAGTCGAATGTTTTACCTGCTCTGCTTAAGCCCGAAAAAAATGATTTGACGGTAAAATTTTCAATAATTTTTTTTTAAAAAAAGACTCTTATTTCACTATCAATCTATATTTGTTAAGAGCATTAACAAAAGAAGAAGAAGAGAATGTTATATGAATCACTGATTCGCCTGTCTAATAACAATTTTATAATAAATTGTGCTGTATAAATAATCGAATGTGAAGAGAATCAGTCTCGTGTTCGGTAAATTTTATTTTAAAAATTGATGTGAGTTTGTTAAATTTTATTTTAAAAACTAAATTGAAATTTAATAAAAATCAAATAATTTCAAACTCTCAAACAGAATTAGTTTTCAAGCAAACTCGAAATGTTCACCCTTAATTTTGAATAATTTATTTTTACTGATTTGTAAATGATGGGTTCAATCGTTGAGGATGCGATAATACATACAATAAATTATTTCATCCAACTCTCCAACATATAGATGACATTTAATTTTTGAACCACAGAGTTAGAATATAAACTTATCTCTTGGATGTTGGATTAATCTATGAACATTTACCATTAAATTTTAAACTGTCAAATACTTAATGTAGCAATAAAAAGAAGATGATAATTGAATTTTTATTTAAAATTATTGATGTAGTTGTTGGATCTTTTATATATATATATGCAGTGAGATTGACAATATATATTGCTGCATATCTACCTCAAGTAATTACAAAAAGGTAACGATAATGAGTTATTGACGGTTAGTTTCATGACTTCGACAATTTTAACGTATTTAAATGGCCTTAATTGTGTGTCATTATTGAACTAAGCCGGCCTTGATACCTCTATGGCTGAAGCTTGAACTAAATCAACTTTACCTTTTAATAAATATATATTAACTACTTAATTTTAAATCTTTAAAAAATCTCGAATCCTAATCATATTCTGGAATAATTTTTATTTCAAATTCTCAATCATGACATGATCGAAATTGATAAATCTCCATCCATTCCGACCGATTTTCATCTCTATTTACCTTACCATCTTAACATAATAACATGCACTAACATTTTCTCATGGTGCCTTGATGATCATGAGTAAAGCAAAAATGCAAACACTTTCATAAAAATCCAATAGCATTAAGCTCATGCAGTGTATAAAATATTAAATTAATTAACCGCTATAGTTAATTATTGACAAGGCTTGATACGAGTGGTGCTTATAAAAAAATATATATATAGCAAAGCAACAGGATTCTTTATTGCAAGAAAGCTGAAACAAAAAAAAAAAAGCTAGCAAGGTTAGTGAAAAATGGGAGGAGACAGTTCAGAAATTCAGAAAGATGAAGCATCAACTAATTCATCAAGAATGAATGATAAGAAAGAAGAATTAAGAACGCAACAGGGTTGGTTAATAATGATTTTGAAGGACTCAGATTGGAAAGATTTGTTGCTAATGATGCTGGGCTCATTTGGATCAGTTGTTGATGGATCAGCCATGGCTATAATCATGCTTTGTATCAGCAACCTGATGAATGGTTATGCTAGAACTTCTCTTACTCTTGAAGACATAAACAAGGTTTGTGATTTCAATATAACGTTTAGTTAACGTATCACTTCAGTAGAGAAAGATACTTATAGAGAATATAGTCGATCGAACAAAGTTAAAGATTTTGTTGTCATAAAAACTCACACAATGACACAATAGAGGAGAAGTGAGAGGAAACTTTTTTTTTTTATTATTCCAACAAAAGAATTACAAAGCTTAACTAAAACTTTACAAAAAACATCTCTACACTATTTACTCTATATTCTTTTTGTTTGGGATGATGAACAAGTGAGATTATGGCTCCTTTTATAGTTGTCAAAATGTGTGCTACAGTGACACACGTTTTGGCAACACGTTTTGCCAACCCATGCTTGCTGGCTTCACACGTTTTGCAGCTAGCATGAAGTTGTTGTCTCGCAAGCTGGCTTCCTCATGCAAATGCATGCATGACGAGCTGGACTCCAATAAATCTCCCAATCGGTGAAGATTTGCCCTAAAATCTGAGCCGACCATCAATCACCCAAACCGGATCCTCAAAAGGATCCACCCCTGACTGCATCTGTATGACTGCCTACGTACCATGAGTTGGGATCAAGCCAATCGTAGTTCTCTGTATCTCCATACTTTGACTATATGGAGAGTTTTGTCATCCCGGCTATGACACGACAGATTTCAAGCTTCTCATTCGGTAAAATTTTTGTGAATCTTTCTGAGTTTTAACAGCTTTGAACTCAGGACGTCCTGTATCTAGTGACACCTCACATCGATATGTTTTGACCTCGAGTGAAAGTAGAATTTTTACCGAGGTAGATAGCACTCTGGCTATCACAGTACAAATTGTACTTTTCCTGCTTGAAACCCAATTCATGTACAAATGTCTTCATCCACAGTAATTCCTTGCAAGCTTTTGTAACTGCAATGAATTATGCCTCTGTTGTAGAGAGTGTAACACATCTCTGCAACCTTGACTGTCATGCCACAACTCCCCATGAGAGAGTAATTAGATACCCCGAAATAGACTTACGGGTATCCACATCACCTGCCATACCTGAATCGGTGTAGCCAATCAACACTGGTTTGTTGCTTCCAAAATATAATCTCATTTTGGATGTGCCTCGTAGATACCGCATTATCCATTTGACATCATTCCAGTGTTCTCTTCCTGGGTTTGACATAAACCGGCTGACCAATCCAACTGCGTGTGCTAGGTCTGGCCTTGTGCACACCATGTCATACATGAGACTTCCCACTGCTGATGTGTATGAAACCTGTTTCATTTTATCCTTCTCTGTCTCAGTAGAGGGACTCTGTTGTGTACTCAATCTAAAGTGGGTAGCAAGAGGAGTGCTAACCGCTTTAGCATTGTCCATCTGAAATCGTTGAAGTACATTCTCGATGTACTCATCGTGTGACAAGTATAATTTCTTGGTTTTTCGATCACGGCCGATCCGGATGCCAATAATCTGTTTTGCTGGCTCCAAGTCTTTCATCTCAAAAGACTTACTCAATTGCTGCTTCAAATCATCAATCCTCGATTGATTCCGGCCAACTAACAACATATCATCTACATACATCAGTAAGATGATAAAGTCATCGTCAGAAAATTTCTGAACGAAAACACAATGGTCTGAAGTAGTCTTCTTGTATCCTTGCTCCCCCATAACTGACTCAAACTTCACGTACCACTGTCTCGGTGCCTGTTTTAAACCATAAAGGTTTTTCCCGAGTCTGCACACATGTTCCTATTTTCCTTTGATTCTGAAGCCTTCTGGTTGCTCCATATAGATTTCTTCTTCCAGATCCCCATGAAGAAATGCGGTCTTGACATCCATCTGCTCGATTTCCAAGTCGAGGCTTGCTGCTAAGCTGAGTACCACTCTGATGGATGACATCTTCACAACTGGAGAAAAGATTTCATCAAATTCAATGCCTTTCCTCTGATTGAATCCATTGACAACTAATCTGGCTTTGTACCGGGGTTGTGAAGTGTGCTCATGTTGCTTCACTCTGTACACCCATTTGTTCTTCAAAGCCCGTTTGCCTTTTGGCAATTTCACCAACTCGAAAGTGTGATTGTCATGCAAATATTTCATCTCATCTTGCATGGCTTCCTCCCACTTTTCCTTGTTCTATGTTTCCACAGCCTCCTTGTAGCTCTCGGGTTCTCCCCTGTCAGTAAGCAGCACATACTCATATGCATAGTATTTAGTTGAAGGTCGCCTTTCTCTGTCAGACATTCTCTGTGGAATTGTTGGTGTAGCTTCTGGTACTGGTGGTTGATCATGATCATCATCTCTGGGAGCTTCATCACATGTACCCTCCTGATTAGGAACCTCATCTTCAACATGTACTGACACCGGTGTATGAGGTTCTGGATTCATATCAATATTTCTGTATTGCTGGAGCATTGTCTTTATCTCATTTTTGATATCTTCTATGGTCTGATCTTCAACGAAGACAACATCTCGGCTTCTGACAATCTTCTTCTCAACAGGATCATACAGTTTGTAGCCGAAATCATCCAGACCATAGCCAATAAAAGCTAGGCGCATGCGGTGTCTCCAGGCCTCCGTTCGATCGCCGAAAATACCACTGTGCTCGTCTCGTCGTGAAAAAGCTAATGGTATGCTCAAAACTGATTTTTGACAACTTTCGTTGGAATCGGTTTTCCGAACCGAAGCTCTGTTTTTGAGTTTCGGGATCCCTCCGTGGAATCTTAGCTCTTGATACCATTTGTTGTGATAAAAACTCACACAATAGAGGAGAAGTAAGAGGAGAGCTCTTCTTTTATTACTCCAACAAAAGAATTACAAAGCTTAACTAAAACTTTACAAAAAACCTCTCTACACTCTTTACTCTCTATTCTTTTTGTTTGGGATGATGAACAAGTGAGATTATGGCTTCTTTTATAGTTGCCAAAACGTGTGCTACAGTGGCACACGTTTTGGCAACCCATGCTTGCTGGCTTCACACGTTTTGTAGCTAGCATGAAGTTGCTGTCTCGCAAGCTGGCTTCCTCATGCAAATGCATGCATGAGGAGCTGGACTCCAACAGATTTGGATATCTTATAATAGCATTTTCACTGGATAATTATTAGGACTACATCTGCAACTAATAAATTATCTAGGATTGGACTTATTGGTTCATTTCAAACTTATAATATTAATTAATGTTCCATTTTAAACTGCAGTATGCACTTGTCTTACTCTATGTTGCTGTTGGCGTGGGTTCGGGAGCATTTCTAGGTATACTTTTCTATGCTTTTCTTTTTGTTTGATTGGATTTTCTCGTGGGTGCTAACTAATTCAATTGATAAAATATTTTAAAATAGTTCGAGAGTATTGGGTTCAAATCTGACTTAGTGATCGGATTTGATTCCTATTATGCTACATATAACAGAAGGAAATGTTTTGTCTTAATAGAAGGATTTTGTTGGGCACGATCAGCGGAGAGGCAAATATTTCGACTGCGCAGAAAATATTTACAAGCTGTTCTTCGTCAGGATGTTGAGTTCTTTGATACAAACTATGGCGTTTCCTTGACATCACAAGTGGTTTCTAGTATTTCTACGGACACATTAACTATACAAGATGTCTTTTCCGAGAAGGTTAGTATATTATTTCATTGAACATTAACTATACATGTTATATACAATAAGGTCCCTGATTTTTCTATATTTTATTTTGTTATGCGAAACAGATAGCAAATTTCCTGATGAATATAACAACGTTCATCACGGGGCAAGCCGTGGCTTTGTACCTCAGCTGGCGACTGGCCGTAGTAGCCATTCCTGCATTCACAGTGTTGATCATTCCAGGCTTCGTATACGGGAAGCTTTTAGGCGGCGTAGGAGAGAAGATAGAAGCAGCCTACGCCATTGCAGGCGGTATAGTGGAGCAGGGGGTGTCCTCCATAAGGACAGTGTACTCTTATGTCGGAGAGGATAGGATGATGAAGAGCTACAAGATTGCATTAGAGCCAACTTTAAAGCTTGGGATAAAACAAGGATTGTTGAAAGGAATGGCCATGGGCAGCATTGGTGTTACATTTGCTGTTTGGGCTCTACAAGCCTGGTATGGCAGCACTTTGGTCATGAATAATGAAGCTAAAGGTGGTGATGTTTTTGTTGCTGGAGTTTGTATCGTCTATTCTGGACTGTAAGTTCGAACTTCAAAACCCTTTCGCTACGGTAAAATCTTATGCGAGAGAGAAATATTTAGGTGGGATTATCACATCACGTCATTATATTGATTTTAAGAAATTATTCAACCAAATTTTATCATATGAGAGATTTTTTTTTTTAAATTACTACTCGAAAGTGATAGATTACATCATCGATCTAATCTCATATGACAAATTTTGGTTTGGACAATCTTATTATATTAGCATGACGAAATGATTTTCATAAGACGGTCGAATGAAATCTTATTTATTTTAAAATCAATCAACAATAAAGATAATTGAACTAGTACAATATAAGAGTCATAATTTTATTGGATGGTGCTATAAGGATGTTCTCATGTAAAACAAATTGTTTGGCTGGACTAATGCAAAATTAACCCTAAAAATTTTGATCATGCAGTTCCCTTGGTGGTGCTCTAATCAATGTGAAGTACTTCACTGAAGCAAAAGCTGCAGCTTCTAGGATATTTGAGATGATTTATAGAGTTCCAAACATTGACTCTGCTGATAAACAAGGAAAAATTCTATCTGATGTTAAAGGTGAATTGGAATTTAAAGACATCGATTTTTCATATCCTTCAAGAGCAGAGAGCGTGGTGTTGAAAAGTTTCAATCTCAGAGTAATGGCCAGCCAAACTGTTGGGTTAGTGGGAAAAAGTGGCTCAGGAAAATCAACTGTTATTAATTTGCTAGAAAGATTTTATGACCCTCTTAGAGGACAAATACTCTTAGATGGTATTGAGATAAAGGAACTTCAGCTGAAATGGTTTAGGAGTCAAATGGGCATTGTTAGCCAAGAGCCTATACTTTTTGCAACCTCAATCAAAGAAAATATTCTCTTTGGTAAAGAGGAAGCTTCAATGGAAGAGGTTATTACAGCAGCTCAAGCTGCCAATGCACACAATTTCATCAATAACCTACCAAATGGATATGACACTCTGGTAAGCTAGCATTGTTCTTTTTTTAGTACTTGCCTTTGTCTCTACACAATCTCAAATTCAAAAGATAGGTACTGAAACCTATGTTTTGTGTTCTTCAGGTAGGGCAATTGGGAATTCAGATGTCGGAGGGGCAGAAACAAAGGATTTCCATTGCAAGGGCATTGTTAAGGGACCCCAAAATCCTGCTGCTTGATGAAGCCACAAGTTCACTGGATTCACACTCTGAAAAGGCAGTCCAGGATGCTTTGAATCAGGCTTCAAGAGGACGAACAACAATTATTGTTGCACATCGTCTTTCTGCTCTACGCAATGCTGACTTAATTGCAGTGATTCAAGCAGGAAGAGTAGTAGAATCAGGCTCCCATGATGAACTTATGGGAATTAACAACAATGGCCTTTACTCAGCAATGGTGCAGCTGCAAAGCTCATTTGTAGATGATGAGATTGCATCAACATCTAAAGGAACAGAATTTAACAGTTCTTGCTCCCTTGATGAAGCCAATCCGAGCGGCAAAGATGCCAACAATAACTTGGCTCTGCAAAGTTCCGGTCATGACAAGAAACGCGATGAGGTGAAAGAAGATCACAAAGGTTCCTCATCAGTGAGGCACCTCATGGGTATGATGGCGCCTGATTGGAAGCCAACCCTATTAGGCTGCATTGGTGCTCTTTGCTATGGATTGATTCAGCCCCTAAACTATTTCTGCTTGGGCGCAATCTTATCGGTTTACTTCTTAGATGACCACAGTGAGATTAAATCACAAACCAGAATCTACAGCTTTGCATTTTTATCATTCGCTGTCTTTGCTTTCATCACCAATGTGTTTCAGCATTATTACTTCGGAATAATGGGGGAAAGTCTGACAAAAAGGGTCAGAGAGACACTCTTTGGCAAGATCTTAACATTTGAGGTCGAATGGTTTGATCAAGAGAACAACAGTACAGGAGCTCTATGTGCAAGATTGGCTACAGACGTGACAAGGGTTAAGAATCTTGTAGCCGATTGCTTGTCAATGCTAGCTCAGAACATCTCTTCAGCACTTTTAGCTGTTGTTTTGGGTTTGATATTGTCATGGAGACTTGCACTCGCAGCCATTGCTATGCAGCCACTGATTATTGGCGCATTCTATAGTAGAAGAATAATGATGAAGAACATGTCTAAGAAATTAGTCAAGGCACAGAGCCAGAGCAGTGAATTAGCAAGTGAGGCTGTTGGGAACCACAGAATCATTACTGCATTTGATTTACAGGAAAAGATTCTGAAACTTCATGAGCTTACACAGATAAGCCCCAAAAAAGAAAGCCAGAAGCAATCCTGGTATGCAGGATTCGGCTTATTTATGGGGCAATTCCTGACAGCAGCCAACGCAGCCCTAATTTACTGGTATGGTGGGAAACTACTATACCAAAAACAGATTACATACAAGCACCTCTTTCAGACATTCAACATCCTTGTATCTATTGGGAGGATCATAGCAGAGACAGGAAGCAGGACCTCGGATTTATCAAACGGAACCAGTGCATTAAATTCAATTCTTATGACCCTGAAAAGGAAGAGCAAAATTGACCCTGATGATTCTGATGGCATCAAGCCAGGAAAGGTCGAGGGAAACATAGAGTTTAAAGAGGTTGATTTCTTCTATTCAACTAGGCCAAAACAGATGATTCTTAAGCATCTGAACCTAAAAATTGATGCCGGGAAAGTTGTTGCTCTGGTTGGTGAAAGTGGTGGTGGAAAATCCACCATCATCAGATTGATAGAGAGATTCTATGAACCATCAAATGGATCAGTTGAAGTTGATGGAATTGACATCAAGCGGTATAATCTAAAGGCTTTCAGGTCATATATAGCATTGGTAAGTCAAGAACCCAATCTGTTTGCAGGAACAATCCATGACAACATTGCATATGGAAAGGAGAATGCCACTGAAGCTGAAATAATTGAAGCAGCAACTACTGCAAATGCACATGATTTCATAAGGTTTGCTACTGCCAACTTCTTAAGTACCCTACTTTCAATACTGATGAGGAAAATATCCATATGATTGAGATTAATGAATGAATTTAAAAATATAAGTATCGGGCGCTCTCAAGTTAGTTTTTGGGTTGAGTTAAACACATAAATTTCAACATAATATTATAATCAGATTCATGCACGAGTAGACCCACCAATCTGCGAGTGAGAAGAGTGTTAACAGAGATATTGAAAATTTTTGAAATATAAGTCTTTGACAACTCTAAACTCTAATGCTAGATTTTGGGTTGAGTTAGGCTCATGAACTTCAACGATTACAATTCTTAGTCTAATATTTTTTTATTTTATGATTAACTTGATGTGCAGTTCTATGAAGGAAGGATATGCCACTTACTGTGGAGAAAGAGGTGTGCAGCTATCAGGCGGACAAAAGCAAAGGATAGCACTTGCTCGAGCCATATTGAAAAATCCAGCTATATTGCTTTTGGATGAGGCAACAAGTGCACTTGACATTAATTCTGAGAACCTTGTACTAGATGCTCTGGAGAAGACAATGGTTGGCAGGACTTGTGTGGTTGTGGCTCATCGACTATCTACAATTCAAAAATCAGATAAAATTACAGTAATTGAAAATGGAAGGATTATTGAAGAAGGGTCTCATAGCGAGCTTCTAGCCAAAGGAGAAAAGAGTCCATATTTCTCACTTGTAAAATCCCAACAAGTTGCCAATATGACATAGCTCGGGGGCAGCATCACAAGCTATAACCATGAATCACAATTCAGTGCTGAAATTGAGTTTATGCTGAATATAGAATCAATTATCTTGATTTATTTTATATAAATCTCATATATCTTCTAATTATTGGTCCAATATTCAGCAAAAACTCAACGATCCAAGCTTGTTCTAGCTAATAAGAATGCAAGACAATCACCGATTTTCATTTCCCAGCCCCCTACTCTTGTTTTGCCCTTGATTAGTTTCTATAATGGAGAAGATATTACTACTTATCACATATATGTACTATTCATTAAAATTTAATTTGTTTTCAAATTAGGCTAATTAAATAAACAACGCTAGCACAAAATATAATTGTGCAATGTGATATATCGATTGGTGACCAAGACGATTGCAAATAGGCTGAAAGTCATTCTTCATCAGGTGATCTCTCCTACACAGAGTGCGTTTATTCCAGGGAGGTTAATCACAAACAATATCATTACTGGGTATGAGTGCCCGCACAAAATTCGGAAAGCCAAAGGGGCAAATGGTTTGGTTGCGCTAAAACTTGATGTGAGCAAGGCTTATGATAGAATTGAGTGGTGCTTTCTGGAAGAGGCAATGTTTAAACTGGGGTTCACAAGGGATTGGGTGAACCTAATCATGGGGTGCATCTCGACAACCTCCTTCTCTTTAATTTTGAATGGGAAAGTTAAGGGTAATATCATTCCTCAGAGGGGCATTAGGCAAGGTTGCCCTCTCTCGCCTTACTTGTTTATTCTCTGCGCAGTTTTCGCAATCTATCTATAATGCAGAGAAGCATGGACTATTTAGAGGCTTGAGATTTAGTAAAGAACTCTCTATCTCCCATCTGCTATTTGCCGACGACAGTTTAATTTTCTCTAGAGCCAAGGTAGCTGATTGCCGTGCTTTAAAGGCCATCTTTGACATGTACTCGGCGGCTTCAGGACAGGTTTTCAACTTTGCTAAGAGTACCATGTTTTTTAGTAGTAAGACTTCACATGAGCAAGTGGAGGCAGTTAAAAACGTTTTCGGCCTAAGAGTGGTTTCAAGATATGAGAAATACCTGGGTCTTCCTGCTATGATAGGGAAAAATAGATCGAGCTTCTTCAATGAGATAAAACTGAAGGTTACAGGGAAGATCAGAGGATGGCAGTCCAAATTGTTTTCGAGTGGGGGTAAGGAGGTTCTCATTAAAGCAGTGGCTCAAGCAATCCCGGCCTATGCAATGAGTGTATTTAGACTACCTCAAGGGGTTTGTGACGTCATCCAGAAGGAGATTTCTAGATATTGGTGGGGGTCATCTGAGCTTAAGAAGAAAATTCACTGGGCAAAATGGGAGAAGCTTTGCGTCGCTAAAACTCGAGGAGGTTTGGGGTTTAGAGAACTTTCATCTTTTAACCAAGCTTTAGTGGCGAAGCAAGGGTGGGGATTAATTCAGGAACCCAATTCGCTAGTGGCTCGGGTTCTGAAAGCTCGATACTTTGCAAATTCAGATTTTCAGAGAGCTAAGCTAGGGTCGAACCCCTCCTTCATTTGGAGGAGCATTTTGTGGGGAAAGAAGCTTCTTGATAGAGGGCTCCGATGGAGGGTTGGGAATGGGCAAAAGGTTAACATTTTGGAAGATAAATGGATTCCTATAACAGGGTCTTTCAAACCCATTTTTCCTTCAAGGATCAGAGAAGAGGCTTTAGTAGCTGAATTGCTTACAAGTCATGGATGGAATAAGGACGTTATTACAGAAAATTTTCATCAAGCCGATGCGGAGGACATACTGAAAATTCAGCTTCCAGCTGAACCAATGGATGATCATCAACTTTGGCACTTTGACAAACGAGGCCTTTACTCGGTTAAAAGTGGCTACCAAGTAGCTTGGAGGGAGAAGATGAGTCTTGATCCAGGTAGTTCTGAGGGTGGGGGGAATTTTTGGAAACTCATATGGAGTAGTCTGCTGCCCTCGAAAGTCAAGATCTCCCTGCGGCGAGCAGCAGAAAATCTTTTGCCCACAGCTGATAATTTGGTTCAGAAAAAAAGTGGTGGAGGTGGCTCATTGTTCTCGGTGTGGAGCAGAATATGAGACTCTAGCCCATGCAATGTTTCATTGCAAGAAAGCACGTAAAGTTTGGAAATTATCTCTTTTCTACTCGATCATTCTTGAAACTGGTTTGGCGAATTTGCTGACAATGATGGCTGAAGTGACTCGGCGGTTTGGTGAGGAAGGAAGGGAGTTATTCAAAGCAATTTGTTGGGTAATTTGGCAGGCACGAAACAATCAGCTTTTTGAGAGTGGTGTGGAAGATCCTATGAGATCCTTCGGCAAAGCTGAATCTATGGTGGAATTGAGTCATGTTTCATTAGTGACAAGCCTGAGATTTCTAAGCAAGCAGCCCCTGAGCCAAGACCGAAAATGGAGACCCCCACCAGTGGGTTGGGCGAAGGTGAACTCAGATGTGGCAATTGATTTTGGTTCCTGTAAAGCTGGTTTAGGGGTCGTCGTTCGGGACTCGAATGGGACTGTGTTAAGCGTAGCAGTTAAAAATGTTGATTTCAATGGGGATGTTCAAGTGGGGGAAGCCGAAGCCGTTAAATTGGGTCTCCAAGTAGCGGAAACATTGGAATTGCGTAATGTGATAGTAGAAACTGATTGCTCTCAATTGGTGGATTTGATTTATAACAGGAAGGGCACGTTGACAGAAACTTTATGGATAATTAATGATATTGTTGATAAGTTAGCTAGGTTCGAAAGCCATTTTGTTAGCTATACTCCTCGTTTTTGCAACGTTATTGCCCACACGATAGCGAAAGTGGCAATTAATGTTTGTTACCATGTTATTTGGAAAGACAACTTTCCTTCAAACATTAGGTGTATTATCGCCTCTTTTATGAATTGAAATGTTACTATTTGTGTTCAAAAAAAAAAAAAAAAAACAACGCTAGCTTCCTTGGATGGTTTTTTTTTTCCTTAGCACGTAGTTGTTACATAAAAAAATTATTGGAGCAGCGGATTAGCGCTAGCGAAAAGTAAGTAACATCATGAGCTTGATTTGATAGTGTATGGTTCAAGATCTCACATTGAGGTTATGAGTTCGAATTCATGAAGTGTGTTTTTTGTAAGAATATGAGACAGTCGGAGATTTTACCTGCTTCGCTTAAATCCGAAAGGAATAATTTGATGACGAGATTTCAACCATTAAAAAAAAAGAAAAAAAAAAGTAACATATAGTAGTATCGAAATAAATATTAAGAATTGTTGGCTGACAACTGCCAACCATTATACTTCTGTTAACACTTCCTATATCAAAAAATAAAAATAAAATGATAGGTTTGATAAATATTATATAAGCATGATTAATTTTTTTTTTATATTTAAGGGTTTATTTACAAAAATATAATCATTTTATTTTTATTTTTTATAGGGTATGTTAATGAAAATAGGATTAGGATGGCTTTACATAGGGAATATTCCCATCCTAAAATTTTATTACAGGGTAAACATTTCCAATTTAAATTAGATAAAAGTCCGAAAAAAAATCACAACAAATTTATAACTATCATTTTCTACACGAAATTTGAAAATTATACCAATTTCCATTTTTTAAAGTAGAAAATTGATAATTTTTTTAAGATTTACTTTTTATTTTGGCTGGAAAAATTGATAAATTAACAATATTTTCAGATTGGAAATTGAAGATAGATTAAGCCCAAAGTCTAATTTTATATTTGGAGCAGCCCAAGATTGACCCTGATGGATCAAAATGTCCAATATCTCTTTATGGGCTTCGCAGCATCCACTATATAAGCAAAGAAAAACAAAGCGAATTTGAAAAGAGGGAAGAAATGGCGGCAAATTGCAACGAAGAAATGGAATTGGAATCGCTACTCTCCAATTTCGATCAGATCTACGAGGTAACTTTTCAATTTTCATATAAAATTTCCTTCATTTTCTCGGTAACCAAACAAGTTTTTATTAATCATTTTTCTTTTCATCGAATATCAGGATTTCAAAACCGCCATTTCGGAAATTCAATTGCTGAGATCGAGTTGTAATTCTGAAATTAAGAAGCGAGAAGCTCTCGAAATCACTTGCAACAGTCTCAAACAAGGTTTTTTTTTTTTTTTTTTAACCTTTTTAATCTAATTTTTCATCCAAAGAAAATAAATTTTATTAAAACTGAAAATTCATGATAATTTTCACATTTCCGATTGTTTATTGTGACTTAATTTTCTGCAATTTGTGTAATGCAGAAAATAATCGACTGACGAATCGTTATACGGGATCTTTAGAAAATCTGGCTGATCAGGTTTTGAAATTGTAATTTAATTTATTATTACATTTATAGAAAATGAAGTGAATATTGTTTTTTTCCCCTTGAAAAGTCCTAAATTGTAAAATGAAATGCAGCTTGAACGCCGCGTGAAATGCCAGAGCTTGAAAGAGGAGCTGAAGCGAGTGAATGATGAACATCTCAGTAATGAAGCTGTGAGAGTTTGATTAACTCTGTAGTGAAAATTAATTTGTCTGTTGATTAATAGCTAGTGCAGTATTAAGAACTTGAAGTAATTGAGCAGGAACTTGGGAAGGTAATTGATTCGCTTAAGCAAGAATATGCCATAAAGATCAGAGATTTTGAGGATCAAATAAGGTAATAATAAGATACACAGCAGTTTTACAATAAATAGCATTCTTTGTATGAGTAACACAATTCATGATTCGTGTTTATTAGTGGCCTATTACTTGAAAAGGCGACAAATGAAGCAACGATAAATAACCTCCGCCAAGATTTAACAGCTCATAAAATGCATATGCAAACTCTGGCAAAACGGTTGGATCAAGTCAATTTTGATGTGGAAACAAAATGTGAGGTCTTGCTTTTGTTGCGAATTACTGGCTTTCTTTTACCATATTTTATTAATTTAGTTTTGAAGCATTTATAATTAATGACTTTGCCAATCATATATGTTGTGACAGATAATCTTGAAATTCAGGATTTGAAGGACTGTTTGTTGCTTGAACAAGAAGAGAAAAATGAGTTGAAAATGATGGTCCAGGACTTGGAAAAGCAATGTATGTTGTTTTTTCCTTGTCTCTTTGGTGATTTTATTGGGGTTTCTGTTAAGTGAATCTCAAATTTTTAAGTATGTACTATGGATGTTGGGAACCTGCTTTGCTCTGAAATGCCAACTAAAAGTACATCAAATGTTCATGCCCTTGTTACTTGAAATCCTTGTGAAGCCATTTTGAGGGCTTGGCTTGAGTATAGTTAGACTGTAATTGGCCTCCAGGGTCATATTATGATAAGTTTTTAGCTTCTGGTAGGTGAAGGGATTAATTTATCTGGTGAATTGCAGTGTTAATGAGCAGAACAAAGATGGCTGAGCAAAATCGAGATTTGGCTTCAGTTCGAAATAATGAAACACTGAAGCTGAAGATAATGAAACTAAGGAAGGAGAATGAGATCCTTAAGAGGAAACTTTCATCTTCACAAGAGAGCTAGATTACTGGTATGTGAAACTCTAGCCATTGTCACTTTGATTTCTAGTTGTGGACTTAATTTCATATTTTACTCTGCAATTAAAGCATCTAGTATCTGGATTTAGGAGCTCTTATGTCTACTTATTTTCATAATCATGCACACCACTATGCAAGTATTTTGTCAAGAGATTACCTCTGTGTAAGTTATCTAAGGCATACATAACATCAACAAAAAATAAAAATAAAAATAAAAATTCAACACTCATAGTTTAATGACTGTAGTCTTATAAGAGGTCCTCCCACCATAGTACCTTAGAACAACCAATAAACTACCTGTTGTGAATAAACACACACGAATAGAGGATAATTTGAGAGAAAACTCTTCTTTTATATACCCACAAAAGAATTACAAAGCTTCCAATACAAACTTTACAAAAAAACTCTCACCAATCACTCTCACTACACTTTCACACATTTAGGGATGTCTGATAACAATGGAAGAGCTCTCTTTTATAAGGTTCAAAGGCGTGTGCTACAGTGCACATGCCTTGGTAGTTGGCAAAACGTGTAAACACGTTTTGCCAACTTTTCCCTACCAACATGCAAACTTTCGGCGCCTGCAGCTGTCTTCAACAAATCTCCCCCTCGGTGAAGATTTCTCCAAAATCTGAGCCGACCATCAATCATCCAAACCGGATCCTCCAAAAGGATCCTCCCCTGGCTGCATCTGTATGACTGCCTACGTACCCTGAGTTGGGATCAAGACAATCATAGTTCTCTGAATCTCCCCATTCTGACTATGTGGAGAGTTTTGTCATCCCGGCTATAGCACGACAGATTTCAAGCTTCTCCTTCGGTAAAACCTTCGTGAACATATCGGCACCATTGTTGTCGGTGTGAATTTTCCTGAGTTCTATCAGCCTTGAGCTCATGACGTCCCGTATCCAGTGATACCTTACATCGATATGTTTTGACCTCGAATGAAATGTGGAATTTTTACCGAGATAGATAGCGCTCTGGCTATCGCAGTACAAAATGTACTTCTCCTGCTTGAAACCCAATTCCTGGACGAATGTCTTCATCCACAGCAATTCCTTGCAAGCTTCCGTCGCTGCAATGAATTCCGCCTCTGTTGTAGAAAGTGCAACACATCTCTGCAACCTAGACTGCCATGCCACAGCTCCTCCTGAGAGAGTAATCAGATACCCCGAAGTAGACTTTCGGGTATCCATATCTCCTGCCATATCTGAATCGGTGTAGCCCATCAACACTGGCTTGTCGCTGCTTCCAAAACATAACCTCATCTTGGATGTGCCTCGAAGATACCGCATAATCCATTTGACAGCATTCCAGTGTTCCCGTCCTGGGTTTGACATAAACCGGCTGACCAATCCAACTGCGTGTGCTAAGTCTGGCCTCGTGCACACCATGGCATACATAAGACTTCCCACTGCTGAGGTGTATGGAACCTGTTTCATTTCCTCCTTATCTGACTCAGTAGAGGGACTCTGTTGTGTACTCAATCTAAAGTGGGTAGCAAGAGGAGTGCTAACCGCTTCAGCATTGTCCATCTGGAATCTCTGAAGTACCTTCTTGATGTACTCCTCCTGTGACAAGTATAATCTACTGGCTTTCCGATCACGGCCGATCCTGATGCCAAGAATCTGTTTAGCTGGCCCCAAGTCTTTCATCTCAAAAGACTTACTCAGTTGCTGCTTCAAATTATCAATCCTCGATTGATTCCGGCTAACTATCAACATATCATCTACATACAACAGTAAGATGATAAAGTCATCGTCAGAAAACTTCTGAACGAATACACAATGGTCTGAAGTGGTCTTCTTGTATCCCTGCTCCCCCATAACTGACTCAAACTTCACGTACCACTGTCTCGGTGCTTGTTTCAAACCATATAGGCTTTTCCTGAGTCTGCACACAAAGTCCTCTTTCCCGCTGACTCTGAAGCCTTCTGGTTGCTCCATGTAAATTTCTTCTTCCAGATCCCCGTGAAGAAATGCGGTCTTGACATCCATCTGCTCAACTTCCAAGTCGAGGATTGCTGCTAAGCTGAGTACCACTCTGATGGATGACATCTTCACAACTGGAGAGAAGATTTCATCGAAGTCAATGCCTTTCCTCTGATTGAATCCCTTGACGACTAGTCTGGCTTTGTACCGGGGTTGTGAAGTATGCTCATGTTGCTTCACCCTGTACACCCATTTGTTCTTCAAAGCCCGTTTGCCTCTTGGCAATTTCACCAACTCAAAAGTGTTATTGTCATGCAAAGATTTCATCTCATCTTGCATGGCTTCCTCCCACTTTTCTCTGTCTTATGTTTCCACAGCCTCCTTGTAGCTCTCGGGTTCTCCCCCGTCAGTAAACAGCACATACTCATATGCAGAGTATTTGGTTGAAGGTCGCCTCTCTCTGTCTGACCTTCTCTGTGGAACTTCTGGTACCGGTGGTTGATCATGATCATCATCTCTGGGAGCTTCATCACATGTACCCTCTGTCTGGGAACCTCATCTTCAACTCGTATGGCACCGTGTATGAGGTTTGGATTCACATTTCTGTATTGCTGGGGGGGCATTGTCTTCATCTCATTCTGATATCTTCTATGGTATGGTCTTCAACAAAGACAACATCTCGACTTCTGACAATCTTCTTCTCCACAGGATCATAGAGTTGTAGCCGAAATCATCCTGACCATAGCCAATAAAGACACACTGTCGCGTCTTTGCATCAAGCTTGATCTCTCGTCCTTTGGGATGTGTACATAAGCTTTGCACCCAAAGACATGTAAGTGCTCGTATGACACTTCTTTACCTGTCCAGGCTTGGTTAGGAACATTACCTTTCAGTGCGACCGCTGGGGACATGTTCAAAACATGAACTGCTGTGATGAGTGCCTCCCCCAAAATGTCTTCGGCAGCTTGGCTTGTGACAGCAAGCTTCTGATCCTCTCGCACAAGGTTTGTTCATCCTCTCAGCTAGGCCATTCAGCTGAGGTGTCTTCGGAGGTGTCGTTTGATGTCGGATTCCTTGCGTCTTGCAGTACTGATCAAACGGACCTCTGTATTCTCCACCGTTGTCTGTTCTGATGCACTTCAGTTTCTTGCCGGTTTCTCTCTCCACCAAAGCATGAAACTCCTTGAACACTCCCAATACTTGATCTTTTCTCTTCAAGGTGTATGCCCAGATCCTCCTTGAATGATCATCAATAAATGTCACAAAATACAGTGACCCACCAAGTGTTCGTGTCTGCATCGGACCGCATACATCTGAATGTATGAGATCTAGTACCTCCGGTTTCCGTTGAGGCGGGGAGCTCTGGAAGGATACTCTGTTCTGCTTTCCAGCCATGCAGTGTTCACACTTCCGTAAGTGTGAGTTCTTCAATTCCGGAAGAACATTTCGCCTGCGTAGTATCTCCATCCCTGTTTGGCTCATGTGACCGAGCTTTTTATGCCACAGCTCGACTGCCTCATTACTGTTGACTGTATTTATGCTACTATTTGAAAGCTTAGCATGCATCAAATACATGGTTGAGTCTTTCTTACCTCGTGCCACGACCATCGATCCTTCAGTGAGCTTCCAGCATCCGTCACTAAAGGTACTGCAGAAACCTTCATCATCCAGCTTGCCTGTTGAGATCAGGTTTAACCGGATATCTGGTATGTGCTTGACTCCCTTCAACACTAGCCTTGTCCCGTTCTCTGTTTCAAGGCAGATGTCTCCAATACCGACGGCTTTCGACTGTCCGTCATTCCCCATCCTTACAGCACCGTAGTCCCCTGGTGTGTAAGATGAAAAGAAGTCTCTGCGAGATGTGGCGTGTATGTATGCGCCACTATCTATCACCCAACTGGTCTCGTGGCTGGCAAGATTCACAACAGCTTCTTCATAATTATGCAAAATTCTTTGGAGGTTTCTCGGTGGTAGTAGCAACTCTTTCTTGATTAGAGTCGCCATCTCTCCTGGACTGCTCGTTCTTCAACTTGTAACAGTCCCGCTTCATATGGCCTTTTTTTTGCAGTGATAGCACTCAATATCCATTGTTCTTGATTTCCCTCGGTTCTTGTCTGATTACCTGGGCCTCGGCTTTTACTCCTCCCCCTTCTGGTGTTCTTTTCTGTCACTAGAGCTTCTGAGGTTGAGGCTGATGCTGACTCCTGCATTCTCGTCTCTTTTCTTCCTCGAAGATCCTGGTCTTTGCCATCTCCATAGTGACTTTCCCATCTGCGGCTGAATTGATCACCGTAGATCTGAACGTTTCCCAAGATTCTGGTAACGTATTAAGGAGTATTAAGCCATTTACCTCATCTCCGAAGTCTATGCCCAATCCAGACAACTCTTTCATTGTTCCGAGGAAATCGTTGATGTGATCCGCCACAGCTGTACCTTCTTGGTATTTCACCCCATCATCTTCTTGATGTAGTACAACTTGTTGTTGCCAGTCTTTGCTCGAAAAAGCTCCTTCAGCTTTCTCCATAAGACACGTGCATTTATCTCTTCACTGACATGGTTTACGATACTGTCGTCGATCCACTGACGAATAGTACTGCATGTTTTCTGGTGAAGATTAGCCCACTTTCCATCGGTCATTCCTTCTGGTTTCTGCTCCATAAATACCGATCCATCATAGTCCTTCACATACAGAAGGTCTTTCATGCTTCCTCTCCATGTGAAATAGTTTGTACTGGTTAACAAAATCATTTTTCCGTTGCTCCCCTCCATCATAAAAATTATAAGCAGAATTTCAAAAAACGGACCTCACCGTTGCGTCCGGAATGGTCGAAAATGGTGGAAATGACACTTCGTTTGTCAAAATCCGACACAGGGACCAAATTGCAAATTCCAGAAATTACAGGGGTCAAAGTGCAATTTCCGAAAGTTCAGGGGCCAAAGTGCAATTACGGAAACGTTCAGGGACTAAATTGCAATTTACAAAAATTCAGGGACTAAACTATAAATATCTGAAAGTATAGGGGCTAAACTGTAATTTTCAGAAAGTTCAGGGACCTATCTGAAATTTACCAGGCACCGCTGAAGTGGCAGTTCTGCTGACGTGGCGGATGACGTGGCTGCTGACTGCGCGCTGACGTGGCGATGACTGTGCTGCTGACTGGACGCTGACTGTGCGCTGACGTGGCGCTGACTGGGCGACACGTGTCGGATGACGTGGCACTGACGTGGTCGTCTTCAACCTTCAGACGGTGCGTGCGGCGCGTGGAGCGCTTGGAGAGCTCTCTGGCTGGCGCGTGCAGCGTGCTGGGACCTCCGTTTGATCGCCGGAAAATACCACCGTGCTCGTCTCTCCGTGAAAAGTTCGATGATATGCTCAAAATCGATTTTCGACAACTTTCGTCGGAATCGACTTTCCGAACCGAAACTTCGTTTCTGAATTTCGGGATCCCTCCGTGGAACCGTAGCTCTGATACCACTTGTTGTGAATAAACACACACGAATAGAGGATAATTTGAGAGAAAACTCTTCTTTTATATACCCACAAAAGAATTACAAAGCTTCCAATACAAGCTTTACAAAAAAACTCTCACCAATCACTCTCACTACACTTTCACACATTTAGGGATGTCTGATAACAATGGAAGGGCTCTCTTTTATAAGGTTCGAAGGCGTGTGCTACAGTGCACATGCCTTGGTAGTTGGCAAAACGTGTAAACACGTTTTGCCAACTTTTCCCTACCAACATGCAAACTTTCGGCGCCTGCAGCTGTCTTCAACACTACCATCGTCTCTAATTGCAATATCTAAATACTTATCTTAAGGTAAAAATTGACATGCGGCAGCATCTTTATGGGCTAGTTACTAAAATTAATAATTGAATCGAAATATTAAGGTCAAAATTTAAAAATTCATTTAAATTTAAATCAAACTGTCACTTTATTAATTACAATTTATCAAAATAATTGTACTTTAAACATTAACATGATCTTGTTGCTTCGTTATGTTCCTTATTCACTGAGAAACTCGTTGCTTCGTTATTTCAAGTCATTAAATCGAGGTATACGGGCCAACCTGTAATTGATCTCTCCATCATTTCTCCAGCAATCTTGGTGCTATTCATTGTTATGATGTGAATTTTTCCATTTCTATGTTACTAGGCCTCACTGCAGTCCATTTTGAAGAGGGTAATTCGTGTCATATTTTTGTTTTACACGATGTTAAATTCTGCTTATTCAAACCTGATTGAAGTTCTATATTACAGTCCTTGATGTTTGCAAATTTAGGACTAATTGAATGTATGAAACTCCATTTACCTTCTATAAAATCAAAGCATCTTGTCAATGGGCATCGAAAAATGTATCCAAGCTCATCCTACCAAAGCATCTTTATCCAAGCACATATTTTAAAACTGCAAATTTCAGACTACACAAGCTGTATAGATAAATATTTTTATATATGAAAAGAAGAATGTTTAAAATTAAGTTCAAAGATAATTTGTAGCTTATATATGATAAATTGTAGTGCCTATAGGCAATGTTGTAACCAGAACATTGATTAGTGGAGCAATATTTTTCATTTTAGTAAGGGAAAAATCAAATTCATTTTAGTATTTGAAAAATCAAAATTATCTCATTAATAAATCAGACTTTTCAATAATTTATAGATTACATTTAATAAATATTTAGATTGAGCTGGGCGACAGCCCTCACTCATACCTTAATGGCTCTGCCATGGGAATGTTGGAAGATGGAGTAACAAATGGAAATTGAATTGATCCTTATTTTGGTCATGTTGGCTAAAGAAACTCAACATGAAAGGTGGAAAAGATTGGAAGCTCTCCTAATGCTCTCAATGTTTTTAATGGACACCATGCAGTTTTTTTTTTTTTTTTTATGCAAGTGATTATAATTCATTTGTACATGTTAAAAGTTGATCATGTGAACTATAACATTTTTGTATTTTCGTATGACAAAGTCCAATTAAGAAAGCTGGAAATGGGAATGGGAATATTTCTGAGTAGAATATTTTCACATGTATGTTGCAGCCAAACGCAGAAACACTTTTGAAAAGCGCTTTTACTAGGGGTGGGTATCGGATCGAATCGAATCGGATTCGATCCGATTTGATTGGATCGGATCAAATCGGATCGGATTCGATTCTTTTATCTGATCGGACATTGACAGATGGATTTGACGGATTTCGGATCGGATCGGATAAAAACCGATCCGATCCGATCGGTTTTTTTTTTAATTTTTTATTTTATAAGTAAAACGACTCGTTTTGCATAAGTTAGGGTTCATTTGGTTTGTCTCACGGAGTCACGATCTCAGACTATCACTTCTTCTTCTTCCTCGAATCAGCCACAACCCACACCACAGACAGCCACTTCAATCTTCACTTCTTCTTCATCAAAAATCAGTCTTCTTCATCATCCACGCAGGTTTCATCAAGGTAATTAACTTTTTTCTCTACTTCATTCACTGGTTTTAGTTTCTCTGGGTTTTTGGTTTTGGGTGTTTGATTTTGTTCGACATCATCATCTTAAGACAAAATTGACAAAATTGACAGTTTGTCAACTTCATTTGTTTAAAAAACTCAAAAGATTGTGCTTTCATGTATATGATTCTGCTTTGATGATGTATATGTATGTCCACTTCATATTCGACTTCAATCCTGGCCTCCCCTTCAGCATTTAGGTGGCTGAGCCAGTGCCCAACAGCATGTGTAGTGCTGAATGTTATACCATGATTGTTTTACCAATAATGCAGTGCATGTTTCAATATTTCAATTGAGTTGTAACCATATATTGTAAGTTAGGGTTTGTTTGTAAGTAGTATATCTCATTAGAATTTTGTAACTTATAATGTGGGGGAAGTTGGGAACAAGAGTTGCATGTATAGTTTACTCCTAAAGTTAAATGTTAGATTCAAGTAAATGCTAATCTGCCTTCTAGACTCGTTTGTTAACTGTTGGATGTTGGTGTGCTAGAAGTGGAAGGGCACTATGATTGTAGAATGTGGATAGTATTGTGGATTGATCAGCTTGTGTATGTGGTCATGTTGTGTGTACTGTTATTTTTTGAATGTTATTGCTTGTGTTTCCCATTCTCATTGCTGTCTGTGAGAAGCATTCAACTTGAACTCCAAGTCTGAAATTATTATAATATATGGTGTGCTACAAGTATGTAAAAGGAAGTTGCATCAGAACTCTTCCACTTCATGCTGCCGAAATCAGTGGGAAGAATAGTTTTCAGGTAGGTTTGAATTTTAAATCATTAAATGATTACTTTGATTTTCCCAGTTCTTATTTCATTGGATGGTTCTAAACTTCACCCTTTGACTTATATAATCTCTAGTAGGTGGGTAATAAAAGGGTTCTCTTATAACCTCGGTGAAAAAGCTACTTCCATGTAGTGGATGATGATTCATTTTAAACATGATGTTTCCAAATAGGAATTGGTAGTCTTCCAATATTTTTATTTTTTGTGTTTCTCTTGGACTTTCAGACATGAAGTCTTATTTAAGGACAAATGATTAGGTCTATTAGAACCTAAGGTCAAAATGAATGAAAACTTATACCTGACTATTTGTAGAGACTTGATTATCTTATCTATGGTATTAAATTACATTCATTGATATAGTTTTAGGCATCATTGCGATGCCTGCTCATTTATGATTCTGAATTCTGTTTGATGTGGCATTTTGACCTTCGGTACTGACTTCAATTGATGCATGCATTTAGCTGTTTGATGTGGCATTTTGTTTCTGATTGATGCAGCTGACTGATATTGGTTATGTAGGAAATAGACAGTGGCAGTGCGTACATTGAAATGATTTTGTAATGAGAAATTGAGAATGAATGAATGAATGAATGATGTGTAATGATTTTGAAATGGAAATAGGCATAAAACCTGCCTGATGACATATACTGATGACTGATGAGAGAAGCAGAGGCAGGAAGCATGAAGGAGGAGGAGGAGCAGAAGCAGAAGGTAGAGCCAGAAGCTGAAAATAGAATCTGTTATTCTGTTTAGCTGCAAATGCATTATGCTCCTAAATGTACCGAATTCGGATCGGATCGGATCGATCCGATACGAATTATTTCGGATCGAATCAATCCGATCCGATAGACCCGGCGGTTCGGTTCCGGTTCGGAACCGAACCGGCCGGTTTCCGGTTCCACAAGTGTGGAACCGGAACCGAACCGGTTAAATCCGATTCGGTTCCGGTTCCACACTTAAGTGGAACCGAAACACCGAACCGGAACCGAACGGTTCGGTTCCGGTTCAGTTCGGTTCAAAGATTTTTTTTTTGAAAATTAATTAAAAAAAATGATATTAATTTTATAAATAAAAAAAATTTATTACATTGAAGAGCTTGAGCTTAAATTTTTAAAAATTTAAGTTGCCTACGTATCCTCCAAGGGTGAGAGGAATCAAAGCTCACGTAGTTCCATTACAAGTTTTAGACATATCCCCTTTGTAAATTATAATTTTACAATTATCAATCATCATTATCAGTTGATCATTCGGCTCCGGTTCCGCTTGCACTTGTTGCAGAAGCATTATCGAACAAATCTTCAAAATCATCGGGGGCATCTTCTTGTTGTCTCAGATCAGCTCGAGTCCAATCATCCACACAAGCTGTTGCTTCTAGAGTGCTTGGATGTAATGAAGATCGCCTAGCTTCCAATATATTACCTCCCAAGCTGAAGGCTTGCTCAACCGCAACGGTGGAAATAGGTGCTGCCAAGATCTCTTTAGCAATAATAGATAAAACAAGATATATATTTTGATGCTGGTTCCACCATTCAATGATTATAAAATTTTTACTGCATAAACTTTCATTAGAAAACTCAAAATTTGTAGATAAATAATTATCTAATTCAGGGTTATTAGTTGTTGTCGTATCCCTAGATTTTTTATTTCGTTACAATAACCAACGATCCCATGCGCTAAGTCTTGTTTGAATTACCAGTTCGCTACTACTAGATTGACCTAATGTTCCTAAGTTATATCTTACAATATAATCATTAAATAAAATAATTAAATCACTTCTTAATTTCGTCATTATGCTCGTAATATCAACATCATCTAATATTCTTAAATAACCATAGTAAGCTTGTAAACCACCATTCAAACCTTCTAATTTAAATCTAGGATCAAAAACAGCAGCAATAAGATAAAGTAAATGAATTTCTCTAAAATAATTCAACAATTTTACCTTCATAGCAGTAATGGCTTCGAGCAAAACAATATCATTAGGGTCGTCACTGTCAACATGTTCATCGAGAGTGCCAACAATATTCAAACTCTCAATAAGAAATAAATGTGCTGTAGGATAATAAACACCGCTAAAAACTAAAGTAGCATCATTAAAAACTCTTAAAATATCTAAAAAAAATTTCACAAATATCTCATTGACTAGGATAAAGTGTGATATTTTGAACATGTTGAGAAAAAAAAAACTACATAATGCATCTTTGTATTGAAATGCTTGACATAAAAGAAAATAAGTAGAATTCCAACGTGTTGGAACATCTCTTGAAAATTTAATCGGTTTAATACCATTTATTTTACAAAACTTGGTCTATTCTCTCCTAACTTGAGAATATGACCAAATACAGTTAAGTGCCGTTTTAATTGGATCAAGGAAAGGTGATAATAATTTTAGTCTGTCTTGCACACATATGTTAAGGACATGACATGTACAACGAATATGAAAAAATCGACACCCTAAATTTGGTTCACATAAGGATTTTAAATCATGAATGAATGCAGTATTTGCAGATACATTATCAAATCCAATTGTTAAAAATTTTTCTACTAAACCATATTCATCAAAAATTACCTTCATCATTCTATAAATATTATGTGCAGTATGTGGGTCATCAAAAACTCTAAATGCAATTAGTCTTTTTTGCATGGTAAATGATGCATCAATCCAATGACAAGTCACACCCATGTATGAGTGTGTTTGCCAATGGTCACTCCAAATATCAGAACATATAGAAATACGACCTTTCATCTCTTTAAATATTTCATTTAAAATAATTTTACCATCTTTATATAATTTGAAAATATGACGTTTTGTTGTGTTTCGAGTCATTCTACATGCAGCAGGGTTTAAAGCATTATGCACGTAATTAGTAAAATGAAGTTTTTCACCAAAGCTTAAAGAAAGATGTGTCATACAAGTTAATTTCGCAAATTCTTCTTTATTTTTTGCATCAGAATATTTAAATAAATCTACACTACTCGTACCTCTACTAGATGATGCGTACCTGGCCATTTGAGTCTGCGTCGTATCAATGCCAAATTCAACCGGATGATGTTTTTCCATGTGCTTGATCATATTGCCGTATCCACCAGAAAATTTATAGATAACCCCACAATAGTTGCAAATTGCTCGTTGTGAACCATCTTCTAGGCGTTCCAAAGTAAAATGACTTTGAAAATATCCGAGGACCGAGCCTTAACTTCTCTTCTTCGTGATTGTGCACTGACATTAGGGCCGCTCTCTTGGGTTGGCATATTTGACATAATATTCTCAGATGAGCTTGCTATTTTTCGTTTGAGAAATTAGGAAGAAAAATAAGAAAATTGAATAATTGCGATGCGAATGATAACAAATTAACAACTAAATGAATTGAGATTGAGAATAAGAATATAAGATTATAAGAGAATTGTATTGAAGTAAGATTGAGAATAAGAGAATTATAGAAAATGAGAGAATTGAGAATTTGGTGTGATGAAATTATGAAAAATGAATTCTATTTATAGAATTTTAGAATTTTTTTGATACCAAAAATGTCTCTAAATATAACCGTTTTATTACCGTTATTAGAGGTACATTAGTAATTTATATTTTATATAATAAATATATTTTTAATTTTTTTTATTTGGGCAGGGAGCCGTTGGCTCCCTGCCCCCCCCCAACGGCTAGTAGCCGTTGGGGGCGTAGGGTTCCTGTTGGAACCCTACGGTTCCAACCGGAACCGTTCGGTTCCGGTTGGAACAGTCAGAACCGGAACCGGAACCTTCCGGTTCCAACCGGTTCGGTTCCGGTTCCGGTTCCGGTTCCGAACCGGAACCTTGGCCGGGTCTACGATCCGAAACCATTCGAATTGGATCGAACCAATCCGATTCGAATTCAGATGATTTCGGATCAGATTGATTCGATACGAAATAATTCGATTCGGATCGAACCAATTCGATCCGAATTGGGATGATTTCAGATCGAACCAATCTGATCCGAAATCATTCGAATCAGATCGGTTTTGCGAAGATAAAACAATCTGATCGGACCAAACTTCTCAGCGCTTATCGGATCGGATTCGGATTCGATCCGATCCGATCCGAATCCGGTAATGCCCAGGCCTAGCTTTTACCATGCTTAAAAGCACTCTTCAACAGTAACGGCTGGACTCTGTAGACTGTGGTATATATACATACTTGTCTACTGCACCGAGGATTTATGCTGTTTTATTTTTTTATTTTTTTCTGTAATCATTGGAAACTCTGCCGCCAAATCACATCTTCCGGACTTAAACGGAGCATGTAAAATTAGATATGGCCACAGTTCCGGTTCGGAACCGAAACCGAATTGGAAGGAACCGGACGGTTCCGGTTCCTTTCAGTTCCGGCTCGGGAAGGATTCTCACCCTAGTCAAACCGTTGGAACCGGACAGCCGGAACTGAAAGGAGACGGTTCCAACGGTTCAAACCGGAATTTAAGTTTTTATTTTATTTTTAATTTAAGTTTTTAATTTAATTTAATAAAATTCAAATAAATAATTTTTTTATTATATTTATTTGATAATAATATCCAATTATAAATTTCTTTAAAATTTAATTTCTATTTTTTAAAATTATTTTAAAAAAAAATTGGAACCGGAACCGAACCGGATCGATGACAAGGTCTAGTAAAACCCCTGACTGTCTCACACTCTTAAAAGAAACAAAATATATGGATTCGAATCCAGTACTTGAAGATAAGATCTCGAGTCTTATATCACCAAGTCACGTCCTATGAAGACTGATGTGGTATAATTTATGACAGCATTTGCTCAATAATCTCTTTTTTAAAGTGTGCCAAAATCTGTGGCAGTGACTAGTGATGGCCAACCCCACGATGAAATTAACGAAGATAAACAAACACAAATCCCTGCTCGGCCAACCCTGTTGAACCAAGATAAGCAAACACAACCAATATTGACCCCCTAAGATCCTAGTCTTAATTCTAATCGATGCCCAAGATCCCTAATGTGGAATCAATCACAAAAACACAAGAAACAGAATGAGAATCAAAGAAAAGAAAGATGACAACACATATTTAATAGAGTTTCAGCAAAAAGTGCCTACGTCCTCTTGAAGATAAGAGCTTTAGACTTTATTCATTTTCAAAGTACCAAGTTTTACAGAGAAAGAGAAGATTTAAAACTTTCGAATGAATCAATTCTCTGGCCTTGAGGCTTAACATTCCCAGCAAATCAGTTTTGTTTTGTGTTTGATAACAAACCCAGAAGTTTCCCACTCATTTTAACGGCTTTAACAGATTTTTGACATGCTTAATGACTAGGTCTACGGATGGCTTAGAAAATCGTGAATCCTTATAGGAATTTAGGATTTCGTATCATTCGATATGAAATTTGAGACGATTTTTCATTTAGGATAAGATATTGGGCGGTGATTTAGGTGAATTTTTATTTTGAATCCCGACTTTTTATCTAAAGATCTAGAATCACCATCTGAATAACGAACTGTTTATTTTGGGATTCAAGATAATTTTTCATCCAAATCCATATTCGAAACGAATCAAAATTGACAAATTCTGACTCATCCCGATTGATTGCAATTGGGGGCTAAGCCAGAGGTTATCTGGGGGAGATCAGTGATGGTAACTTTGCACCAATAATTTTAAGTGATCTCTCCATTTAAAAAAAAAAAAAAAATTAAATTGAAGGAGTCAGACTAATATCTATATTATTTACTTGTTAAAAAAAATAATTTAAGAGGATCTAACTGATTACAATCTCTATTAACCAGGTTCCTTGTGCGTGCCAACTTAAAGCTCTTCAAAACGGCTGCTTCTCAATTCTCATGTTGTTAAGGCTAACAGTTTTTTTTTTTTTTTTTTTTTTTTTTTTTTGTGATTCCACGAGAGTGACGCACGTGAGTCCCGTATTAGTGTCAACCGACACCCAGGTGATACGTAGGATCATAATACAGTGCTATGAATCAATTGGCTGGCACAAACTGACAAACAGCTAGCTTCCTAATTCGATGCGTACAGTCTTCCAGCCGGCATGTCGCTTTGAGCGTACCACTTGATAGTCATGAGCGTATAATAATGAAAACCGACATTGTCGTTTCTTCACATTTCCATATTTCAGATTCACAAATCACACTCACTATGCCCCCATTTGAGCCCTTACAATTTTTATTACTTTAATAACAAACAAACAAAAAATTGGAATTTAAGTCGTAAGGCCCTTAATTAATCTTTTGAGCTAGAAATAAGATCCGCCCGCTCGAGTTTTATCTCGTGATGCAAATGTTTTTCTAATTTTAGATTTTATTGACTTGATTATATCTTTATTTTATCTTCTATAAATTTTCTCGTTTTGTTGAGATTGATTCAACCAAAGCAAAAAAAAAAATACAATCAACGAGTGATGATTGAGGTCCCAATTCACGAGCCTTCTACATGTTTCATGTAGATCCCTTGTCTAATACGACATATTACATAGCTATTTGAAGTTATTATTAATTTTTTTTTGAATTATTACAAACTACATATATTACAATATGCTATCAACTGGGATTCTAGATAATACAAGATTAATTTCAGTTTGCAAAAATTCCCGACTACATCCACGTTGAACTCCGGAATAAGGAGCTCACTGCACTAATCAATCACAAGATTTCTCAAGAATCTTGAATCCAATTACAACATCAATTTTCCCCAAATCACAAGATAAACCATAATCTCTAAAAGTGTCAATCTCAACTCCCTAATTGAAGATCACACTAACTTGGACTAGGAACAAGGCTTAAACAATTAGCCAAACAATAATTGGAGAAATTTGAGAAGCAATTAACAAAAGAACTATCTAATTCTCAACCTAAACATCCTTTATATATGATGAGCAAAAAAGATGAAATTAAGACAACGGCAAAGATTGCGCCACGTGTCCCTTATCCAACGGCCAAGATAAAGGCTTCACATTTTATAATCTCCACCTTGAAGCCAAATAACATCCATCACTCCCAACCATATACAAGGACACATTAAAGCCAATATAGCACATCAAACTCACTTACTTCCATCATTGTTCATGTCGGCTGCAAGGTCAGCCAACCCCCACATGCAACAGCTTCATGCAGTGGGAGAGTTTGGTAGCAGTCACAATTTTTGTCCCCATGTCAGATGGGTTATCTTCAGTTAGAACATTCTTAATCTCAATCTTACCACTTGAGATGATTTCCCGCACAAAATGATATGTTACATCCACATGCTTGGTTCTCTCATGATGTACTGAATTCTTGCTCAAATGTATTGCACTCTGACTCTCAGAATACACAACTGTCTTACCCTGCAGTTGTTGTATTTCGGTTAAGATACCCTGAAGCCAAATGGCTTCCTTGAACACATCAGTTATGGCTATATATTCAGCTTCGGTAGTTGAGAGTGTAACCAACGGTTGCAGGCTTGACTTCCAGCTGATGCAATTTCCACCAAGTGTGAAATAGTAAGTTGTAGTCGACTTTCTCGAGTCTCTGTCACCTGCAAAATCAGAATCAACATACCCTACCAAGTCTAAAGCGTTAGATTTGTTAAAACATAAGACATAATCAACAGTTGTATTTATGTATCTTAACAACCACTGCAAATCACTCCAGTGTGCTCCACCTGGATTAGACATAAATCTACTCAATAAAGATACAGCGTATGACAAGTCAGGTCTAGTACTAATCATGGCATACATCACAGAACCTATAGCATTTGCATAAGGTACATTCTTCATTTTAATCATCTCAGACCTATTAGTAGGACTTTGTGATTTAGACAAAATAAAATGACTCGTAAGAGGCTGACTAACAGGCTTACAGCCACTTACCACAAATCTAGATGCTACCTTTTGTAAATATGTGGACTGATGTATTTTAAGACAATTCTTACCTCTATCTCTATCAATGGTCATACCTAGGATTCTCTTTGCACTACCTAGGTCTTTCATGTCAAACTCACTATTCAACTGCTTCTTAAGATTGTTAATAGCATTCATTGATTCAGAGATTAGAAGCATGTATCAACATACAATAACAAAAATACAGGACATTTGTCATCAAGCATGAAAAGAAGCAACTATCATATTTATTCTTATGAATCCAATACTAAGCACAAATGTATCAAATCTTTTGTACCATTGCCTATGTGACTGTTTAAGACATATGATTTATTAGCAGACAAACATACTCAATTAAACAAATATACATGACATTTGTCATCAAGCATGAAATATAAGCAACTATCATATTTACTTCTTATGAATCCAATACTAAGCACAAATGTATCAAATCTTTTGTACCATTGCCTAGGTGACTGTTTAAGACCATATAAGGATTTATTAAGCAGACAAACATACTCAGAATGGTTTTTATCTATAAAACCTGCAGGCTGAGACATATAAATTTTCTCTTCTAATTCACCATGTAGAAATGCAGTTTTCACATCCAATTGTTCCAATTCAAGATTATATTGCACTACTAGAGCTAACATCATTCTAATAGTTTTAAATTTAACTACAGGTGAGAAAATTTCATTATAGTCTACCCATTCCCGTTGTGTGAATCCTTTAGCTACAAGTCTGGTTTTAAACCTAACAGGGTCACTAGGTAATAGCCCTTCTTTAACCTTAAACAACCACTTACACTCAACCAACTTCTGGTTTTTAGGTTTAGGAACTAAAGTCCAAGTTTGGTTTTTCCTAAAAGAAGACATTTCTTCTTCCATTGCCGCTTCCCATTCAAGTTTATGGGTAGACTTTAATGCCTCACCTAAGCTAGCAGGCTCTATCCCATTTATTTCATGACTTGATATTAATGCACAGAAATACAAATCATTAGTTGAGTAATCATACCTGGTAGGAGGTCTTACATGCCTCCTACTTCTGTCTCTTGCTAGCTGGTAGTTGGCCAATGTGTCTTATGGTGTTTCATCATGCTGCTCAGTTTGATCCAATTGATCCATTGTGTCCTCTTCACTTTGTTTTTGTATCTCAGCTACTTCATTTCTGTTTTCCTCTGGATTATTAGTCCTAGGCTGAGTGTCCTCAGATGTCTCCGTGCCTGACATGTCACCAACTTGATCAGTGGTCCTTGATGTCCCTGGCTCCACCTGCAAGATCAAAATCTGCTAGATCATTTTCAAAGGCACCTGCATTTTTGTTAGTAGTTTACATGGAAAACAAAGTTCATTGAATATAACATCCCGACTAACTATGATTTTGACTTCAGGCGACTCTCTTTCCCATAATCTATACCCTTTTGTCCCTTCTTGATATCCTAAGAAAACACACTTGATTGACCTCGGTTCAAGTTTACCTATGGACTGGTGAGCATAAGCTTCACAGCCAAACACTCTAAGGTAGGCAAGCTTCTGAGGCCTACCAGACCAAATTTCTTCTGGGGTCTTAAACTGAACGGAACTATTTGGGCTAAGGTTAACCAAATGAGTAGCAGTATTGAAGGCCTCACCCCAAAAGGGCCTCAGAAGTTCGAAAGAAAATAAAAGACATCTGATCTTTTCTAATATGGTTCTATTCATCATTTCCGCAACTCCATTCTGTTGAGGGGTGTGTCTCACAGTCCTATGTCTCAGGATACCCTCACTAGTACAGTATTGATCAAACTCTTGAAAAATTCTAAGCCATTATCAGTTCTCAAGACTTTCACTTTGTTACTAGTTTGATTTTCTACTAACACTTTCCATTCTTTAAATTTAGTCAAAGTTTCATCATTTGATTTTAGTAAGAATGTTCATACCTTCCTACTGTAGTCATCAACAATAGAGAGGAAATATTTCTTACCCCCATGTGTCTGGACCTTTGCTGGTCCCCATAGATCACAGTGTAGATACTCAGGCTCGCTTTTGACAAGTGATTTCCAGTTGGGAAGCTCTGTCTGTGCTGTTTGCCCAACACACAGATATCACAAAACTCTAGTGGCTTCAACTGGTCCTTTCCAAATTGTCTCTGCTTGCTGAGTACCTGTATGCCTTTCTGGCCTATGTGGCCAAGTCTCAAGTGCCAAATATTAGTCATATCAACATTAGAAGTTAAAGCAGAAATGGGTTTTTCCGAGAATACATGTTGTCCATTTAGAACATACAAACCGTTTCTTTTTATACCAGTTAGGATTAGTTTCTTACCCTTAGATATGTGCATGTTCCCTTGGTGAGCTTTATATGTAAAACCTAATTCATCTAGAGTTCCTAGTGATATCAGGTTTCGTTTCAAGTCAGGTATATATCTAACATCAGTAAGGATCCTAATTTTACCATCATGGAGCTTGAGCGTTATGTCCCCAACTCCATGTATTCTACAAGTATTGTCATTACCCATATACACTGTCCATTGGTCAGAGTTTCTAAAGTTGACAAACCAGGCCCTATACGGACTCATGTGAAAGGAACACCCGGAGTCCAGAATCAATTCTCTACTAATGTGATCACTAGACACAATCAATGCCTCAGATAGGCAAATCGACCCCTTTTCGGCAGCCACAGTAGCGCTGCCTTCATTTTTCTGTTCCCTAATGAACTTATAATAATTCCTTTTAAGGTGTCTCATCTTTCCACAATGATAGCACTTCTTCCCACTATTCTTATTTTTATCCTGTTTATTTTTTTTCTTCCCTTTAGGTTCTTGGTTATTAGTCTGATGATTATTCGGACCATTATATTTCCTGTCATTTTTTCCTTTCACGAATAGGTTCGCTCCACCTCTTCTACTGGTTCTAAGTTCTAACTCTCTAGCCCTTATACCAGATATTACCAAGTCTAGCCTAGGTACAACTCCTGTGTACTGAAGAGAGTTCTTAACGACACTATATTCTTCAGGTAGTGCATTTAATAGAATCATAGCTTCGCTAGAGTCTCCTAAAGCTTGGTCAGTTCCTTTAAGGATTTGAGTCATTTTCGTGAATTCATCCAAATTATCATCTATAGACTTATTTGTGTCCATCTTGTAATTAAACAAATTTCCTTTTAAGAACACTAAATTTGGAGCAGAAACAACAGAATAAAGAGATTCGAGTTTATCCCAGAGTTGAATGGCCGTGTCCATTCCATCAACCTTTCTGATGACTGAGTCTCCCAAGTGGAGGAAGATCAAGTTGTAAGCCTCTTCCAGGATTTCGTCTTTCGTGTCTTTTTCCATCTTTGGCCATTTTTCTGGATCGGGTTCCAACGCCAAGGCCACCTTATGGTGGGATAGCAATACCCTCATTTTCTTCTTCCAAGTGGTAAAATCTCATTTCCCGTCAAAGATGCCAATGTCGAGTTTGATTGTCGACATTTTGTTTTAACTCTGACCCTCAATTCGGCAACTCATAAATTAATTTCCACTCAACAGATCTCAAATTAGCAACTCAATTTCCTGATTTCGACAGTACTATAATTGGGCAGTTTCAGCCCCTCAATTTATGCCAATACAAGTTCTTGATCAGTCACCCCAAACAACAATCGGCAATCTTAGGTCTTGGTTTGCTTCAATCGGCGACTCCTGACCTTGCATGGTTACGACCAGAACACACACCCTGCAACTCAGAGCTGGTTATGTCACAGAGACTTTCGTCGGCAGTTACCGACACACTCGGCAACCATGGGCCTTTTTGGTCTACGACCCTAGGGATTTGATCGGCCACTCAAGGGTCTTCTCGGCAATTAGGAAAGATTAAACTACTTTCTTGATCGGCAACAGATCAGGTCTTGGACTTCTTCTGGTCAGTTCTTCGTCCTCGGCAGATCAATTTTTGGTCTAGTTGCAGATCAGTTCTTGGGTCAATAGTTCAAAACCCTTAAGTCTTGGTCTGCAACCCAATACCCAGATTTGGCAGCCCTTTCCTTGGTGACCCTAATCGGCAGTTCCAGAGATCTTGTATTTGCTACTTGGCACCTTAGTCTTTGATTTGGTCACTGCAGCTCTGGTCTTGTCTTGGTCGGCAGTGGCTTAGTCGTCTGTTTGTTGCAGCAGCAGATTTTGCAACGACAATGAATCAGAGTTTTGATATCGGCAGACCCTTCTGTAATGTTTTTTCTTTGATCGGCAGACCCTTCTTTAGTCAGAATCTTGATCGGCTTACCCAGGCGTGTGGATCTTGATTTTTTGCCACTTAAAGGCTCTGATACCACTGTTAAAGTTTTCCCGTTATTTGTCACGCCCAGATTCGACTTGAATCAACCGAGACTGAAAACAGAAGCAATAATTTCCCACAAACTAAAATCAATCACACCCAAGAACAAAAAGATTTTACCGTGGTTCACCGGAAAAATTCCCGACTACATCCACGTTGAACTCCAGAATAAGGAGCTCACTGCACTAATCAATCACAAGATTTCTCAAGAATCTTGAATCCAATTACAACATCAATTTTCCCCAAATCACAAGATAAACCCTAATCTCTAAAAGTGTCAATCTCAACTCCCTAATTGAAGATCACACTAACTTAGACAAGGAACAAGGCTTAAACAATTAGCCAAACAATAATTGGAGAAATTTGAGAAGCAATTAACAAAAGAACTACATAATTCTCAACTTAAGCATCTTTTATATATGATGAGAAAAAAAGATGAAATTAGGACAACGGCAAGGATTGCGCCACGTGTCCCTTATCCAACGGCCAAGATAAAGGCTTCACATTTTACAGGCCTATTTGAAGTTATTTATATTTGAAATTAATACATATTTTTAACAATTAGTAACAAAAACAATAAATGAGTTATTTTTGTAAATTGAGTCTGAATTTGAATTATATTCATAAATTTTGTTTTATTTTTTCCTTGATATGGTGGTTGATGACATAACACTTAAGATTTGATTGTTTAAGTTTTAGGTTCAATTTTAGAGGATGTACTTCTTGTAAGAATTTGAGACAGTATGACATTTTATCTATTATTATGTTTAAATTCGAATCGGGTGATTTGACAACAGAATTTTCAAATTTCCAAAAATAAAAGTTGCCGAAGACTAATTTATAAAAAAAAAAAAAAAATCGAAAAAGAAGTAGCTACCAGCTAGTATATATGGGAAAGGAAAAATAATAATGAAAAAAGAAGAAAAGTAAAGAGCAGCAGCCCATCCCCACAATCCAAGTTGCAATGATGACAGTAACAAGGGGAGCGGGGTACTCTAAAAATACTTTTTTCAAAAAATGACGAAAGAGGAGAGAGATGGATTCTTTCAATCTGTTTATTCCCATGCAAAACATAAAAAGATAACAAAATGAGATATTAATTAATTAATTAATTAAAAGATTTTAAAAAAGGGTTATGAAAACAAAATGATGAAAGAGGAAAGTTGTATGAAATTAGAATCAGTCTTAGTACTCTCTCGAGATAAGTGATTGCACTGGCAAAGACATTCTATGTTTCCTGCTTCAAAAGATGAGCCTTCAAAGCATAACCAATATTGCAGACAATGAATATGAGATATACACTAGGCTAGATCCCGAGGATTAATCGTTACGCTAATTCAATTCAAAATCTAACTTAAGAATTGAGAATGGTTTGAGATTTCTATTTTAAGATTACCCACCTTTCTCATTATGGAACTCATGCAGTCGTGTTTGTCGATCTTTTATATGATCTATATCATGTGAGATAGATAGTGTATGTTCCCTCGTGTGTGAGTGCGACTCTGATATCAAATTGAAATTTATGAACATAATTCAACCCAAAAATTAACTTAAAAATTGTTAAGTTCATTCACTTTTCTCAACTTTAAATTGTAATTATATTGGTGGGTTAAAATTCAATATTATACCAGTAAATTGGTCAATCCGGTAGGATCTATTGACTGAGGGACTTATTTGATGTAAATACACAAATAATACCTTTATTTCTTTGTGAAAATTAAACAAGAAAATGGAGATTTCCGAAATAATGTCACTTTATTGATTTAATTAATTTTGTTTTATTTTGAGTGTCAGCTTGATTGATTATGCGTGTTACTCAAACTTCAAAGAATGCTTTTACTATAGAAAGAAACTCTTTTGAGATGTATTGGGTTATTTTGTTTTGGCATTTTCTTACATTTCCCTATCAAATTATTCTCTCATATGGAATTATTAGTTGTCGTTTTTCATATTATTTTTCCTAATTTTATCTTTAGTGTTTGTGTAATGATAAGGCTATAAAATTAGAAGAATTTGTATAACAAAGACGTTTGACATTTTATATGTCATTCAATTATTAACGTATTCCTTAATATTTGAACCTATATCTATGACTATTGTTTATTATTATTATTTTTTGAATCGCTGAAAACTCCGCCGCCAAACCACATCTTTCGCTCTTAAGCGGAGCAGATAAAATCATCGGTTATTCCAGACTTTTACAATAAACATACTCCATAAATTCGAACCCAATACCTCAAGATGAAAACATATCCATACACCACCAAACCACTTACCTTGTAGACATATGACTATTGTTTACATTATAAAAGTTAAAGAGAATTACATTGTCTTTTGGGTTATTGTGATATAATACAAAAACCTCGATAAAATCTAGCTAAAACTGAATGAATTACTTTATAGTAAGCTTTATTTCATATTTTAATTTTGGTAAGTGTAAATATAGTTAAATCAATATCTTATTCATTTGGCTAGATCTGACTGAGTGAATATTCTTATTTCGAAGAGAATTAACTTGGTGATGAGAGCCCAATTGGCCATAAAGAGAGATAAATGTGATGACCAGATACGAAAAAGCTTTTCTTGATTCGATTCTTTGGGCATGATTTAAATGAAATAATAATAATTTATTTGCACAGAATAAAGGACCTGTAAAAGATGTAAAAGGTGAGGAAAACTTTTGACTATATATAATGGTGGAATGTATGTACTCTTACAAACTTTATCCTGTTTTATTTTTATTTTTTATTTTAATGCCATTAATTAATTCCAAAAGCTTCAAACTAACTGACACTTGCAAAAAAAAAATAATTAGATACGACCTATTTAATTAATAATTAGATAATCGCGTCACCTTATATGACACGATTCACTGATCTGCTTAAATGTTTATTAAAATAATAAAAGTAATTTTTAATTAAGTAATTAATCATATCAAAAATCACATAATGAAAATTTAGATTAAAAAATATCACATATTAAAATTTAAAATCGTGAAAGTACATAGATTTAAAACATCATCAAATTCTATTAAAGATCTTACACAATCAGAGTTTCAAGCCTTATCTAAAATTTGGTAATTTCTTAAGATTTGACGTGAAAGTTTATATTTTAACTTTTCCAGTGGTAGTCTGATTACAGATTATTCTTAAATGTATTCGTAAATGTCAAAAAGTTCTTTATTACGACACAGCTTGATGGGTTAACCGATCGACAAAATATGATTATCTAATTTAATAATTATATCATATATGGATTGGTAGATCGAGAATTATAAAAACGAACCGACACGATTATTAACCGGGTTGATACAAACATTACAAAATTAATAATCATGTTAAATTCGATCACCCAAATCCATTTATTTATATGGGATAATTAATGAGAATATGAGGTAGATTTTAAAGAATACATACATATAAATCAAATTTTGGAAATAGACAACGATCATTCTGTTGTGAATGAACTAAAAAGTTATTTTTATAATTTTCGTAATTATATATAGTTCTAGGAATAATGGATCCAAAATTGACGATCTCGATAATGATCATAACGTATATGATATTTAATCAAATTGGAATAATGATATTCATAATTGTCTCGATCATTCTGATGTTTACCCTTCACAACGATTTGGTCCAGCAGATCATCTCTAAATTCCTATTTGAAACACTTTGAATTTCTTTCCTTGTTTTATTTTGATTATGATATTTTAACTATGGCGTGATAATTCGGATTATCTCTTTGATAACTTTGGGATATTTAGGATTTTAATATTAAAAGGTGTCAAAACCCCTAATTTATTAGAGGACCTGTTTTCTATTAATTAGTTTTCTTATTATACTGATTTAGAGAATTTGTATTATGTAACTGCTTTAGAGAAAAGAGAATGAAAGGAAAATAGTAGAGTACTATATATAATAAGAGCAATACGACAGTAAATTTGCCCTTCAGTTGAGGTATGAAAGTTAGTATATCGTAGTGTCACCCCCAAAGGCTCCAAATATGGGCCAATTAGGCAGTCACGCGTGTACTGTACATGCATATATATATATATATTCTGACTCCCTGAAAATCTGCTGATGTGAATTCATAGAATCTTTGAATTCAACTTTCACCTCGGAAATAAACACACAGGAGGCCTCACAGTTACAGGCTTGTTCATTTTCTTTTTCTTTATTAATTTGTTTTCACGTTCTTGTAGTTCCAGGAAAGTATGTATAGTGATTATATGCTCAGGGACAATATTGCATATTGCCTATATATGGAGAAAACCAATATGATCATAAAGAGACAGTGCGGAGGAATGTGATGGATGGTGCATGTGTCTATGATTCAGAGTAGGTCAAGTTTTATATAGTCAAATTGCCGAAAATAGAAAAAAGAAACTGATCCTAGCTAGAGATTTGACAAAATTTACAGGCACGACTTGAATGGTGAATATATATTTGCTTTCTTTTGGTTCAACATGCAATGTCAGATTTGTAATGTCCAAATGTTACAAATTTATAGAACTCATCCACCGTCTTCTTTAGGTAGTTGTCATCTCCAGGTCTGCAACAATAGTTACGAAACCGTATCTACACCGATCACATACTTGACAGGTGTATCTATTCTCATGATTGACATTATACATATTATAATACCATTTATTATAGATAAGTAGGTACATAAAACTCATTCTTAAAAACAGACTTGTAAAAAAGAAAATATACATGTACTTAAATTCTCATTTATATTTCAACTAATGCATATGGTGTTTGATTATTATATCTGCCATTTGTTAAATGAAGTGTAGCATTATTCGGCTATATAATGAATCCATTTGGTGCCTACTTTAGTACTATGCAGAGAAAAATGATAATTGTACAAAAATTATAATAAAATGGTGATAAAATAGCAACTAAAATTATATAATTTTGATTGTTAAGAAAAAAATTACAAAAAAAAAAAAAAGAAAAAAGAAATCAAATATAAAAAAAAAAGATTACTTAACTTTATATAATATTTTGTCACCATTTTATACAAATATCATCATTCTTTATGCAAAAATATATAACCTGCTATATATATTTATTGCTTCCATTACATGGACCTATTAGCATTTTTGTAAGAAGTGAGACTTATAAATACACAAACAAATGCTCTATATATGAAGTATGAACTGTCTATTTTAAAACCATTACACGCATTTCGAAAGGTCTCTTTTGAACCCTACACCATCCCTCCATTAACAGACACAGAATCTTTGAATATTGTTTCTGTGAGTGTGCTGCTGTAACTTGTAAGCATGATGTGGTTTTAGCAATTAGCTAGCTAGCTTACTGGCTTTTATTTTGTTTCATTCTGTTTTTTTTTTTTTTTGGATAAGACATGCATGCCCATAAAAAAGTTGGATATGTTACTTCTTAACTTCTCTGACATTCTCCTTCATATCTGAGTTAAATTGATGAGAGGATGAGCTGGGAATGTGAAGCCTTTTGTCATCAATTATTAGTTCATTGCAAGCTTTTGTCTATCAATTATTTATGTGAGTTCCCTCTATATAGGGACATATAGGACCATTTTTATTCGAATCTTTTTTTTTTTTTTTTGATAATTGAGGTATTCATGTCAACTTACGCACATCTCAACTAATCATCTCGTATCTTCAGAAATTTCCCAACAGAGCAAGTCACTGGTTTTTTATATCATATGACATGAATTCAATGAAATACATCTAGTGAGATTTGAACTTAATTTGAACCCGAGAGAGAACAAACCACTCAAGTCAAATGTCTTTACGGCAACCCCTTGAGTTTTAAAGGAATGACAACAATATTGCAGTGCTGATGAGAGCGGGATTTAAATCCTAACAATTTTCTCTGCCTTTTACACACTTCAAGTATGAGAGGATTTTCGCCGGTAACAGCTTCGGCAATCCCTGATTAATGTGTGTTTCATTTTGCAGTTCCAAGTGAGAAAAATTGGATGACATGCAGATTCCTCCTGCAATACAAATTTACTTGTTAAACAATGGATTCGAATTCGGAAAAATCTAATTAGTTTCGAGATGAAAATCTAGTGTAAATAAAATATATATTTACCTTTTTAAATAGTTTCAATTAAAAAAATTTGATATGCCATATCAACAAATATTGCAATGTGTGATGGGATCAGTCTGAAAAATTTCAAACTATGTTGTTATCATTGATTTTATCGAAATTTAGGGACCCAAGTGTTGTTTTTTCATGCGTGGTCCTCTAGAAATCACACCCAACTTTGAAATCACAGCCATTCCCTAGAAATTCATTCATATTTCCTTTTCAAAAAGTAAATTGATGGAGTTTAATATTATCTAAAATAGAAAGGTGTTCAGAATCTAATTTAATTTGTTTTTCTGTATAAAAAAAAAATTGAATAAAATTTGAAATGTGTAGGGTCATGATTTTTGCATAATTTTATGTAATAACAGAAGTAGGATGATATAGCCACCGCGCTAAGAGCCCAATGGGAGAGCATGAGTTAGGCATGGAGATCAAATCCGTTTCCAGTAGACATAAATTTCTGAATGTGATATAAATATATATATTCAATATTTTAATAGATTTTAGATTGTATATATATAAACTTATAATGTATTAAAAAAATTGAAAGATGATATATGCATCCCATAAGGGTAAGGGAAATATAATTATTATTTTTCTTTTATAATTTGGTTGTTTAATATAAAGATAAAGGGCGAAAAAAGAATTAAGTGCATCGGGATTGGCGATAAAAGCGAGAATGCAGTAATGATGGTTTAGGTTTTGATTTGTTAAGAGAAAGAAGGCAAGATGTGAAGAAAATAACATACTTTCATTTCATTTCATGACTTTTTCTTTTTTCTGTTTCTTTCACTTTCTTCTTTGCTTTATTTATGTTTATGGTGTCCCACTTTAACCATTTTCTTTGATTTCAGTAACATAAAAGCTTAATTTCCCTCTCTTCACTTGACATTCCATATCTGTCTGCTATATCAATCAATTAGCACCATTTTTATCCCAAAAGCTTAAAATAATTTCACTTCATATTTACATACATGGCAGTTAATTATTTGATTAAATTATAGTTTGAGCCATGGGCGTTTTCAAGTTATTTTTTTTTGCTGACTACCCGAGTTTGAATCCCGATGAAATAAAAAGATAAAAAATATATTTGGATTGTACTTACTTTCTTATCTTTTGAAGGAAAAAATAATAATTTAATAATAATAATAATAATTTTAATAATTTAATAGTGTGGGAAGGAATTTAAATCACCGTAAAATAAAATTTATTAGTACTTTATTGAAGCCAAGTTTATCTTTCCTTGGGTGGAAGAAAAAATAAATCTCCAGCTTTGTAGTTCTAATAAGACCCTTAGGGTTATGCATAGGAAAAGTTCGAGTGTTTCATAATTTAGCACTTTGTCGTCAAATGATGCTTGGAATCAATTGCAGAGTGATTAGAAATCACAATGATGATTGAACAAATATCTCTCTCTCTCTCTCTCTCTCTCTCTCTCTCTCTCTCTCTCTCTCTCTCTCTCTCTCTCTCTTCTCTCTCTCTCTCTCTCTCTCTCTCTCTCTCTCTCTCTATATATATATATATATATATATATATGGGCTTTTGCTGCATGCATTTTGATGGAGAAAGTTAATTGCATGCATAACCCTACTCACCATATATACGTACATGTAATGTAAAATACTCAATTATAGTATTATATATACTCACCAATATTACAACTCCATTAATTGATGAGACTTGAGAGAAGAAGCAACTTCATATATACACATTTAAACGGATCAAATATATAATATAATAGATAATATATTTAGGAACACGAAATCATAAAAATTATAACATTAAAGACTATTTTTTTTTAAAAAAAAAGAAACAAATTCTACAAGAGTTAGGCTATCCTTTACCCTTTGTTTGCAATGAGAGGTAAAATAAAGTAACTTTTTCTTGTTATGTTTGGGAGTATAATATGACAAGTCTTTAAGGGGTGTGGCTTGGTGGTGTAGAGTTCAGGGTCCGACCTTCAGGTTTTGGGTTCGAATTTAGGGAGTGTATTTATTGTAAGAGTCTGGAACAGCTAGGGGTTTTACCTGCTCCGCTTAAACTCGGAATTGATGATTTGGCGGTGAGATTTCCAACTATTTCAAAAAAAAAAAAATGATAAAATGATGGTTTAATAATATTATTGTATTTGACTGGAATATTGGAAGGTACGGTAATATAAAGTTAGTAAAAAAACAACATCAAAATCATGAAAACACTCTAATAATATAATAAAATAAGATTTTCAACCCATCAAATTACCTTCAATAACCATATATACATTCCCTTTATTTGCTGGACACCTCCATTTCTGTCGAATCAAGAGAGAAGTTCTTTTGTTTAGTTTATTTGCCGTAAAACTAATATGTGGAGAAAAGTTATGTTTAGTTTATTATATTAAGCAACTAGTAGGACAAAATTATGAATAAAATTTATATTCTAATTAAATAGCAGCTTATTGCAGTTATGTTGAGTTGTCTCACGCAGCAAGATTCTTGCCGCCACCTGCTTTGATTAAAGCCCAATTCGAAAATCTGGGCAAGCAAGGAGAGATTTACTCATGAAATTCTATTTTTTGCCTTTGCCCCCTCATCGTTTCTTTAAAAAAAAAAAATCATAAATTTGATAATTGTATTATAGAAGTCTCACTATAAGAAATTATTGGATTATTGATCGATATTACCGACCGAAAATATTTAATCGGTAAAAATGTACCAAATATCGACCGTTAAATTACCAACGGACTAATCCGTCGAAAAAAGATGTGCAAAGCACAAACTTAGCGCCGATAAATGGCTCCAAGTTTTTACTTACGTCTTATCGACAGTATCTTCAGTCGCTAAATAAAGTTCTTTTACCGCCGACGAGATAGATCGGTATTATGTCAAATTTACCGACAGATAAGTAATCGGTCGGTAAGTGTGAAATAATTTTAACACAAATTATTAAAAAATATATATATACCGACTGAATATATGTCGACCGAAATTTAGGTCGGTAATTACCGACCGATGATAAGTCGATTTGTAATATTAGGCACCTAACAACAATTGAGCGCCAAAATATGGCGTCAAAACTAACGTTTTACTAACCTACATTTATTTTGGTCGGTAAATTTTTAAAATATAAAAATAAACTTTTCTCTTCCCCTACCTCCTTGCTCACTGTCTTTTCAATTTTCATATTTCTGCTCACTTCTACTTCAGTCTTGGTAAGTTATTTTTTTTGCTACCATATTAATTAACAAATGTATATTATAAACAAATTAAATTTATTAGGAACTTTTATATTTAGGGATTTTGTTTGGGTGTGGTTGTATTTAGGTAAGAAAATTAATTTAATTAGGAACTTGTACTATGAGTGTGTTGATAATTATTTTGAAGTATATATTATAATTTGATATGTTTATTTCTGTAACGGGGTGAATTGAAAATTTTTCTTCCATTTTAGTTATAATATAACATAAATGAATTCAAATATAGGGTGAATGTACGCGAGGCTTAATAATGATGACACACTTAACATGAGCTTTGTGAATGGAATGTATGTGAGGCTTAATAAAGATTTTTTTACCGACCATATATTTTATCGGTCAATAGTATTTTGAGTTATTATCGACCAAAATTTATTTATTTAACGATCGATTATTTTTCATTTTTCGTTGGTAATTCGTCGGTAATTTTTACCGACAATAAATTTATTTGGTCGGTAATCGGTCAGTAAATCACCGATAAAAATATATTTGGTCAGTATTTTATTACCAACGAGACATTTACCGACATAATTTTATGGTCGATAATATGTCATTTCGACCGAATTATATTATTTATCGATCGAATTATCTGTCGGTAAATAGTTATTTTCTTGTAGTGTCTGTTGAACATGAGGTAGTTTAATCGGAAATCGATAACTATTTAAGTGATTAATAAAAAAATAATCGTGAAATTAATTGAAAATTAATCATGAAGGGTAAACAAGTAAAAAAAATTCAAAACTCATATCTCAAGATCCTAAAAATCAATAAGAGTCTTTCATTTATGATAAAAAAAAAAAAAAAAAAAAGCTAAACAATTCAAGAGCCTTTAGTTAAATTAACATGAATATAGACTATTTTCATACAAATAGAAATTTTTTAATCCTTATTAAATAAAATATATTAAATTAAGTATACTAATTTTATTATATCCCAATAATAATACTTTTAAACTAAAGCATATTTTCACTATTTTTAATGTTTCTGTTGACGGCTGATTTTGGTCTCGGGGTAATACGGGAATATCACCTCCGAGGTAATCCTCATTCAACGGTGAATTTGTTTGGTTATGCGGGAAACCAAAAGCAAACTTAGCGGAAAACAAAGAAATACGCCAATCAGACAAGGTGATTTAACGTGGTTCGGTGGACTTTGAGATCCGACCTACGTCCACGGACAAGAACAGGGTGGTACTCTTTTTATTACTCAAATACACTCCTCGGGTCTTCTTCTTTGCTTTTACAAATCGGAGCTTGATGATTCTAATCCCTCACTCTTGTGATGATTTTTTGATGATGCCTTCAACTTGTCCTTCTACACTCACTCTACCCTCCTATTTATAATGGTGAAGAAACCAGATTCCTATTTGTACAAGAATTCCCAATTGGAATGGTCTCCTTTTCCTATCAGGATTCCTAGTCAAAACTATTCCCTTTTCCCATAAGGATTCCTAATCAAAACTATATTTACTTCCTTTATCCTATTAGGATATTAAGTTATTACTTTACCCCATTAAAGTAGGACAACTTATCCCTTTTCCGCAAGAATAGGATGTTTTATCTTCCTGAGCACGCCTCGTCATGTGCTCGGTCTTCATGAGGTCGGTCATGATAGCCATTTGAACTGAGAATGCTGTTGTCGATATGATAATGCTCGGTCATCCGATCTCAAGTGCTCGGCCATTTAGTATAAAGTGCTCGGCCTCTTACCGTCAAGTTGTCGGGTCGGCTTTAACGGTCTCGATCAATGGAGTTACCCCTTTTACCCCTGTCGTGTTGTTTAAATAACATAGTGCCCGAAAAACACCATCAACAGTTTCTAACAGATTCATTCTCCCCTTTCACACAAAAATCATCTACCAAACCCCAAAAAAATAATTAAAAATTAAAATAGATTAAGAAAATAAAATCAGGTGATTTTTTAGAAATCAAAATTTGAAAATCAGCTGACTAATCAGTAAAATCATTTGAAAATTGGTATCAATTTAAAGCGATTAAAATCGACCAATCTCAAATAGCAATTTGTGAATAAGGGCAGCTTAAATTGTACATGTTGAACATGCCTTATAAAGGCTAGTTGGCCGTGTAATTTTTTTGAATATAGGATCAGATTCTGTTGGTTAACATGATTGTCTTATGTTTTTTTTTTTTTTTTTGGAAACGATGGAACCCCGTCACCAAACCACCCATTCTGGGCCGCGGTGCAGATAAAACCACCGGCTGTCCCAGGCTCTTACAAGAAGTGCACCCCCTGGATTCGAACCCATAACCTCAAGGTGAGATCCTGGACCCTACACCACCAAGCCACACCCCTTGGGGACTTTTTTTTTTTTTTTTTTTTTTTTTTGGAAACGATGGAAACCCCGCCACCAAACCACCCATTTGGGCCGCGGCGCAGGTAAAACCACCGGCTGTCCCAGGCTCTTACAAGAAGTGCACCCCCTGGATTCGAACCCAGAACCTCAAGGTGAGATCCTGGACCCTACACCACCAAGCCACACCCCTTGGGGACTTAAAAATTGGGGTGCAACACGAGGACTTCCCAAGAGGTCACCCATCTTAGTACTGCTCTCGCCCAAGCACACTTAACTGCGGAGTTCTGATGGGATAAACCACCGGCTGTCCCAGGCTCTTACAAGAAGTGCACCCCCTGGATTCGAACCAGAACCTCAAGGTGAGATCATGGACCCTACACCACCAAGCCACACCCCTTGGGGACAACGAGAGCTTGAGGTTACTAAAAAGGTTAAATTAGAGTGGTAAACCTAATTTGAAGTACACTCTCGATGGTCGTGTCTAATGTGATAATCAAATATTAATTTGTTATCCGTTTAGTTAATAACATTGAAATTTACTAATAGCCTCTCCATATATATATATATATATATATATATATATATATGTATGAGCTTCCTAAATCCTGCTTATATAGTAGAAGGCTTGTGTAATTGATATAACTTTTAATTCAAATTCTACTCCAGTAACACACACAAGCCACACTAGTTTTATATTATATCTAGCTAAATTCATATTAAAGTGCTAAACTTTATAATTAAAAAAAAAAAAAAAACTGATCAATACTGTTGACTCGGTATTCCTAAAGATTGCATGTAAACTTTGTATAGTAACTTTTGAGATATCATTTATTTTTTCAATTTCAAGGGTAGATTATAAATATTTAATTAAGTTAATATGGTTTTATTTGATCAAGTAGTGCTCACAATTCACCAAGCCACGCTCAGCAAAATTGCGTTGGGATGCTAATTTTACTCCTTGTCATTGAGAAAAGCAATGGGAATGTTACGTAAAAAGAGAGAATTGGAATTGGAATTGGAATTTGGAAATTATAAAGAAATAAAAAAGAAAAGCAAAAAGATTACACAAATAACAAATGATATGATCTGTAGTGTGCTGTCCAGACCCAGACACATTTATTGTATAAAGTTGCACGCTTTCTTTTTCACTTTTTTTGAGTCAGGAATTTAATTGAAATAAAATTGACAGTGCTTGCTGTTCAGTGGAATGAAAACAAATTTAGATTGTAGTTTTCGAAAACGTTTTCTTTCGATTTGTAGTAGTATTATTGTTATTGTAGGTCCCGTCCCACAAATAAAAGAATTAAGATATAATGTTGAGTTGAGACGTATGTATTGAGCACTTTATCAATAGTAAGAGATAAGTATATGAAACTCACATGAGTAGGATTTGTAATGGGATAGGATGAGTTTAATCACAATCTTATTCCGTTTATGAAATCGTGATGAAAAATTATCTCGGTCTCATTATGTTATATTTTTTTCGGATAAAAAATCTTCATGGTCTCATTCCATCCTTCTAAATCCAGCCTCGTCAAACTGGAGTTTCAGAATAATTTTTTTGTTCCATCACATCTCGTTTTTAAAACGGGACATAAAATATGTTTCAAATCCCATCTCAAAACAAGACGTGATCCCTTTAAGATGAGACTGAGAAAATTATCATCTCTCTACACACAAGACTCACTTAAATAAATCTTGACGATTGATTCAATGCTCAACATTGAATCCTTATCCGTGAACCTTACAATCAAAGTGACCATGCCTACATACCAACGTTTCTCTTCTTTTTCTTTCATCCTCACTATCACCAATTGCTAAAGGAATTAAATCTATCATGAGCCCTAATTAAAGATTTGCGCAAGTCATCGAAAATGGTTTTGGGATGATGGTGGGGAATGAGGTCTCAGTTTCTTTCTGGGATGATAAATGGCTAACAGAAAGGCGTTTGAAAGATGCGTTTCCAAGAATGTAATTTTTTTTTTTTTTTTAATCTCAATTCAAATGTAGCATTCCCTTCTTTAAAGAGGTGTGGGAAGAATTGATGGCTGTACTCTCGGAGGTTGTTTTGAATATTAGAAAAGATAGAAAACGACTGTGGTCTGTTGGAAACTGAGATATGTCATAAAGGCCTCTTCAATGTTAATTTTGTTTCCAAATCGCTTATGCCAAATGTCTCTTATCACTACAAGAATTATGGCTTTTAGCGTCCAATTATTTAGCGTCGAAACATTATACGACGCCAAAACTAACTTTTAGCGTCGAATATTAGTTTCGACGCTATATGTCATATTTTTAGCGACGGAATAAAACTTCGACGCAGAATATTAATATTTTGCGTCGAAAATATATTTCGATGCTCAAAACAGAACTTTAGCGTCGAAAATATTCGACGCTGAATAATTATATTATTGCAATAATTTTTGGTGCCAGATATTACACTTTTAGCGTCGAAACACGTGGTCGACGCCAAAAATATAATATTAGCGTCGAACATATATCGTCGCTAAAGGTGTATGAAGTTTCCACCGGCAAATCCTTGACTCTTTCGCGTCTAAATTAAATTCGACGCTAAAAACGGCAACAATTAGAGTCGAATGTGACTAATCGACGCCAAAAATAATACTTTTAGCGTCGAAAATAATTTCGACGCTAAAGAGTTATGAAGCTTCCACCGACAGGTCCTTGATTCTTTCGCGTCTAAATTAATTCGACGCTATATTTTTGATATTAGCGTCGACAAAACAGTTTCGACGCTAAAAGTATACAATTAGCGTCGATTTTGAATATTCGACGCCAAAAATAATACTTTTAGCGTCGAACAAATATTCGACGCTAAAGAGTTATGAAGCTTCCACCGACAGATCCTTGATTCTTTCGCGTCTAAATTAAATCCGACGCTAATTTGTTATATTTAGCGTCGAAAAAACGGTTTCGACGCTAAAAATGGAACATGTAGCGTCGAAAAAACAGTTTCGACGCTAAAAACGGCAACAATTAGCGTCGAATGTAGTATTCGACGCTAAAGATAGATAAAAATACAGAAGGTCACCACCCCTTCTCCCCCTCTGTTTTTTCTCTCATTCTCTTCATAAAAATCCTCTGAAATCTGAGAATTTCTCCTCTACAGCCTCACATCTCTCCTAAAAATTTTCAATAAAATTGTAATCAATTTCCGAAAAGGTAAATCTTCTTTCATATTTCTTTATATTTTCAATTTTTATGATTATATATGTTGTTATATGCTGTTTATATGCTGTTTGTTAGTGATTTATGATATCATAGATGTAGAGTAAGTATATTAATTAACAAAATAGAATTTTTCTGTAAACTATTTAATTAATTTATCAACCAAATATATATATATATATATAATATATATATATATATATATATTTATATATATATATATATATATGCTTAAATTAAGTATTACTGAATTAGTAATGTTGATTACTGTAAAATGATATCTAATAATTATATTATTATATTTAGGTATTCTGCTGAAATGGATAGAAATTGGATGAGCTCTCTGGATAGATTGAGTGTTGAATATCGTAATGGAGTGTCTGAGTTTATGGAAGTCGCAAAGCAACACATTGATGCAGAAGGTCGTGTTCATTGTCCATGTGCAAATTGTTTGAATAGGAAAAGGAAGCGGTTAGATGAAGTTCATAATCATTTATACATGCCAGGAATATCACCCACTTACCGTACGTGGATTTATCACGGTGAGCAGTATCATTCTCAGTCACGGTTTTTTGATGTCGGCGAAGGGAGCAGTAGTTACAATCAACCTGCAAACGATGATATCGCCGATATTTTGCATGACTTACAAGGTCCACAACTTGGTCATAGTGTTAGTGGCGACATGCCAGTGTTAAGTGGAAATGATCAAAACTTATTTAGTGAACTACTTGATGAGGCAAAAAAAATTCCATTCGAAGGTGCTGGAATGTCGATCTTGAATTTCGTTGTGAAATTATTACACATTAAAGTGATCAACAGAATGACCAACAAAAGTATCGATATGATGTTAGAGTTACTGGCCCAAATGTTACCGGTTGGAAGCGAATTGCCTAAGTCGTACTACGAGGCAAAGAAAATGTTGCGTGATCTGGGAATGGGGTATGAATCCATTCATGCTTGTAAGTTTGATTGTGTATTATTTCGTGCCGAGTATGAATCACTTGAACATTGTCCGATATGTGGTGAAAGTCGGTACAAAGTCCGTGGTATGGGGAAGAAAGTGCCTCAAAAGATATTGCGATATTTCCCTTTAACGCCCAGGCTGCAGAGATTGTTCATGTCACGACACACAGCGACTGATATGATGTGGCATCATGAAAAGAGGATCGGTGCGGAGGGCATACTTAGACATCCTGCGGACGGAACCGAATGGAAGGAATTTGATGACATGTACCCCCGTTTCGCTGAGGACCCCCGTAATGTCAGGTTAGGTCTTGCCTCTGATGGTTTTAACCCATTTGGGAATATGTACAACTCTTATAGCATCTGGCCCGTTATTGTCATTCCATATAACTTACCTCCATGGAAATGTATGAAGGATTCGTTCATGTTTATGTCATTGCTTATCCCTGGTCCACGTTCACCTGGTAAAGATATAAATATTTACTTGAGACCATTGATCGAGGAGTTACAAACATTATGGAATGTGGGTGTGCATACCTATGATGCAGCTTCAGAGCAGTATTTTCAGATGCATGCCGCATTATTATGGACCATTAATGATTTTCCAGCCTATGGTTCATTATCTGGATGGAGCACTAAGGGATACATGGCATGTCCAGTTTGTGCGGATCATACACCTTCGCAACGATTACGGAATAAAATCGGATACACGGGGCACAGGAGATTTCTTGAGTCGAGTCATCCTTGGCGGAGGAGTAAATTATTTAACGGGCAACATGAACCTCAGAGTAAGCCCAGTCGATTGTCTGCATTTGACATACTTTGCCAACATCAACAGCTCAAAGACAGCACACCAGGTAAACATCCTAATAATAGAGATAAAAATCGAAAACGGTTACCTGAAGAGTTGAATTGGACAGGAAAAAGTATTTTCTTTGAGTTAGAATATTGGGGGACTCTGAGTTTGCGACATAATTTGGATGTAATGCATATAGAGAAAAATATTTGTGAGAGTTTAGTGGGTACACTATTCAATATTCCGGGTAAGACAAAAGACACTGTAAATGCTAGATTGGACCTACAAGATCTTAGAATTCGCAGTGAATTGCATTTACAAGACTCCTCTCGAGGTTTTATTAAGCCTCCTGCTAGTTATGTGCTCAATCAATCGGAGAGAAAATCATTCTGTGATTGGCTGAAAATGGTTAAATTCCCTGATAATTATGCATCCAATATTGGGCGATGGGTCAGAGATGATACAATAACGGGATTAAAGAGTCACGATTGTCATGTGCTGCTCGAGATTCTCCTTCCTGTTGGCATTCGACCTTATCTCCCCCCGAATGTATGTGACGCCGTACTTGATCTATGTGGCTTCTTTAAACAATTGTGTCAGAGGACATTAAGCACATCTGTTATTGACGACCTTGAGCGAGGAATCGTGATAATCCTATGCAAGCTGGAGCGAATTTTGCCACCCGCTTTCTTTGATGTCATGGTACATCTGGCTGTGCATTTACCGGATGAAGCTAGAAAGGGAGGTCCTGTCCATTACAGATGGATGTATCCCATTGAGAGGTACTAATATATATATATATACAGTTTTATATAAGAAAATTTGTAACCGTTTTTATTTGCATATAATTAGTGTTAATGCAAACTTGTTGTCATATCTGCAGAGCTTTGGGAGATTACAAACAATATGTCAAAAACAAGGCACGACCTGAAGGTTCAATAGCTGAAGCTGTTATAATAAATGAAGCAATAACATTTTGTTCGATGTACATGCAGAATATTGAAACTCATTTCAATCGTCGGCCACGAAACTATGATGGAGATGCAAGTAATAGCCAAGAGATCACAGTGTTCCGTTAAAATTACAGACCATTTGGGGCAGTTGGTGTCAAATTACTAACCCGTCAGGAAGTTCAACGTGCGCATTGGTTTATATTGAGTAATTGTGATGAAGTGCAACCGTATTTAACGTAAGTTTTTCTGGTGCATCATTACTGAATTTTTTCCATACATTAACCGTGATAATTTATTGTAGGCAACATCTAACAATGCTACAAATTGCTGGTGACCATAATGTTGATGAAACCCACAAAAAGAATTTCCTAAATGGTTTGAGACAACTGTAAGTTATAATATTTATATTTATTTTGATCCTAACATTAGACATTTCAGTTTGTTATATTAACACATATATTTCATTGTCAGATTATTAATCAAGTGGAAAATGGTCAATTGGACTCGCAATCCTCGTTGGTTTCTTTGGCTTATGGGCCTCAAATGCAGGCGTATGAGTACAGTGGATGTATTGTCAACGGAGTTAGATTTCATACCGAACAGCGAGATGTTAATCATGTGACTCAAAATTCTGGAATTGTAGTCCAAGGAGAACACGGCTCAGATGTAATTGACTTCTACGGCGTATTGCAATCGGTCATTGAGTTCATATATCAACCCAGACGACATACTGTGCTATTCCAATGTAAGTGATCATCTCACGTCAATTAATGTTCAACGTTGTTGGTACAAGAATGATCCATACATTTTTTGTACGCAAGCACGTTCAGTGATATATATACCTGATCCTAAGTTAGGAACTGGATGGATGGTGGTAGAAAAGTTACAACATAGGGCCATTTGGGACACGCAGGAGAAAGATAGAGTTGACATATCAGATGAAACACAAGAAGTCTCCGGCAATTTTGAAGTTCCTGAACAGATATTTGTTGGACCAACTGTCAACGTTCCTGAAAATATAACATTAACTCGATCTAGTACAGACGTTGAGCTAATTCCTCATTCTGAAGTGAGCGTTGAAGTAGCAAGTGAAGAACAATTTGACACTGAAGATGACTTCGATTCCAGTCACGAATCCTCAAATACCGACGATAATAGTGATTAATTATGAAGTTACAGTATTGACTTGATGGATGAATAATTTATGGATTAATGTAAGGTTGTTGATTTTAATTACTCTTTAGATATTGTTGAAATATTAACGTAATGATTAATAGTATAACTATGTTATGAATGAGTTTTTTGCTTCTGAGCCGAGGAAGAAGAGAAGCACTAGTTGCAGGGATGTAAAGGACATTTAGCGTCGATTACTTCGACGCTAAATGTCAATTACTTCGACGCTAATTGTTAGGCGGGTTATTGAAAAATTAGGGTTTTTTTCCCGGAAATTTAATTTTATTGTAGCGTCGAAATACTTTATTCGACGCTATATGTCTTTAATTTAGCGTCGAATACAGTATTTCGACGCTATATGTCTCTAATTTAGCGTCGAATATTGTATGTCGACGCTAATTAAAAATTAAATTTCCCGGAAAAAAAAAACCCTAATTTTTCAATAACCCGCCTAACAATTAGCGTCGACTACTGCGACGCTAAAAGTCAATTATTTCGACGCTAAATGTCCTTTAAATCCCTAAAACCAGTGCTTCTCTTCTTCCTCGGCTCAGAAGCAAAAACTCATTTCTCATTCTCCAACAGTGACGAACGAAGGAAATCAACAGGTAAGTCTCCTTTGTTGATTTAAAATTGTTTATGAGGATGAATTTGATGAATTTGATGAATTTGAGGATGAGTTTGATGATATTATTGATGAAATTGATGAATTATTTTTTGATGAAATTGATGATGATGATGATGATGATGATAGATGATGATGATTCTGGGCAAGAACAGCAGCATTTGCTGCTGTTCTTGCCCAAGAACAGCAGCAAATGCTGCTGTTCGTCTTCAAAATCATCATCATCTTTGGTTAATATTTATATAATGTTAAGTTTGAATTTGTGCCCTCTTTGGTTAATTATAACTGTTTGATAAGTTTGAATTCCAGTGAGCTCACGTTCGTGTGGCGTTCTCAAACGCGTTCGAACGGACCAATTCCAGTGAGTTCACGTTCGTATGGCGTTCTCTAACGCGTTCGAACGGACCAATTCCAGTGAGTTCACGTTCGTATGTCGTTCCTAATATGTTCGAACGCCCACTTTACGTTCGAACACGTTAAAGAACGACATACGAACGTGAACTCACTGGAATTGGTCCGTTCGAACGCGTTCGAGAACGCCATACGAACGTGAACTCACTGGAATTGGTCCGTTCGAACGCGTTTGAGAACGCCACACGAACGTGAACTCACTGGAATTGGTCCGTTCGAACGCGTTCGAGAACGCCATACGAACGTTTGCATGAGAAGTCGTGTGATTGTGTGCTTCGTGGTTGGTTATTCGATGTTATAAGCGCTTTTGTTAAGTTGTATTGACTTGTATGGATATGTATGTATATGTATAAGAATTTTGGAATTTGATGACGCTAATGCGACGAGTTTTTGCAGATGGCACCGGGCAATCGCAAACGGGCTACCGCGACTCCATCTACATCAGCAAGGGCAACTGGCCCTGGTGATTTCTCTGCTAGCACAGGTGAGTCCAGTACAGTGAAGGGTCGAGGACGCACCCGTGGCCTGGGGTTGGCTAAGTACGTTAAGGCTCACGGTCGTATCCGATAGAGATATCAGATGATGGACACACTCAAGTCGGACAACATAATTCAGCGTTTAATACAGCCATAGGAGCTACAGCTCGATATGAAGCTCCCCAAAACTACGTATCTTGGAGAAAGATACCGTGGGAGACGAAACTGAACCAGCTATTCCCTTCGCTACTTGTAAGTTTTCGATATTGTTTGTTATTTAACATTTTTATTTTATACTTAGAGTTACTCGAATTTTCATGTAGGAATGGTTCGACTTCGATCTGACCCAAGTGAATGTCCAACAATATATTGACTACCACATGGGGAAAAGTTATAAAGATTATAGAACAAAAGTCTTGAAACCAATATTCGACGAACATGGACCTTCAAATGCTCCACAACACAAACCTGATTTTATAGAGGAACAAGACTGGACATTTTTATGTGAGCTTTGGTCGAGCAAAAAACACGAGGTAAATTTTGAAATAAACGGAAATTTATAATTGTCTTTGTTTTCGGTACTTACAGTGTTCGTGAATACAGGATAAATGTCACGCAAATGCGGAAAATCGAAGTCACTTGCGTTTTAACCACCGTGGAGGTTCGAAGCCATTTATCCAACATCGTGCCGAACATTCTGAGGTAAATATATCCTAACGTAAAATTTAACAGTTAATTGTTTTTACTATCTGGAATAATATTGAATTTATTTTATGTTTATAACAGAGTAGCACATGTGAGGTGCAATCATTTCCAGATTTTTTCCGTGTGACGCATTACAATGACAAGAATAAATGGATAAATGAAGAAGCCGAACGCTGCTATGTAAGTTTCAGTTTTTAAAATAAAATAATTAATATTATATATGTTAATTTTTTTCTCAAATTCTAATATTAACTTATTTTTTGAAACAGAACGAAATGATTGAACTCCAACATCAAACTCAGGAGACAGGGACCGACCCCATACCAGATGAGCAGCTGTCGCAATTGGTTTTCAAGAATCAGACAGCTTACAACGTTGGTCTTGGCACTCGTAAGAAGCCAACGTCATCTACACGCAATAGTGGTAATTCGGACAATGTATCTCTTCGAGACGAGTTAGCCAGCACCCGAGACGAGCTGCAACAGACTAAGGAGAAGCTACAACAAGTCACGGTGGACCACGAGAAGAAGATGGAGCAGTTGGAACAGCAACTGCTGGCTTTCCGTCAGATGTTCGAGGCCTCAATGAGTCATGGTGCATCGGGCTCGAGCGTCCCCCCATCACAGTAGCAATTAATTTTATATTTAGTTTTGTATAAACATTTTGAACAAATAGATTTAATATAATATTTCTTTTTTCTAAAACAAATTTCAATATAATATTTCGTCATTAATTACATTTTTTTTCAACTAAATTAAATATTTTAGACCAAAAAATAAGTAAATTACTAATTTTTAAAAAAATAAATTATTTACTTTTAGCGTCGAATATTTCGACGCTAATAGTATACAAAATGGCCGCTGTAAGCGTACATATATTTCTTTTTAATATATGTTAGCGTCGACTAGTTTCGACGCTAAAGGTGACTTTTAGCGTCGACAAATATCGACGCTAATAGTAAAAAACATGGTCGCTATAAGCTAGTTTCGACGCTAAAGGTGACTTTTAGCGTCGACAAATATCGACGCTAATAGTAAAAAACATGGTCGCTATAAGCTTACATATAATACTTTTTTAATATACTTTAGCGTCGAAGGTTTCGACGCTAAAAGTTTGAATTTTTTCGTCGATATATTTCGTCGCCAAATATAAAATATAGCGTCGAAAAATTTACTTTAGCGTCGAAATAAATTGGACGCAGAATACTGTTTTTTAGCGTCGCATTTAATTATTTCGACGCTACAAGTGGTTTTCGTCGACATTTTATCGTCCATTTTTTGCGTCTAATTTTTTCGACGCTAAATATCATTTGCGTCGAAATCGTCACTTATGGCGTCGAAACAATTCGACGCTAAATGGTCTAATTCTTGTAGTGTATAATCTTCAATGAGAGTACTTTTAATGGCAAAGAGGTAAACCTAAGATTAATGGAAGATATTGTGAAGTTAAAAATTCAATGGTGGTTCTGTTTTGTTGGAAATCAAAGGCAGCTTAGTGGGTTCCATCCTCTACATTTAGGAGGCCTGTTGTGTGAGGTTGAAGGAGGAAAAGATCAGAAGGATCAAGATTGGTCTCTGCCGCCAATAGGGTTTCTAAAGTTTAATGTAGATGGATCTTCTAGAGAAAAGTCGGGACCGTCAGGAATATAGGGTGTTTTACGAGATTATGAAGGAAAAATTAGGTGTATTTTTTTCTTGTAATATGGGTATAATTGACTCTAATGGTGCTGAACTAAAGACTATTCTGAAGGCTATAAAGCTAGTTAAATTGAAGGAATTAAGTATTGAAGGATTAATCATTAAGAGTGATTCTCATGTGGTGGTCTCATGGGTAAAAGAAATAGATATGAGATTATGGAGATGTAATTTTTTGTTGAATGAAATTGCGAATGAATGACCTATGAACTTCTCTTATTCTGTCATCTTTAAAGGGAGAGGATCGAATATGTTGGCTGACTTTAAACTAGCATCGATGCACTGCCGATCCGATCTCATCTTATCTTTCCCTATTACGTTCTAGTGATAACTGATGAAAATATAAAATTGTGACTTTATTGGTAAAATTATGACTGAGTTCATTAACCATACAACCAAAATTATAGGAAAACAAACAAAAAAGACATCTAAAACTCACATGCTTGCCTTCACCACTAACCATACAGCTAATATATTGATTATAAACCTTAATTTTCAGCTTAATTTTGGATCCTATCAAGTAAGTTCTACCTTGAGGTTTGAACTAATCACTTAAAATACTTATTACCTTATATGTAAATTAAATTAAATCAATTTTCACGTATCTAAGTAAATGGTCAAAGTCAACAAAAATAAAAATTACATATATTGACATTCCCACTGAAAAGGCATAATAAAAATACAGGTGAGATACATACATTTACTTGGCTACGACTGCAGACAGTAGTCGTTCTTTTGAGAGTGTGAGAGTCTGTTGCAGATTCTTGTATTCGTGAGAGTATGAGACTGAGAAATTTGAGACTGAGCGAGAGTGAGAGTGAGATTGAGACTGAGAGTGACAGAGATTTAGGGTGTGGGGATTTGAGAGAGAGACGAGTCTGAGACATAGAAATTTGAGACTGGGCGAGAGTAGGAGTGAGATTCGTTGAGCTAGACGAGTATATTTGCAGAGAAATGTGAGAGATTTAAGGATTAGGAGAGAATGGGGAAAATAAAAGGGAAAATAATTTTATTTAAGTACAATTAACGACGGATTAATGAGTCCGTAGCTATTTAGTGACAGATTGAAAAATCGGTCACTAATTAGAATGAAAAATCAGTCTCTAAATATAGAAAAAGATATTTCATTCTGTCGCTAATTAGCGATGAATAAATTTATCCGTTGCAAATTAGAGAATGATATATTTCGTCGTTAAATTGTATATATTAGGGACGGAAAATTTTTGTCTCTACTTAGAGACATATTTATTAATTTGTCGCTATTTAGAGATGGATTGATAAATCTGTCGCTAATTAGATATGTAAATTTTTCATCCCAATTTAGCGACGGAATTATCCGTTGCTAAATAGGACATTACGACTAAATTTACGACGGAAATTTATTCAGTCTCTAATTTAGTTGCAAATCTGTCGCTTATAGCCCGCGATTTTATTGGCGCCATTATTAATTACGGAATTTTTTTCCAGTCGTTAAATTGCGTAGCTAATGTAGTTATCCATTTCAATTTCAATTCCGTCACTATTTTGTTTCAAAATTTTGAAACGGAATATTCTATTGTTAAATTTTGTCGCTAAATCTATAATTTCTTGTAGTGTATTCAAAAGTGTGATTAAATGTGCATGATTAAATCTAAGACATTTAATCACACTTTTGAATTCAAATTATCCATTACAAGCATTGTCCAAGTACAAAGCTTAAAACTATATAGATTTTAAAAAAAAAAGGAAGTTGTTTTTGCTTGCTTGGCAGCAACAAGCTGCATCACTTTTGGTACAACACAAATTGTAATCTCAGGGGAAAAAAAAAACCCTCAAAACTGCATCATCAATTCATCATTCTTTGAATGGTTACTAAGAAATAGGTTTTAGTCATAATGTTTGTACTTATGCGGCCAAAGGGTGTGGCTTGGTGGTGTAGGGTCCAGGATCTCACCTTGAGGTTCTGGGTTCGAATCTAGGGGGTGCACTTCTTGTAAGAGCCTGGGACAGCCGGTGGTTTTACCTGCGCCGCGGCCCAGAATGGGTGGTTTGGTGGCGGGGTTTCCATCGTTTCCAAAAAAAAAAAAAAAAAAAAAAAAAAAGAAGAAGAAGAAGTTAGAGTGTATGTCAATTGGGACTTCTTATGAAAGAAAATTATGAGAATTTCGAGGTTACTGATTTGTTTCAAGCTCTTTCTGAAAAAAAAATGCCAATTTTTATTGAGATTTAGATTTGGGTATGATATGAGCTTTATACGAATTTTTTTATAAATTATGATTAATAGTTATTGAATGAAAATTTAAATATAATTAAATCTGGCATTATCATTAAAACACGCATGTCATAGCTTAGCAATTAGCACAACTAAGCTTCGATCCAAATTCATTTTATTGCAGCTAGTTTCTATTTCTTTCCTTATTAATTAGCTAATGGTATATTAGTTAGAGATACTAGATATGACTTCTTCAAGCTGATTTGGATTGGGTTTGTTGGTGCAATGCAATCAGAATCCAAGCCAGATTTGCCCATAAATCTTTTTGGTCAATTTCAAAAGCATATTAAAAAGTAGAGTCGCAGGACTCATAATTTGGCTACCGCCAAGAGTTAACTATAAATTTAACATTCAAGAATGCCTATACTTGTAGTGCATGCAGATAATAGCGACCGAGTCATCAATTATATGCAATTTTTTATTATTTTTTTTGGTTAAAAGGGTGGAAAGCATCAATTATAATCTTGGTAGCAACTGTGCTTTGAGATTACAATCAATCGTACGTAAATCAGTTATAGAAAACGATAGCCGAATGCACGAGGCTTTTCATACTATGGATTTTGGGGAAGATTCAATATATATGCAGTCTGATCCTTATTTTGTTTTTCAAATAATATATTTCCGCGACTTGAATCTGTTACCTTCACGTCTTAATGGAATAACCTTACCATTACACCAACGCTCACTCTCAGTCTCTCATATAAGTCAAAGAAAAATTGGGAAATAAACAAATAATTCAACAGCTTCCTCACCAAAAACGTTTGCATCTCCTTTACAATCTTACTAATTGTAATGATATGCCCCACTAGCAATATATTGTCCTTCTCTTAAGATGGGTCTTACTAGTTAATGGTGGTCAATGTCATCACTTATAAGCACGTCTCCAATATTTGACACGATTTTATTTTTGGCTGGATTACATTCCACTCCAAATACGTTAACTAATCAAGTGAGTCTATTACTCATAAGTACATCACTAACATCTCTCACTTATCCCACCAACCAAACACAATATATCAACAAGATTCGGATATTTCTTTGTATTTCTTTGCAAATTATTTCTTTGAAATCTCAAAAATGTAAAAGGAAAATGAAAACATCATGAAAAAAATTAAGACATTGGTGTTCTCTTCTTGCATGTGCATAAAATGGCCCGTTTACTAGGTTACTGGGATTTATAAATAGTTAATCTTTTTATAAAATATTGAGATATTTTAAAGTTAAACTTTTAATATGTGGGTTTTAATAGAAGTATATGAATAAAATTCAATTATATTTAAATTATTATTTAATAATTATTTATCATGATTTATAAAAAGTTCGGTATAAAATTCATCGATGAATCCGAATATTTATTAATCTTTAAGGAAAATCATCTCTGGTACACAATAAATTAGACAAAAGTCCAAAAATATTATAATATTTTTAATTTTATCATTTTTTTTGCACCAAAAAAAAATTATCATTTTTTTAATATGTGGGTTTTAATAGAAGTATATGAATAAAATTCAATTATATTTAAATTATTATTCAATAATTATCTATCATGATTTATAAAAAGTTCGGTATAAAATTCATCGATGAATCCGAATATTTATTAATCTTTAAGGAAAATTATCTCCGGTCCACAATAAATTATACAAAAGTCCAAAAATATTATATTATTTTTAATTTTATCATTTTTGTTTACCAAAGGTTTCAAAATGTATCAATTTTCACATTTTTAAGGTGAAAAAGTAATAATTTTTTGTACGTTTTCGGGTAGAATATGACGCACTCTTGTAACTTCGAATGGAAAAATACATACTTTTATAACATCAGGTGGAAAAATGATATTGTCGAAAATGTTATAATATTTTTGAATCATAGATAATTTCCCATCTTTTTAAATAGTTATAACTAAGAGTAGCTCCAAAAGACTACTAAATTTATTCTTCAAATACTTATTTGCTTACCTATGTAGTAAATTCAAGAGTGAGAAAATAAACTTAATTCTAAAAGACTCTTCAAATAAAATTATGTTTATATTATTTTAATCATAATTTTTCCTCCACCAAATTTTACTACCCTCCATTTTTCAATAAATTTAACAACCCTCCGATTTTTTACCCCCAACAAATTTAATTACATTAATTCAATTTATCTTTTGATGTATTTTCAATTTTTTTTATATAAATTGTATTATTTGTTACCCAATTATTCTACATTCCATTTCTTCAAAATTAATTAAATTTTATTCTCTTTTCTATTATTTTTCTTAATGAGTAGAAAATTTATTTAACAAATCAAGATGAATTAAGATTTTGGGTAGAAAATTTTGAATAATCAATTTGATCTATTTTGATAAAATCCACTAAAAACCGAGTAAAATTGAAATGATAAATATTAGTAAAATTTGTAGTAAAATACATATGAATTTAATATTATTTATAAGTTTTAAAAAAAGAGTTGTTGAGAATTATGACTATTGTTTATATTATTTTAATAAATAATTGTTATTAACAACTCCAACAACCACCACTACCAAAAATAAAGAGGAGACGAAATAAAATATTATATAATATCGAAGAGAGATAAGTTGCTCTTCAATGTTGAAGAATGAGAATGAGAATCTCATTTGATGTCTCTTTTGGAATAAATTTTGATAATATGACTTATCATTTAAACAATAAAATAATATTTGATGAGTGTTTTGGAGTTACTCTAACTGAGTTCTAATCGAGTGCGGATGCCAGGGAGCCAGAATTGCTAATACGAGGAGCTGAAAGTTAAAGGGTAAATTTTTAGGACCAAAGTTTAAAAAAAAAGGTATAATTTATATGTGCAATTTTAAACGGAATTCTAAAGTTAAATGAGCCAAAATAAATAAATAAATAACTTAGGTTATAGGTTAAACGTAATAAATAAATAAATAAATAACTTAGGTTATAGGTAGGGGTGGCAAAACGAATCAACGAATCGAATTTGTATCGAATAAATCAAAATGTGATGAATTCGTATTCGATTTGTTTATTAAACGAATCCTAATATCAGGATTCGTATTCGATTCGTTTAATAAACGAATCGAATACGAATATTCGTTTAGCCAATGATATTATTTAATAAAATAATTTACCACGCTTGATTTGTATTAAATCTTCATAAATATATACATCTTCATATATAATTAATATATTTACTAAAAATACCTCACCAGATATCGAAAATATTAATTTTTCTATGATAATTAGCTATAATTTCTCGAATCTTAATTGAAAATTAACAAGAACTAGTATAAAAATAATAAAACGAATCTTAAACGAATAAACGAATCAATGAGCTTAAATTCGTATTCGATTCGTTTAATAAACGAATCGAATCGAATTGACCCATTTATTAAACGAATCCATTTTTTCAAACCCGTATTCGCTTTAAAGCGAATCGAATCGAACGAATAAACGAATCCTGACCCAAATTACCACCTCTAGTTATAGGATAAACATACAAATATATGTGTAAAATATATTTTTTTTTGTTGAATTTCCAATTAATCTAAAAGTTGCGGACGTCGATGTAATTAATCAATAACCAATTTCAATAATTAATATCTTATGACAAATAAGTAAGCTGATATGTTACTATGAGTAAACTCCATTTTTTTTTTATAAAAATAAAAAATTTAGAGTTCGAACTTTGCTTATATGGAAAGACGAAAAATTAGATTGTTGGCTAAACTATATAAAAAAAAATGTCCCACTTAATGTAGCTAAAAATTTATCCCTTTTTACTTTATTGAAAATTTGTTAGTAAAAATGCAAACAAAATCATTCGAATACTAAAGATGTCGCATTCATTTCATAAAGAAAATTGAGCAATTTATCAATTAATGTATTAAGGGATTCTTTTCTTGTAAGAGAGAAATCAATTTCATTTGCTCACCTTTAAACCTTTGAAATATTATGTTCAAATGATTTGAGCACCACAATCTCCTTAACACTAAAGGCCATTTGATCACCCAAAAAATTGAACCTTATCATCATTACTCAAACCACTTGAGTGCTCCATTTACAAGAGTCAAGAGGTGCCCATCCCACTTTTATATTACTATTTTCACATTTTTCATTTTTTTCACCTTTTTCACATGGATGTCATAATATTATAAGAAATTATCAATCGTATATTCAATATTTAACACGTTGTTAAATATATATAAATCTTGAAATTTTATTCACAGGTCCAACCAAAGATTGTAAATTGTAGAGAACGCTAATTTATTTTGTATCAAATATTTTCCCAATATTTAACACATGTTTCAATCATATACTCATATTTGATACAAATTTGATACATTTTGTAATTTTTGGGAGAACCAGTGAATAAAATTATAAGATTTGTGTATTTTTGATAACATGTCAATATTTGAATATATGATTGATAATTTCCCTAATATTATTTAGGATACTAGTACAAAGATTAGAAATTGAAATATTTTTCCCGTGTTAGCGAGATGTTGAGAAGAGTGTCTCCAATGGATGTTGTTCGAGGTTATATGTTCGAATTTAGAGAGTGTGTTTCTTGTAAGAGTCTGAGATAACCAGAGATTTTACCTGATTCGCTTAAGCCCGAAAAAGGATGGTTTGGCGGTAGAGTTTCCAACGATTTCAAAAAAAAAAAGGTGATGTTGAGAAGCTTAATTTCATATTTTAAAATATGATTATATATGCATTTAAGTACAGCTATATGATTTAATACGATCGAAATTTTTTAATAATTTTATTTTTTTACATTAAACTTAAATTCATTATTTAAGTTAAAAATGAGGATGATTAATATATTGTTGACATGTTTGTATAGTATTGTCACACCCGTCCCCTTAGGTAGGGTATGTGTGGGACGGAGACTGGAAACGGACAGAGTTTCCCCCGTAAAATGGACTAATCCTCCAAATATAAAAGACAATTCTAAACTGAATAATGTCAGCATATAAATAGGATCTCCATGATCCAACTTAAAGAAATATCCATGCTAAAATATAAATAACATCTGTATCAAATAAAGACTCAGTGCCTATAACCAAATAATAAATTCTCTCAAAAAATTTGACATATCTAGAACTAAAATCTCAAAACATAACAATGACACTCTACTGTTGGCACAACCTTTCTCTACCGGCAGGAAATGATGATGAAACAGCAAATGGAAAAATGAATAATCTACTAATCTGCTAAACCTGTAAAATTAAAGGAAGGGGTAAGCTCACGCTTAGTGAAATGGATCACAGCTTAGTGACATGGATAAACAAGTAACAAGGCGGATCGAATAAGTCTTTCATAATATAAATAAATACATAAGCTGTAAATCGATATTTCAAACATTTACTTGAAATCATAAATCTCATTAACTCATAAAACTCATTATGTTCAAGAATACTCTGTAATAATAAAGTTGTTCATTCATTTATATGCACACTCTCGTGATAATACGACAAAACTGGCAACATGAGGCATCCCCACGGCAATAACTGGCATCCGGAGTAAAAACTGGCAACATGAGACCTCGTCTCACGGCATATATAAGTACACGGGGTGCATCCTAACATAAAAATCATTTCGAAACACATGCTCATATATCTCAAATCATGCAAGTTTCTCATATATCACAAATACATGATTTCAACATAATCAATATTTGATCCATACTTTATACCAAAATATAAAATTTTCTAAAAATAAAATCATTTAATGCCTTACCTTAAAAATTCATTTAAGAAAACATACATACTATATACTTGGAAAATATCAATGTTACAGGCTTATCCACGCACCGACCGACGAACAACAGCGGCACTGCATGCGTGTATGGTGAACCACCATTAGCCTAGCTCCTCACATTGGGGCCCAATTCTCTCTCTTTTCTCTCTTTTTCTTCTTTTTCTCTCTTCTCTCTCTCACGCTTGCTGCTGTTTATTTAAAAAAAAAGTGGATGCTGGATGTGTGAAAAAGGGTTTGTAAAATAGGTTTTGTTTTCCTTTTTATATATACTATAAGACAATTATTAATTGTCTCCATAAACTTGTCCCTTTTATAAATTTAATTCCAACTTTTAAAATCCTCACAATTTAGTCCTTAAATTTCTAACACCCATAATTATTAAATTAAAATTGGGAAAAATAAATCGGGGTGTTACAACTCTCTCCCCCTTAAAAGAAATTTCGTCCTCGAAATTCACATACCGGTGATAACCTCTGGCGCTGCTGAAGCTTCATGTTGTGTCATGGTGAATACCCTAGCTTGGCCTATAGGTCTGGTAGTCTGACCACTTGGAGCAGCTCCACTCTGCGTACCTGCACCAGTGTGAGCTCTAGAAGTCTGAACTTGAACTCCACTCTGACTATAATTGCCTCTGAAATACTGAGCTGGAGGGTTTGTTGTCATCTGATTCCTTCCACTGTCATCATTAGCATTAGGGTAATCCCTCTTCATGTGGCTCACTTCTCCGCACAAAAAGCAACCTGTTGTACCCCATTTACACTCTTCATACTGATTCTTCCCACAAGTGGCACATGATGGGAATTTTCTATCTCGGGCTTGGCCTTGTGGACCACTAGGAGTCCCACTAGGTGGAGCTCTCACTGAACTCTGACTAACTGTAGATCTACCTTGTTTCTGCGGCTGCCCAGAACTCATCTGATAACTATCATTGGGTCTTGAGTCACTCTCCATCTTACTCTGACTTCCTTCTCCAAAGGATCGATGTTCCCTATTTCTCTTCCTCATCTGATAATCTAGCCCAACTTGCTATTCTCTTTCTGCAAACTCTGTTTTCCTAGCAAAATCTTTCATCTCTATCAAACTGTTCATAGGAAACAATATGATCCTGGATCTCAATTCTGCATTCAGACCGTTAAGAAAATGATCTATCTTGCCATGTTCATGGTCCTTCAAATGTGGAATAAACTGCACCAACTCATGGAAGATAGTATCATACTGATCTACAGTGCGGTTACCATAAGTCAACCTATAGAATTCTCTCATCTTCTCATCCATAAAAGCAGAATTCATATAATTTCCCATGAACTCCCTCTTGAACTTCTCCAAGTCAACACATTAGTCTTTGAGAATTTACCTCTCACACTCTTCCAACATTTATCAGTCTGCTCAGTCAAAAGTCGATACACATGGTGGCATTTCTGTTCATCAGTCAATCTCATCAGCTCAAAAGCATTCTCAACTCGGTCTAAGAAATTCCCGGCTACTATGAGATCCTTCTTTCCATCAAACTCAACAGCTCCATTTTCTTTCACTCTTTTAGCAATATTATATTCATTAACTATAGGAGCTACTTGAGCTAGACCATGACCTCATGCTGGAGGGTAGTAATACGGATAAGTGTAAGCACCCGGAGGAACACCTGCTGGCGGAGGAACATAATAAGGTGGAGGGTAGAAACCCGGGGGAGGTGTATGATAACCCTGATACACTGGAGGATGTGGGGGATGTTGTGGAGGATGCTGTGGAGGTGCTGGAATATTTTCCTGAGGTGCTGCAGGGGTTGGAGGAACATCATTGCTATGAGGATGATGGACTGGGGTACTATCTCCGAAAATGGAGGCTAGCGAATCTCCTACAACGGGATTAGGGTTCCCTGCAAAGGGTTCCCCAACATAAGAATTAACCTCCTCATCAACTGGAGGTGCCCTAGAAGGTTGGCCAATATTTGCTACCCTACGAGTACGAACTCGACCTACACCTCGAACTCTGGAACGCGGAGGTATTTAAAAACACATGAAAGATGTCAACCGCTAATAAACATAAAATAACTAACTAAGAAAAATAAATGTCTACATAATCTATGAACCTAGCGCTCTGATATCATTAAATGTCACACCCGTCCCCTTAGGTAGGATATGGGTTGGACAGAGGCTGGAAACAGACAGAGTTTCCCATGTAAAATGGACTGATCCTCTAAATACAAAAGATAATTCTAAACTGAATAATGACATCATATAAATAGGATCTCCATGATCCAACTTAAAGAAATAATCATGCTAAAATATAAATACTATCTGTATCAAATAAAGGCTCAGTGCCTATAACCAAATAATAAATTCTCTCAAAAAAATTGACATATCTAGAACTAAAATCTCAAAACATAATAAGGACACTCTACTGTTGGCACAACCTTTCTCTACCGGTAGGAAATGATGATGAAACAGCAGATGGAAAAATGAATAATCTACTAATATGCTAATCTGCTAAACCTGTAAAATTAAAGGAATGGGTAAGCTCACGCTTAGTGTAATGGATCACAGCTTAATGCCGTGGATAAACAAGTAACAAGGGGGATCAAATAAGTCTTTCATAATATAAATAAATACATAAGTTGTAAATCGATATTTCAAATATTTACTTGAAATCATAAATCTCATTAGCTCATAAAACTCATTATGTTTAAGAATACTCTGTAATAATAAAGTTGTTCATTCATCTTTATGCACACTCTCGTGACAATATGGCAAAACTGGCAACATGAGGCATCCACACAGCAATAACTGGCATCCGGAGCAAAAACTGGCAACATGAGACATCGTCTCACGGAAAATAAACTGACACATATAAGTACACAGGGTGCATCCTAACATAAAAATCATTTCGAAAACACATGCTCATAAATCTCAAATCATGCAAGTTTCTCATATATCACAAATACATGATTTCAACATAATCAATATTCGATCCATACTTTATACCAAAATATAAAATTTTCTAAAAACAAAATCATTTAATGCATTATCTTAAAAATTAATTTAAGAAAACATACATACTATATACTTGGAAAACATCAATGTTACAGACTTATCCACGCACCGACCGACGGAAAACGACGGCAATGCATGCGTGTATGGTGAACCACCATTAGCCTAACTCCTCACATTGGGGCCCAATTCTCTCTCTTTTCTCTCTTTTTCTTCTTTTTCTCTCTTCACTCTCTCTCACGCCTGCTGCTGTTTATTTTAAAAAAAAAGTGGAAAAAGGGTTTGTAAAATAGGTTTTGTTTTCCTTTTTATATATACTATAAGACAATTATTAATTGTCTCCATAAACTTGTCCATTTTATAAATTTAATTCCAACTTTTAAAATCCTCACAATTTAGTCCTTAAATTTCTAAGACCCATAATTATTAAATTAAAATTGAAAAAAATAAATCGGGGTGTTACAAGTATTCATGTAGGGACATAGCGACATGAGTTTTTTCTTCGTTTTTTTTTAAAATAAAAATTACCATGCAATACACCAAGCATATTGTCATACATTAAATAAGGTCGGAAAAAATATAAGTTGATATAAAAATAAATAAAAAATAGAGATTTTATTTTACTGAATTTAATAAGATAATGATTTCGGATAAAATATAGTGTTTATGTAGTCGATTCCACCTAATTAAAAAAAATATTTTTTAAATTTGATAATTTACCATCTACCTAATGTATATTGCACCCAAAATTAAATATATTCTCTTAAAATTGATCCATTGATCTCTTACTTCAATAGCAAGCGGCCAAATCAACTCATCTATATATCCTTCTAAACAATTAAGCAATTTCCTTTCCTGAAATTTCTGAAATTTAGAATAAAGTATTATTACATGTTTTTCGTTCGAATGGTAAGATTGTGAATTACCCATTGAACAAACCTCCCTCAATGAGTGAATTTATTTGGTTGTGGGAACCGCACAAATTTTAAGAGACAAACAAACACAGAGACATGGTTTAACGTGGCGGCGGATAATGGCTTAAGCCTATGTTATAGGAGAAAAGAGAGGATGATATCGACCTGAGCTTTTATCAAGAAAATTAGAAGCGTTATAACCCAAATAACTCATATGGTAATGACTAACCTGATCTACCTCTCACAATATGGTCGAGTACACGACTTCACTTTCTCTCTCTATCACTAGGTTATCTCTAGTACTTTTGCTCTCAAATTACATAGTGAAATATGAAATTTGCTAATTCACAATTTGTCAACCCTTTTTACAATGACTTTAACTAACTGACCCTTACGTCACCTTACATCACTTAGTCATCATTATCTCATTTAGTCATTGTTTCCATTGCTTCTCTGACAACCTATGAGCCAGTTGTTCTGCAACTGCACCGATCTATGACGGCTGTTAGGACTCACGTCTTCATGTGAACCGTTGCTTTATTATTTTCATCATTAGTCTTCTAGATGCACTCATTTTCAGGTAGAGCATACGTCATGCTGCTTGAACTGGTCGGGCATGACTTCATCAAAGTTCCTCGGGTCGAGATACCTAAACATACGGAGCATCCCCAATCCATACTTCAATGTGGTCGAGTCGGAACCATCATTGCTTTATCCATAGAAACTCTTTTCGGGGAAAGCGTCTCTTTGCATATCAGGGTCCATACCCTTCTCGAAGCTTCCCTTTGTTATTAGGCTCGTGTGCCTTTCAAACCACTTGGGACGGCCAGACGGGTAATACAATAACAAACTTTGACCTTCTCGAAATGAGTATGGTAAAAAACCACCATCAGCATTATAAAATTACCAATTTTCTTAAGTAATTAAGTTTATTAAAAATTTATTATGTCCATAATTGCTCATTCTAGATAAAATTATTGGCTCTGCACTTGACCTGGTCATACAAAAAACGACAAGTGTCTTTAAAAGTGTATTTGTGAAAAATATTAACCTAGACGATATGTATGACTTTGACTACAATAAAAGTGCCTTATTGCTATGCAAAAAAAGGTTAATTTCTCCTCCTTTATTGACCAAAGAGATATTTACTATTTTAATTTAATAATTTCAAAGTGGAGCTGCTGCTTAATTGTGCATAACTAATCACTAACACATACAGATTAGCAAATTGGATATTGCATGTGATACACCATACGCATTACATTAATATATATCATAAACTTGTATGATTTTTTCAGTAAATTATTTTCTCAAAAAAATAATTGCATAATTTTGCAGAAACTTATGATTATGATTCTGTAATTAAGGTGTTAAGTTCCGCAGTCCCCAAATGACGTGACTTGGTGGTGTAGAGCTCAGGATCCGACCTTGAGGTCATGAGTTCGAATCCTACATGAACTGTGTTTCTTGTAAGAACTTGAGACAGCCGAAGGTTTTACATGCTCTGCTTAAATCCATAAGAAATGATTTGACGGGATTTCCAACGATTCAAAAAAATGGATCCAACCCTCATGTTTAGTTACCATCCTTAAGCTTTAGACTCATATCGATATATTTTTGCACCCCACAACTTCAAGAACAAGAGGTGGCATATCATGTGTCGGGTGTATATGTCATCTCTCTCACAGCAGGCGGGCCCCACAACTGTGTGTGGCCCGCCTGCTGTGAGAGAGATGACATATACACTCGGCACATAATATAATTTTCGCAAGAACAGATAATTTATTTTCATCTTGAAAGCATTGGATATTGTTGAATGTAACTTTATTCAGTGATAAATCATTGGTATGCTCAAGCTTTAACATTTTGAATGTGCTTTCCAAAGGTACATTCTTGCTTTGGCAAATTTTGATCTTTGGGCTCTTTTTAATTTATTTCTATAAAACTTGGGGAAATTAAAAAGAAACTCTTTGAATCTTATTTCTAAGTACTGTGCAGTGTAGATGCTATTCTTGGAAGGCAACGCGTAGTTTTTACAACATCAAGCAGTCTCTTGTTTTTTCACTTCGAGCTTATAATTTTTTTTCTTATTTTTTCACTTCCCTTTAAAGCCAAATTCTGTTTCTTTTTATTATAGTTTAATTATATTTTTGAAATGTATAGGAAGCCAAAAAGAAGACAACAAATTTTTATTCTATAAAAATTAAATACATAAATTCATAATCTATCTTTTCTTTCTTTCTTAATAATTTTTTTTTTTATAAACCTAGATGGAATAAGGATGACTAAAACAAATTATGAATAAAATTAATGATAATTTAAAAAATATTATAATATTTTCGAACTTTCGCTATCTTTCAAGTGGAAATGGGATAATTTCCGTTATTTTTAAGTTATATTATCCATCTCATTATCCCCACATTTTTTTTTCCTAGTGTAGGTAACTAGTCTATGTACAAGTTTGACAGATGAAAAATTCATATACTAATCCATCTAAACAGCTATAAATTAGAAAAATCAATAAAAACAATGATATGATGTAATTAATTTTCCCAAATTTCAAATTTCAACCTCCTGTTGATTTATTAATAGTAACCACTACCTACAAAAGCATGCATGCTACTGGATAATTGTTAGTGGGGGAAAAAAAAGAAATTGAAAGTAGTCAAAAAGTTAATGTACCAAAAGGCCATAATCAAATTCTTTCTTCAGACCAAATTGTTGTTTTTTTGGTCTACACAATATAAAGCAGATACAGCCATAGCAAGAGTCTTGAATATTATTACATGAGCATATTATATAAAATGAAGTGTATGAACATGTAATTGTTGTCCAGAATAACAGTACATTTCTGTTTTTTTTTTTTTTTTTAACTTCTTTTATTAGGGTTTACAAATTAAAAGACTTTTTAAAGTGATGTTGTTGTATGCCCAGTTGGAAATGAAATGGAGGATTAAAAGACAAAAGATCATTGCTGCTGCAATTTTGCAGAAGAGAGAGATGACAAAAGAGAGCCAATAATGCTATGTAGGATAGCAGACAGAGTGTTGCTTTTTGGGTACTTGGGGAATAAAATGCTGTCTCTCTTCTAGGATTGGTGTGAGAATAAGCCCATATGGTCTATACTAATTTTATTCTTATATATATAAAAAAAAACATATCATAGTATAAATAAGATTAAAAAAATAAAAACAAGACTCTCAAGTTTTACTCTAATGTACTCTTTAACATTTTAGGAATTAACACAAGACTAGCTATTGCTTTTAATCTATTTTGAGTCATCAAACATATAATAATGCGTTGTATATTATAGTATAAATATTAGGGGTAGGAGTAAAAAAAAGATATCTCAAAACGTAATGTACGAGATTTCTCACACTATAGGTTTTAAAAATGATTCATTCAATATGTTTAATTAATGTTTTTTTTTTAAATAAAAGTATAACAATTCTACTTTCCTTTTTTTTTTTTTTTTTTTTTTTTTTATTTTTTAATCTCTCATCAGAATCTGGATTCTTTTACACCTTTTCTCTTTAGTTACTTTTTTTGAATTTCTGCTGGCTTTGTCTGTCCATTCAAAGGGAATGATGTGGAAAAAGGAGGGAAGCTCTCTATGAGTTTTGAGTAAATTTTTGAATTGTGGGTCATGTTTATAGACCCTTTTTATGAAACCCCATTTGCATAAAAATAACACAGCAGAAAGGAGTTTATACAATTACTATATCTATTTAAAAATTGTATGAGGTGATCATCTTTAATTGTATAGACAAATATTAAACTAAGTATAGGGTTAGATTGAAATCTTTCTTTTGCAGCTTTTCATCATCTGGGTTAATTTTTTTTTTTTTTTCAATCTGATTTGAGTATCATGCCATTAACATTTTACTATTTATATATACATTTCCCAATAAAATGAATGAATATAAAATAATTTTAAATAAAAAGCAACTCTTTTTAATTTCCTAACAATTATTAACAAAACAAAATCTAGTGACACATTAGGTGATAAAAAAGATATGTTCAAGATGTAACTGTTAACTGAAGAGAGAGAATGCAAAGGAAGTGGAACAAAATATAAAGCAGCTAGGAAAAAAAAAAGCTACATACTTTAAAAAGAAAAATAAAAAAACAAAATAATAATACAACAACATCAAGAAGTATAAAGAAGGTAGTTTGGTCTAGCATGGTCTTTCTAAAACTCTATACACAGTTTCTCTCTAAGCTCATCTTTCAAAAAATTTCCTTCAGCTTCTGACTATTTGTTTCCTCTTAAGCACAAGAGAGGAAGCTAAGCTAAAGCCTTTTTCTTGCCAAACAGGAGAAAAATTTTGGGGGGTGGTGAGAGGGTGAGGGTGGTAATAATATAAGGAAAAAAAAAAGAAAGAAAGTTTAGGACTTGAGTGTTGAAAGTTTCACAAACTTGTGGGGGGTGTTTGGGGGTGGGGTTTTGGTTAAGTTATGCGTTCAGGAGGTTGTGCAGTTCAGCAGACCCTAACAACTGAGGCTGCTTCAGTCTTGAAGCACTCACTCAGCTTGGCTAGGAGGAGAGGCCATGCACAGGTCACTCCTCTTCATGTTGCTGCCACTTTGTTGAGTTCAAGAACCAGTCTTTTAAGAAGGGCTTGTCTCAAATCTCATCATCATCAGCCACATCAATATCAAGCATCACATCCACTTCAATGTAGAGCTCTTGAGCTTTGCTTCAATGTGGCTCTCAACAGACTTCCCACAACTCCTGGTCCTCTGCTTCATGGCCAGCCTTCTCTTTCTAATGCTCTGATTGCTGCTCTTAAAAGAGCTCAAGCTCATCAGAGAAGAGGCTGTATTGAGCAACAGCAGCAGCAGCCTCTTTTGACAATCAAGGTTGAGTTAGAACAGCTTATAATATCAATTCTTGATGATCCAAGTGTCAGCAGGGTTATGAGAGAAGCTGGTTTCTCCAGCACAACAATCAAGAATCACATAGAGGACTCTTCAGCTTCTTCTGTTTTTCAGTGTTACTCTTCTTCTAATGGTGGGGTTTTTTCTTCTCCTTCTTCTCCTTCTTCTGAAACTCGTCATCATCATTTCATAAACCCTCACACCTTTTGGCAAAACCATTTGTTCACTAACTTCTCCTCTGAGCAAAACCCTGTTCTGTTTCCCCCTCAAAAGCCAGCTTCTGTTAATAAAGAAGACATCAGGCTTGTGTTTGATGTCTTGTCTAGGAAAAAAAGAAGAAACACAGTGATAGTTGGTGACTCTTTGTCCCTTACAGAAGCTCTTGTTTTAGAGTTCATGGGGAGAGTTGAAAGAGGAGACGTTCCTCAAGAGTTGAAACAAACTCATGTCATCAAGTTCCATTTTGCACCAGTGACTTCGAGGTTCATGAAAAAAGAAGATGTTGAAATGAACCTCACAGAACTTAAAAGGAAAGTTGAGTCTCTTACATCAGTTGGTGGTGGTGCAATTATCTACACAGGAGACTTGAAGTGGACAGTTGATCATCAAGAAAGTGATAATAACAACAACAACAATTTTAATGGAGAAATTATATCTTGTTACAATCCCATTAATCACTTAGTTTCAGAAATTGGAAAGTTGGTTTCTGACTGTGACAGTACTTCAGACACAAGGGTTTGGTTAATGGCAACAGCAAGTTACCAAACATACATGAAGTGTCAAATGAGGCAGCCTTCATTGGAGATTCAATGGGCACTTCAAGCTGTTTCTGTTCCTTCTGGTGGTCTTGGTTTGAGCCTTCATTCTTCCAGGTACCTATATACTTTGCTTTACACTGTACATTTTATTACGCATGTTGGTAATAAGGTAGATATGTAAATGCTCCACTCATGATTTTATTCTGAAGTTAATTTTTGTACCTATTTTTTTTTTGTCTCTAAGCTTTCAGTTTATGGCCTGATGAATGAGGCCAAAACAACTGTGGTCTGTGTAAAGTATGGTTGGTGAGACAGATAGGAATCACTGCCCCTATGTTTTTACTTTGTTTCGTCAGCATGTAGCCAGCCTCTGCATATTTCAGATTTCTACTAAGAGAGAGAGAGAGAGAGAGAGAAACAAAGACATGTTTTGATGTTTTGACAAAAGTGCCCTTCATAAAAGAAGTTTTTTTTTTTTTTTTTTTAGTTGGTTAGACATCAGGATGTACAATACAATCATTATGAAAATTAAGTGTGACACCTAGTCACAAGGCATAAGGATTAAGAAGTAAACTTAATTACATCTAATTAGATATTTAAAAGGTGTCAAAATATGCTTGTTTTATATTTAGTACAAACTATGTATTGTCTTATTTTTATTTTCCTGAGAGTAATTTCACAATTGGACATATGATTTACTTTTGTGTATTGACTTGATTGATGTTGAAGTCATAGTGCTGTTTGCAGTGTGCATGAATCAAGGCTAGCATTTTCCCAGAATCCATCACAAGTATGGGAAACAAAGCCTTTTGCAAGCAAGGAGGAAGAAGATCATAAGCTCAATTGCTGTGCAGAATGCACTTCAAACTATGAAGATGAAGCTCAGTTGTTCAAATCAGGCCAGAAAAAACTCTTGCCTCCTTGGCTACAATCACATAGTAGCAATGCCAATCCAAAGGTACTAAAAGTGAAATGAAATTCATGTGATATATTTTTATTATTTTCTTGAAAATCCCTCCTCTTACTTAAATTTATTTGAATTTTCAGGATGAATTGGTTGAGTTGAGGAGAAAATGGAATAGATTATGCCAGAGCCTGCACCAAGGAAGACACACTCAAAGCCAGTTCAGTTCCAATTTGTATAACAATCAAAGCTTAACTGGGAGGAGCTACTCTTATGCTTCATCATATCCTTGGTGGCCTAGTCAGAGCAGAATTTTCCCGGATTCGAATTCAGTCTCCTTTGCAGAATCAGCAATGAAGCCTAATAATAACTCCAGTTCTGTGGCTAAATTCAGACGGCAACAGTCTTGTAGTACTATTGAGTTCAATTTTGGTAATTGTACTCAAAAGCTCCATGGAGGTGAACCAAGCTTGGATTCTTTGAAAGGCAAAGAATTGAAAATAACTCTTGCCCTTGGCAACTCTGAGCAGTCAGATTCAGAAAAATTGCAAAGAAGTGATTTGTTCAAGCTGTTGCAAGAGAATGTCCCTTGGCAATCTGATAGCATTCACTCACTAGTAGAAGCATTGGTTGAATGCAAATCATCCAAGAAAGCATCTTGGTTTCTGCTTCAGGGGAATGACACAATTGGTAAAAGGAGACTGGCACTTTCCATTGCAGAATCAGTTTTTGGATCAGCTGACTTGCTTTTTCACATCAACATGAGGAAGAGAAATGATGATATGAGTTCATTTTCTGAAATGCTGATGAGAAAGTTGAAGAATTATGAAAAGTTGGTGGTTTTAGTGGAGGATGTTGATTTGGCTGATGCCCAGTTCATGAAAATTCTTGCTGATGGATTTGAAACTGAAAAATTTGGTCAAGTGATCTTTGTTTTAACAAAAGGTGACTCCTCCAACTACGAAGATAAAATCAAGAACCAAGATGCTGTGATAAACATGACACTGAAGGTCGATGAAAGAAGTCATAATTTTAATCACAAGAGAAAGGCAGAGTGGGATTTTTCTACCAAGATCAAGAGTCCAAGAAATGATGAAAAGGAAGATACAGCTTCAGTAATTATTCAGAATTTGAGTGGTGGTGGTAAGAAAGACTTCTCAAGGCAGTCAAGTTTCAACACTCTTGATTTGAACATGAAAGCGGATGATGAAAGCGAAGAAAAACCAGGAGAGTTCAGCCCCATTTCGAGTGATTTAACTCGCGAAAACATAGCCAATCCTGCTCTACCAAATGGGTTTCTTGATTTGATCCAAAATCGATTCGTTTTCAATAGAAATTCTTCCAAGGATGGAGAGATCACAGGGCTTTTCTTGGAAAAAGTGAAGGTGTCATTTGATGAAATTTTCAAGGGACAAAACAAGGTAAATTTCAGTGTTGAAGAAAGAGTCTTAGAGGAGGTTGTAATTGGTTCAGGTTTTTTTCTCAATAGCTTGTTTGAAAAATGGCTAAAAGTAGTTTTTCAAACAAGCTTGGAATGTATTAAAATTGGCGGGAAGGAAGAAGGTATAGAAATTAGGCTATGTTTTGGGGGTAAAAATGACAAAATGTTTGCAAATTATGGATTTGGGGATTCATGTCTCCCCAAGAAAATCCAAATTGCTATGTTAGATTAAGGGGGGGGACTCTTGTAAAATCCATATTTAGATGTGCAACTCTTTTACTTTCAAAATAGGCTGTTTGTTTTTTCCTTGTTCAGTCATGTCTCATAAGCTTTCAATCTTTTATTTATGTGTTAATTCTCATTCAAAAATCTTAAAATAGTCGAGAGTTTTTATCTCTAATTAATTATGATAAAATTACATCGTTGTACAAATAGTTCTTACTAAAAGTCAAAAGAATCGATCATTTAACCTCTTATTTGTACGGTAAAAACTAAACGAATGTTATTATCAACTTGAGTGCGACTTAAGAAACAAGATATTTCAACCAATACTAAATTATTAATTAATACAATGCTTGATTAGAAAGTTTTAATATTAGGACCGTGTTTTATGAAATAGTCTCAAGGTCAAATAGTTTGTTGTTTGCATCAAACAGGTCCATTATTAGTTAAATTATCCCATCAGATGGCAAATTGGCAATATTTTACTTTTCTCAGTTGCATTTGATTGACGAATCTCAAGAAGGAATCTCAATTGTTTAGTATTGTTGAAAGTTGGAAGTGTAATGATAAATATCAATACACCCTCTAAATTATAGAATAATACATGAGGAATCCCAATTGTTTTGAAAAAAATATTGTTACACCCCAATCATTACCATAAATGTAATTGAATCGTAATTAAATGTTATTTTAAAATATGTATGACAGAAGATTATCAAAAACTTAATAGAACGCATCCCATATTATATAATTGAAGATTTCATAGTGATTATTTTTGCAATATGCAACACGAATTAATTAAATTAAGCAGAATTTCCTATCTATATTTTATAATTTTCAAACCATATATCCTCATGGCCAATTCAATTACGATAATGATTTGATAATCAAAAGCAACGAATGATAAAAAATAAAGTACCCATTTGGTTTAAGCAATCATGAATTTATTGACACTTAAAAACCTAAACAATTTAAGTACAAAAAAGATGAACATATCTTGTTAAAGTAAGAAGGATTATAAAGGACTTTTATGTAAGAAACTTGATGTGGAACTCACTAATCACGACAAAGGTTTGTTATTTGTTTTAAGTACTTCTATTTAGATAATATTATCTCTAATTTTTTAATCTCTTTTTTTTTTTTTTTGTTACTTTTGACTGTAATCCCCATTGTTATTATTCTTATCATCATAACCAAGCAAAAAAAAGAGTATGCAATCATATTCATAAAATACATTTCATTGGACTTTCAATGCATATACCTTTTTTTTTTTTTTATATCGTTGGAAACCATACCGTGAAACCATTCATTTCGGATTTAAGTGGAACATGTAAAATATCCGGTTGTCCCAAGTTCTTACAAGAAACGCACTCACTAGATTCGAACTCAGAACCTCAATATGAGAACCTGAACCCTATACCACCAAGTCACGTCATTTGAGGACCCAATGCGTATACCACAACAAGCCAATAACACTTTTTAAAAATCAAATTTCCATCTTTGAGCATCATTATTTTGACCAAAATAAATCAAAGGATATGATTACATCAAACGGCGGGAAGTGGGTCATGTCCTCCTATGATAGAACATACAATAATTTCATCTTTATAAGTTGGGATATTAATTAAAATATGATAATAAAATTCTTTTTGCATAGCTTTAGAAAAGCTCTCGAGTGTCCTAATAAATTAGACGAAGCTTTTGGTGTATGATAGGGGAATGATAGATGAATTTTCTATGTAATATTATTAGTGATACATTTTTAAAACAATATAAATTCATTCATGTATATATGGCCCATTATAGTTTTTTCTGGCAAATCTACATTCCCTTATATTATTAAAAACTGTGCAAATATTGAAGATATGTTTGATCAGTTAGGTTTTCATCATTACAAAGCCTCATTTTTCTTAGTCATTTTAACAGTTGGGTCCCTTACTTTTTGTTCCAATTAGTGAGCCATCAATTATCATTCAATTTTAAAAAAAATATTCCTCACAAAAGTTTCATTGATACTTGAACTGTTTTCTTTCTCTGGAAAAAAAAAATTGGAAAAAGACATTGGGACCCTCAAAGTTTAAGATAACTAGACTCCCACCGCTTTAAAAATGAGAAATGGACATCTAGGCCCCCGTAAATTAATTTATCATATTTAAATAGAAATAAGTGTAAGTAGATAATGCCCTTTTTCCATTCAAATTAAGGGAATTAGATATATCTCGAAAATTGTGAGAATTAGTGATCCATTTTTAAAATGACAAAGTCTATTTATCCATTAAAAGTTAAAACATACATTGAGGGTGTATGTGTCATTTTCCCCCTAAACAACATGAGATAGGCAGATTCTTATATGAGAACTGAAACGAAAGTAAAAATCAATTAAAGAGCAATCAGGAAAAACAATAGTGAATTCATAATAGGAACAGCATGTGAATTTTTGTTTGCTAATCACTAGATCTTTCTAATACCTTAGGAAGGATTTATCTTAAAGTGTTGTATTTCATTTGTCGCATATTAATTAAGTATGAGATTAGCCGATTTTTGAGAATGAGATCGAAATGACACCACCATTGTAGTATTTGGATGGGACTAGTTGGGCCAGTGCTTCACATCTATTTTAGGCAAAAAACAAATATTCATTTATACCTCCACAGCTTTGTCGTCGACTCACCGTCTGTGCTCAAGATGAGCTTGAAAGTCGAAGCCCAAAGAAACTTTATACACTAAAGATGAAAAAATAGAAACGGTTTTATTGAAATGAAATGTGCACAGAGAGGAAATCTGAGTGACAAGCCTGCAACCACCAAAATCACATACTCATGGAAATGTAGAAGAAGCCTCCACCATGGCTATGTCTTTAGTCACACCAGCAACTCAGTAACATCATCGTGTCTCATCAAATTTCATTCTGGACTTCTGGTGAAAGAAAAGAATGTTTGGTTGTAAACGCCTTATATTGATGGTGTCCACGACATCTTTCCAAGAACCGGTGACCTATTTATGTTACAAACTAAAAATGTTGGATCACAGAAAAATAGATTGAAATGCCAGAAATAAAATTGTGCAACCCAAACATAAAGTACCTCCACTCTTGTGTCATTATACTGAACAAATTTTTCAAGCTTCTGATTGTAAACGAAGCAGACAAAGTGTTCTCCATCACCATAAAAGCAAACCTAGAAAATGAAAGATGATCTTTATTACGAACGTGTTCGAATGTATATATGTACAAGATATACATGAAAAGATACCAAAAAAAAAAAAAAAGATGGGATATTGTAATTTTATCAATTCAAATGAAAGGACTTATAAAATGTTGAACAAAACTTCAACAAACACAGAGATCATCTGGAGAAAGAAGAAGAAGAAGAAACTTCTTATTACTAATTTACTACAATAAGAGCACACAATTACAATTTAAAGTTAGAAGAGGTTCGATAACATGGTATTTACCATTGAAACGAGAAAATATTCGCTATCAGGCTGGTATCCTTGAAATATAGCACTTAGATTCAGCTCTGTCGAAAGAGCAACCAAAGTTCTTGAGATATCTTCTGAACTCTCATCATATTTTGCCCATCCTAAAACTAAAAATTCAGGCGACAGAATTTAAGATTACAGGCTATTGTGTGATCATAAGGCGGACTGGACAGTTTATCATGGCAATTGGTAACATACCTGCAGTGAAGACATGTGGAAGACACCGAAGGGTATGGTAGATAGGTTTCTTTTCTCTGCAACGACCACAAGTCCCGTTTTCATCCATCTGTACCAGCTTCAAAAGCTCACCAAAGGAGCTATTCATATGCATATCCTGAGTAATTTAAAAAAAAAAATCAAACAGTTACTTACAAATACTAACTATGAAACTTTTTAACAAAAGAAAAAACGAACACTTTTTTCTACAAAAATTCCAATGAAACCTGCCTTCATCATCCGGAGAATGGTCGCATTTACATTGAAAGAGAGGACAGTAGACTTCTTATGCCCAGATTCAACATTACAATCACCACAATATATCCTTTGATGATGATCCCATCCAAATATTCTATGCACAGAACAATCAGCAGTAAAGCATTGATCCTGGTCTTCGGGTTGTAAAACAGAAATAAATGAGCCATGAAGAGACTCCAAGATAACTTCCAAGCAATCGAAAGCATCATGCTTTTTTCCCTGTAAATTGACATGTGAATGAGAAGATATTTAGAAACAAAAGAGATAAAATTAAGATAAACAATTGGCATCATCTCACGATCAAGTTATGCTAGTCTCATCATAGTGAAGAGTGGCTTGTGTACGAACCTTCACAAACTTCCCTGTGTGGGCAATCAAAGCATTTCTAAAATAAGTAGGATCAACTGCTTCTCCTTGATTATCTGCAGATGCTTCTTTTAATGCGGAAAATATATCCCTTAACGCACAGAAAATGCAGCCATTTTGATCAATGTGCTCATGACCTGGTATTGATCTACTCATTAACTCCACTCGAAATTCTATTAGGTGCCATAGGGACTGCATTATCACATAATCAACAAAGATTTTAAGGCCAACCAGAAATAAGATAGAGAAAAAGTAAAGAAAAAACCATCGTTCCAATAGAAAGTGATTAAAAAAACACCCAGTTATGGAATACTAACCTGTATAATCACATTTAGAAAGCAATCAAGAGCTTCATTTTTAAGTCCAACTCCAAGCACATTGACAACGAGAGGAGGTTCACTATCAGATTTTCTGTGATCCTCAGAACCATCTTCAGGCAAGCTTTCATTAGTTGCAATTGACTTGTTCACTTCATCAGCACTCACAGAAGCTCCAACCTCAGGATTCAGATTATCACTGAAACAAGGCACGAGCAAAATTTAAATGTTGGAAACATTAGCTTCCTATAGCCATGAGCAAAAGATTATATTTCGAGTATTGTTGCAAAAGAAGAAACAGAGACTTACTCTTCTTTATCCCTCTGAACTGGCACACTGTTCTTACCCTGAAACGTTAATTTTACAATTGTTACTACATCAATAAGTAGGACAAGTGAACCGACTTTCTTTTTTGGCATTCTATTTATAACCACAAAGTTACTTGAGTATGAAGAAACAGAACAAGAAGTAGCTGTTAACCTCAGGCTCTCTGAAATTTTCCATCATCCTCTTATTTTTGGTATTGTTCTGTTTTTCAGAACCTTTGTTTTTTTCATCATCAATTGCATTGTCTTTTAAAAGCACTTCTATGTCGTGCTTCTCTAACAGAGGTTCAAGGCGTTTCTAGAAACAGGAAATATAATTAGAAGAAAGAAAGCAATGAAAATTTTAGAAAACAGCCATAAGATTCAACTCCAAACCTGAAACAATAACTTCAACAACGGTACAATCTGTGACCGGTAATCATAAGCTGAAACCTTCTCAAGTATCATTTCATACTGCTGTATTGCACCAGCACTCCTCAAGACTATTGCATTCTTAATTACAATCTGCCAAAGGGAACATAGTGAGACCATATAAAAAGAAAAGGCTCCATCCATATTATACAACACTCAGCACGTAAAACAATAAGATGTGGAATGGAATTTGTGTTAGGTAACCAATTGGAACACCTGCATCTTCTATCACCTTTTCACACACACTCATTAATGCTAATCTCATTTGATTGTCTGTTCGTTTCAGGTACTCCTCCTGTGCTCTCAATCCATCTTCTGGACTGCATTCGCTAAATCTAGCCTGATCAGAACTTGGAGCTGCTTGCTCGACAGCTGCCGGTGCTTCTTTCAGAATATCGGATATAACTTCTGACTCAGTTATACTATCAATATCGTCTTTCCCTTCTAGGTCCTCAAGCCGCTGCCTCAAGAACTTGACACAATGTTCTGCTACATGCCCTGGACTTGTTTCCCTATCCTCAATTTCATCAATATAACTCTCAACAACCTGAATTGCTTTAATCTTGCACTGCAACTTGGGCATTTCATCATCTTTACATATTTTTTTCAAATTTGAACATTCTTCTTCAAAGATCTGATAGACCTCTTTTGCTTTTTTTCTTTGAGAGTCTATTCGACTTGTCCATGTATCTAAATCTCTCCAAATCAGGCCCTCATACAACCATGAAATAAAATCATCACCATTAACATCTTGACCAACATCGAGAGGAAATGATGTGGCAGAAGCATTATCCATAATGCCTTCAATATCAGAAGCATTAATCTCTCTTCCCCGTAAACGAAGATCCACAAGTAGACTTGAAAAGTGTGTATTAAAAACAACCCTCTCTTTCATGTTGAAGACCAGATCATCACTAACATAACAATCCAAGTATCTTCCCATCCCAGGATTTTCAACTAAATCACTCGAAACAGCCAGCTCATTATCACAAGCAATATCAAACTCTGATTTCAACTGATTGAGAATGAACAGTGTTGTTATATTATTATCCATAGGTTTCCAATCACCTTTCAAATAGTTCGCAGTCCATTTATTACCAACTCCTATTTCCTCCTTCAACAACGTAAGAGTTGATCCATGTGATTGCCTGAAATGGCTCCTATACATGTTGCAGTCACCAAACTTGTTCCCACAAAAACACTCCCAATATTTCCATGTCTTGTATTCCTTAGCAGAACTTATAGCTTCTGAAAGATGTAGGGTCAAATCTTCACGACCTAATGAATTCAAATGCTTTTCAAGATCTTTTAGATTCAATGATTGAAGTTCCTTTTTCTTCTTAGCACTCAAAAATGAACTGCTCCATAATTCTTTACACTCCTTTGCTTTTTTAGCATTACCCTTAGTTTTCCTTGCACTAAAATTAATTTCTCCCTGTTTCTTCACAATCCAGTCTCCAACTACCACTTTCGTACGCTTCATCCTCAATTCAATTTCTGCTGCATCAACCTTAATTCGATACTGAGAAGCATGTAAACACCTCATAATTTGTTTCTTACCATCCTCGATTCTTGATTCTTTACTTGAATTCCGCATGTCATCCTCTTCAAGAAACCTATCTACTCCTGGATCAGTGGAATTTTCAATACTTAAGGCATTATTGCACTGCCTAATCACAAGATCCCATCCTTCTTGTGTTATCACAGCCCTCTCATACAGTAACCCAACAAGCAGCGAAGCAAAATAGAGTGAGTTGGGCAACTTCTCCCTTGCTGATTCGGCCGAGGTAACTGCCTGATTTAAGTTCATGAGTTTCAGATCAAAACTGTCGACTAATTTTTCACAAAAATGTTTGCGTATCATGGCATGGAGAGAGTGAAGATGAGGTGAATCTTTATGATCAGAGACATATGCTTCGATCGTCTGCAACGCCGTCAAATGTAATCCTTGTTGAAGCATATCTATAGCATTCAAGCCTTTACGCAGGATCTCCGGAGATGGCGATTCAGCCACTGGAGTTGGTGGATCGACGGTGGTGGTGGTGGTCGTGGTGGGTGGTTGCGATGGTGGTTGTGTTTCAGAGGAACGTCTTTTCTTCCTGCCCATGTTCTTTTTTTTTTCTTTTTGGTCTAGAGAGGTAGAAGTTCTGATGAATGATTTAGTTATACGAGTGTTTTCTGGTTGCTACGGAAGAAGAAGAAATGAAAATTAGTGGGAGATGGAAGAAGGGTAAGATTGGAAATTTGTGGGAACTTAGTTATTCAGTTATTTGGTTAGTTATATGCATTGGCGGGAAAATGAAGGAGGGGCAAATGGGAAATTTCTGGTGAAATTAGTTATTCAGTTATTTGGTTAGTTTACCAAGGGGAAAATGATATTTTTAATTAGGAATATAAAAGTTGTTAGGTTTCGTGCAAAGATGCCATAATAATCTAGCAGAAACAATAAAACGACAAATAAAAATGAGATTTTGAAAAAAAAAATGTACCTGCTTCAAGTCATTTCTTAAATTCACAATACTTTGAATTCGAATCGAAGATAAATTAAGTTATAATTCTTTTGTCATCAAACCATAAGATTTTTTTTTTCCATACCCATAAGCATTTTCCGCTAATTCACATCCTTTTTTCAGGAATTTCTACAAACAGTTGGCGCGCCGTCATACTTTTTTCAGGAATTTCTAGAAACAGTTTGCGCCCATCACGGGTCGAAAAATTCACCGTGAAAATAAGTTTTAAGAACAGTTTGCAGATGATTCTCCAATAACACAGCTCCACTGACGAGCACCCAACAGTTCATTTGCCTTGGAAACTCGCTTATGGCCGATAAAACCACCAATCTCACATCAAATAACACCAAAACATTTTCTTTAACCTGCATGATATCAAAATAATAAAGAGAAAATTGCGGCCAATAGTAACAATTATCGTCGCTGTCTCGCTGATTAAATGTGAAGTTGGCGGGTATTGGCTTTAGTTGGGGGTGAAATGTGAAATTGGTTATGGGCCTACGGCGCCAAGTGATAAAATAAATGTGAGTTGTTGTGATCCGAACATTTGAATTTAATGTTGAGTTAAGTTTTTATTGAGATCTTTATAAGTTATGATTCATATTTATTATATAACAATTTAAATATAGCTATTAAAACATGGGAAGAGATTATGAAAAACTAGCAAAGCTTAATTCAGCATTAAATTTTAATTATCAAAATATTAGATGGAATAATAATTTTATAATTTTAATTAATCATCCAATCTAATGCTACATCAGTATTTTAGATAAAAATGTTCAGTATTACTTGTTGTGGAGTTTAATAGTTGTTGAAAGTGATGGTTTAAAGATTTGTTTGGTAAGTGAGAAAGTTTGATGTGAAAGTTAAAGGAAAATGCAGAAGAAGAAAAATGCGATTTGTATTTCTTGGTATCTTTTACAAGATGAAGCTCACGACTTATATATAATAGCAAGTCAAACAATGAGCCAATGAAGTAACTACACATGTAAGTACTCTAATTGATTCTTGGAGTGAAATAACAGAGTCTGGTGTAAATGAATAACAAACTAACAAGTAGAAATGATATGGTGATAGTTGATGCATATTAATCACAATGAACCAGTTGATTAAGTGCAGCAGCAATGAGTTTGGCTGCTACAGATGCAGCATCAGGATCAAGTGTGTTTGACTTTGGCTGCTACAGATGCAGCACCAGAGTATTGGGAGTTCTTCATCAGTCAATATATTTCAACAATAGTAATATTCGGTGTGCTTGTTATATTTATTGTTGGCGACTTGGTCGCATAAATGGATTTTGATGACGTCAACATGAAAGAAGTCTTCGACGTACGAACACGAAGCAATACAAAAAGTGTGAAGCATATGGGGTGAAGAGCGAGAATGTAAAGACTAGCGGAAAATCGAAGATAATTGATTAGAGCTAAATTTTATTATAAGTGAGTTTACTCAAGTGATCTAAAGCTCTTAGGAAACATACATTTTGCGTCACTTGCATTAAAATGGCTTAGAATGCTAAAAGAATCATTTGCATTTTATTTGCACCAAAATGAACTTCATGCACAAGTGCATCGGTAAATGATCTTCTAAGAACTAGCAAACGGTTGAATTAAACTTCAAATGATATACCGTTAGATAGATATGTGTCTCTAGTTTTCTACGGTTCAAACGGAACATAATTCTGATACATATAACTTTTTCTAGAGCCATTTTACTACAACATGTTCAGATGTGCGTTTTCTGCATACATGTCACATTAGAAAAATTCCATAAAATTCATCTTAATGTTTTTGGAGCTGAATTTTTTACAGTAGCTATATCTATGTGTCTAGTTTATGTAGAAATTTATGGATCATGATTTGGAATTTTCTAGAGAAAGTTATGACCAAAATACCAAGTGTCGTCAGTCTTGACTGGTCATGCACATTCTGAAACCAGGGAGCTCCATGCCGGTTTGCTCGCCGGTCTTCATGCCGGTTTTGGCTGAGAAAAGCATGCTCTCTGGAACCAGGGAGCTCCTCGCCGGTCTCCTCACCGGTTTTTTCTCGCCGGTCCCCTCGCCGTTTGCTCGCCGGTTTGCTCGTCGGTCTAACGGCTAGTTTTTAAACGTTATAGAGCCGTTGAAACCCTAGATCGGCATGTCCGGTCCCCTCGCCGTTTGCTCGCCGGTCTCGCTGTAAGTTAGGGAAAGCCTTGCATTTTTTTATAAATAGAACCCTAACTCCTTGCCTTAGGTTAGAGAGACTCAATATACAATCTTCACCCATTCTCTAAGGCAAGCATAGAGTGGTCAACACTTCATATCATAAACACTCATTCAAGCTCACACACATCTTCATTACATCTAGTGAGCTTAGATCACTTGGGTTTGCTCTCACATAATCTTCTTATTATTTGTGAGTGCCCAAGTGTGTTTTTAATTCTTCATATCAAAAACACTTGTGATTTGTGAAATCTCATCGTTTGGGTAATTTGTAAAGGTTGTGAGTGCACCTACGTAGAAAACTCAATCTTGTAAAAGGTTCGGAGTGCGCCTTGGCGGAAAACTCTTGGTTACGAGTGAACCACGGAAAACTCGATTCTAGTGGAAATCTTCAAGCGAGGCTTGAGGGAGTGGACGTAGGCCACGGTTTGCCGAACCACTATATATCGTGGTGTCGTATTTATCTTTCCATACTCTTTTACTATTTGCAAGTTTATTTATATTTATATTATTGAATAGAAAACTTGCATATAGGCTATTAATTGGAATAGAGAAAATTGCCTAAAACTCCCACTTGGTAATAAGAGCTTAAAATCGGCAAAGATTTTATAATTCCGCATTTATAGCGATAACCCAATTCACCCCCCCTCTTGGGTATAGAGATTGTTTGTCGCTATTGCTTGTAGGTACTTTCAGTTGGTATCAGAGCGATGTATTCTCTACAAGACTTAACCGTCCGAGAATAGATCATGGCCTCTACAGCAAAACCGTCAAATTTTGCCGAGGGATATTCAACAACTAGACCTCCGTTTTACACCGGAACCGACTACAACTATTGGAAGTCAAGAATGTTGACTTATCTCCTAGCCAATGATCCGCCATCCTATTTGGTATCACACGAGGTGCAAAAGGGCCAACAAAGAAGGATAGCAACGGGGTTGATACTCCAAAACCGAGTTTAGAATGGGATAGTGAGGATGTGAAACTAGCCTCACAAAATGCTAAGGCACTCAACCAACTCCTATGTGCCATTGATCGGGATCAAGTTAGCAAGCTTCCGGAATGTGGAAATGCATATGATTTATGGAAGTCTTTGGAAATGGTCAATGAGGGCACAAGTCAAGTGAAGGAATCGAAGATCAACCGGTTCATGTGCGAATTGGACAATTTCAAGATGGAATCCGGGGGAAGAATCGATCACATGATTTCTAGGTTTACGGTCATCATCAATCATTTGGGAGCATTGGGAAAAGTCATCGGGACATCGGATCAAGTGAAGAAAATTTTAAGATCTCTCCCGAAAGAGTTTAGAAGCTACACCTCCTCCATTAAAGAAGCAAACGACATAAACACTTTGAAGATGGATGATTTGGTCGGCAAATTGCTTGAGTATGAAATGGAGATCAAAATGGATAAAAATGAGGAAGATGAGAAAAGGACAAGAAAGTCATTGGCCTTAAAAGCAAGAAAAAGAGACGAGTCAAGCTCAAGTGAAGAAGATGATAGTGGATGATGAATTGACAAGCATCACCAATAAAGTAAAAGAGCTTCTCAAATCCGCAAAACTCAAGGGAAAATCAAAGGCTAAAGAAGAAAAATGGCCGCGGAAGAATAAGAAAATTGTGTGTTATGAATGCAACAAAACGGGTCACATAGCTACCGATTGCCCATTGAGGAAAATGAAAGGAAAATCAAAGAAAAAGGCAATGAAAGCAACTTCAACTTGGAGCGATAGCGATTCAAGCTCATCCGAGGAGGAGAAGAAGTTGAAGTCAAAGATAAATCAATAGCACTTATGGCTATCACGGATGAAGACATCCGCTTTGAAATTGAAGAAAGCGAAGAAGAAGGGGTACACAATTCTGAATTACTTGATGCTTTTAATGGTTTAAAAGAATTGTGTGATATGCTTAAAAAGAAATTAAAATTGGTCAAAAATGAGCATGCTACACTTAAAATTGAACATGCAACTAGTATGGATAAAATTCATGTTTTAGATAATGATATGATATGCTTAAAGGCCAAACATGAAAAAGAAATTGCATGCTTAAATGATGAAAATGCATGTTTAAAGATTAAAAAGCTAGAACTTGAAAATGCCACATCAAATATGCCATCTAGCTCTAAGACATGCGATTGCGAATCTATATTGAATGAAAATGTTTTATTAAATACTAAGATTGTAGATTTGCAAAACATACTTAGCAAATTCACATTGGGACATAAAAATTTTAATATGCTTATTGGATCCCAAAAATGTGCATTTAAAAGAGAAGGATTAGGATATAGGCCTTATATTAAAAGAAAATTTTTGAGAAATTATTTTGTTAAGGCTTCTGATTCTCATGCTAAGAATGTTATAAATGAAAATGTCACATGTCATGCTTGCAATGAAAAGGACATAAAATTTTTGAATGCATGTATAAGAATGTGATTAAAAATGCATGGATTCCTCAAGGAATCAAAACTAACCCCAATGGACCCAAGAAAGTTTGGGTACCAAAGTGTAATTGATAAATTTGTAGGGGGAGCTTTGGGAATGGATCCTTAAAGAGAATTACAAAATTGATCCCAAAGGCTCAAAGAAATGAGGAATCGCAACGGTAAAGGTAAAATCCGTATTCACGGAAACATTGGTACCGTTTCCTCTAAATTATGTATGTTGCATAGTTCAAATTGGTATAAATGGTTTTGAAGCATACAAAATGATTAGGCAAATATTCAAACTTCTATTGGTATCGATTTCCATTTGATATCACTAAGTGCCTTAATCATATATTTAAACCCCTATTCTATTTCAATTGGTATCACATTGAATTCATTGAGTCAAATTTCATATATGTGATCATTTGATTAATTTTGCATTAAAAATGAATTTGCCATGTAACATAATTGAATAATCATGAAAATATGAATTTTGATTGTTTAAGTAATTGGTAAGATATTCATAAGAAGACAATCATTAAAATGGATTGAAGTCATTGATTTTAATTGGTATCATGATATATAATGACTTATTTTATATGATATCATAATTAGGGAGAAACAATGCTTAAAATGATATAATATTCAAATGGATATAAATTGTTAATTGGTATCATAGTACATAATCTTTTGAAAATTGCATTATACATGATTTTTACATCTTATGGCAAAAAGGGGGAAATGCCAAAATGTGCATATTTTTTAACTTTGGTATCGTTTTTATAGCACATATATATTTGGTATCTCATTTATATTTAAATTTTGCTTCTCCACTTTTTGATAATGTCAAAGGGGGAGAAATCATTAGAAATGAAGTTAAAACTTGTTTTACCCCCACCCTTAGTTTAAGGGGGAGTAAATGTACTAATGTGTTTGTCAAGTTGTTATAGAGCTATATTAAAGACAATCACACATTGAGGGGGAGCAAAATTGTCAAATTTGGACTCCAAGAAGCTCACAAGTATAAACAAGTTTTAAGGGGTTGCCATCATCAAAAAGGGGGAGATTGTTGGCGACTTGGTCGCATAAATGGATTTTGATGACGTCAACATGAAAGAAGTCTTCGACGTACGAACACGAAGCAATACAAAAAGTGTTGAAGCATATGGGGTGAAGAGCGAGAATGTAAAGACTAGCGGCAAATCGAAGATAATGATTAAGAGCTAAATTTTATTATAAGTGAGTTTACTCAAGTGATCTAAAGCTCTTAGGAAACATACATTTTGCATCACTTGCATTTAAAATGGCTTAGAATGCTAAAAGAATCATTTGCATTTTATTTGCACCAAAATGAACTTCATGCACAAGTGCATCGGTAAATGATCTTCTAAAAACTAGCAAACGGTTGAATTAAACTTCAAATGATATACCGTTAGATAGATATGTGTCTCTAGTTTTCTACGGTTCAAACGGAACACAATTCTGATACATAGAACTTTTTCTAGAGCCATTTTACTACAACATGTTCAGATGTGCGTTTTCTGCATACATGTCACATTAGAAAAATTCCATAAAATTCATCTTAATGTTTTTGGAGCTGAATTTTTTACCGTAGCTATATCTATGTGTCTAGTTTATGTAGAAATTTATGGATCATGATTTGGAATTTTCTAGAGAAAGTTATGACCATAATACCAAGTGTCGTCAGTCTTTACTGGTCATGCACATTCTGAAACCAGGGAGCTCCATGCCGGTTTGCTCGCCGGTCTTCATGCCGGTTTTGGCTGAGAAAAGCATGCTCTCTGGAACCAGGGAGCTCCTCGCCGGTCTCCTCGCCGGTTTGCTCGCCGGTTTGCTCGCCGGTCTAACGGCTAGTTTTTTAAACGTTATAGAGCCGTTGAAACCCTAGACCGGCATGCCGGTCCCCTCGCCGGTTTTCTCGCCGGTCTCGCTGTAAGTTAGGGAAAGCCTTGCATTTTGTTATAAATAGAACCCTAACTCTTTTGCCTTAGGTTAGAGACTCAATATACAATCTTCACACATTCTCTAAGGCAAGCATAGAGTGTTCAACACCTTCATATTCATAAACACTCATTCAAGCTCACACACATCTTCATTACATCTAGTGAGCTTAGATCACTTGGGTTTGCTCTCACACAATCTTCTTATTATTTGTGAGTGCCCAAGTGTGTTTTTAATTCTTCATATCAAAAACACTTGTGATTTGTGAAATCCCATCGTTTGGGTAATTTGTAAAGGTTGTGAGTGCACCTACGTAGAAAACTCAATCTTGTAAAAGGTTCGGAGTGCGCCTTGGCGGAAAACTCTTGGTTACGAGTGAACCACGGAAAACTCGATTCTAGTGGAAATCTTCAAGCGAGGCTTGAGGGAGTGGACGTAGGCACGGTTTGCCGAACCACTATATATCGTGGTGTCGTATCTATCTTTCCCTACTCTTTTACTATTTGCAAGTTTATTTATATTTATATTATTGAATAGAAAACTTGCATATAGGCTATTAATTGGAATAGAGAAAATTGCCTAAAACTCCCACTTGGTAATAAGAGCTTAAAATCGGCAAAGATTTTATAATTCCGTATTTATAGCGATAACTCAATTCACCCCCCCTCTTGGGTATAGAGATTGTTTGTCGCTATTGCTTGTAGGTACTTTCATTTATACCTTATAAAAATATAAAAACCTTTTTGTCCCAAAAAAGGGTTAATTGAATAAAAAAAAAATTAGGACTTGTCCAAGAAATATGATTAATTTTAGAATCCTGATAGAGGTACAAGGCAAACTGATGTGAATTTGACAAACTGCTCCCCAATTAAATAACTCCATTCAAACTTGTATACATTTACCTTAACAAAAAAAAAATGTGCTTCTGGTCAATTCTGAAAGCATAGCAACTAGCAAGTTTGTACTAATGCCCCTCGGCTCTTGTAAATATTTGCAGCTAACATTAGCGACAACTCATCCACTTAACATTAATAATTTCAAATCACAGAAACAATCTCTTTATAAGAAATAAGGGTAAGATTATGTATATTAAATTATCTTCATAACCCACAAGGTAGAGCCATCCTTAAAAGTAGTTGGTAATGGCGCCAGTGATACAATACAACAAATATTTCATTTATACCCCCACACACAGCTTCGTCTTATTATTGGACAAGTAGACGACTCATCATCTGTTCTGAAGATGACTTGTCGTTCATGAGCTTGAAACCCAAAGAAACTATAAACACTAAAGATGAAAAAATGAAATTGTTTTACTGAAATGTGAATCAAAAATGAGCATTGTAGTATTGCACAGAGAAGAAAACCGAGTGACAAGCTGCAACAACCAAAATCGCCTACTCATGAAAATGAAGAATTGTCCACAGTCTCATTATCATCAACAAGAAGAAGCCTCCATCAATTCATGGCTATGTCTTTAATCATACCAGCAACATCATTGTGTCTCATCAAATTTCATTCTGGACTTCTGGTGAAAGAAGAGAATGCTTGGTTGTAAACGCCTTCTATTGATGGTGTCCACAACATCTTTCCAGGAACCAGTGACCTATTTATTTATGTCACAAACTAAAAAAGTTGGGTAATTCGAAATGCCAGAAATAAAATTGCGCAACCTAACAGAAAGTACCTCCACACTTGTGTCATTATACTGAACATATTTTTCAAGCTTCTGATTGTAAATGAAGCAGATATAATGATCTCCCACACCATAAAAGCAAACCTAGAAAATGAAAGATGATCTTTATTACAAAAGTGTTCATACTATGAGATATACATGAAAAGATACGACAAACACTACTACTCTGTTGTGGCACATGGCCGCCATGCTAAATATGGATAATTAAAATTCTGCAGTGTTTCATTATCCTTGGAAGTTCTGCAATGCCTCAAAGTGACTTGATTTAAACAGAACTCAAAAGATGGGATTGTAATTTCAGCAATTCAAATGTGCGGACATATAAAATGTTGAACAAAAATACAACGAACACAGAGATCATTTAGGAAAAGAAGAAGAAGAAGAAACTTCTTATTACTAATTCACTACAATAAGAGCACACAATTACAATATAAAGTTTGAAGAGGTTCAATAACATGGTATTTACCATTGAAATGAGCGAATATTCGCTATCATGCTGGTATCCTTGAAATATCACATTTAAATTCAGCTGTGTTGAAACAGCACTCAAAGTTCTTGAAATATCTTCTGAACTCTCATCATCTTTTGCCCATCCTAAAACTGAAAATTCAGGCGATAAAATTTAAGATTATAGGCTATTGTGTGACCATATGGCGGACTGGACAGTTTATCATGGCAACTGGTAACATACCTACTGTGAAGACACGTGGAAGACGCCGAAGAGTATGGTAGATAGGTTTCATTTCTCTGCAACGATCACAAATCCTTTTTTCATCCAGCTGTACCAGCTTCAAAAGCTCATCAAAGGAGCTATTCATATGCGTATCCTGAGTAATTTAAAAAAAAAAAATCAAAATACTAACTATGAAACTTTTTTTAAAAAAGGAAAAAACGAACACTTTTTTCTATAAATAATTCCAATGAAACCTGCCTTCATCATCCGGAGAATGGTCGCATTTACATTGAAAGAAAGCGGAGTAGACTTCTGATGCCACGATTCAACATTACAATCACCACAATATAACATTTCATGATGATCCCATCCAAATATAGTATGCACAAAACAATCAGCAGTAGAGCATTGATCCTGGTCTTTGGGTTGTAAAACAGAAATAAATGAGCCATGAAGGGACTTCAAGATAACTTCCAAGCAATCAAAAGCATCATGCTTTTCTCCCTGTAAGATTGACATATGAATGAGAAAAGATATTTGAAAACAAAAGAGATAAAATTAAGCTAAACAATTGGCATCATCTCACGATCAAGTTCTGCTGGTCTCATAAAAGTGAAGAGTAGCTTGTATACAAACCTTCATAAAACTGCCTGTGTGAGCAATCAAAGCATTTCTAAAATAAGTAGGATCAACTGCTTCTCCTTGATTATCTGCAGATGCTTCTTTTAATGTAGAAAATATTTCCTTTAACGCACAGAAGATGCAGGCATTTTGATCAATGTGCTCATGACCTGGTACTGATCTACTCAATAACTCCACTCGAAATTCTATTAGGTGCCATAGGGACTGCATTATCACATAATCAACAAAGATTTTCAGGCCAACCAGAAAAAAAGATGGAGAAAAATAAAAGAAAAGTGAAGATCATTCCAATAGAAAATGACAAGAAAAAAACCCAGTTATGGAATATTAACTTGTATAATCACATTTAGAAAGCAATCAAGAGCTTCATTTTTAAGTCCAACTCCAAGCACATTGACAACGGAAGCAGATTTACTCTCAGACTTTCTGTGATCCTCGGAACGTTCTTCAGGCAACATTTCATAAGTTGCAATTGACTTGTTCACTTCATCAGCAATTGCAGAAGCTCTGACTTCAGGATTTAGATTATCACTGAAACAAGGAACATGCAAAATCAAATCAAAATTTAATGCTGGAAACATTAGCTTCCTATAGCCATGAGCAATAGATTATATTTCTAATATTGTTGCAAAAGAACAGACTTACTCTTCTCTATCCCTCTGAACAAGCACACTGTCACTATTAGTTCCCTGAAATGTTAATTGAACAATTGTTACTACATCAATAAGTAGGACAAGTGAACCGACTTTCTTTTTTGGCATTCTATTTATAACCACAAAGTTACTTGAGTATGAAGAAACAGAACAAGAAGTAGCTGTTAACCTCAGGCTCTCTGAAATTTTCCATCATCTTCTTATTTTTGGTATTGTTCTGTTTTTCAGAACCTTTGTTTTTTTCATCATCAATTGCATTGTCTTTTAAAAGCACTTCTATGTCGTGCTTCTCTAACAGAGGTTCAAGGCGTTTCTAGAAACAGGAAATATAATTAGATACGTCAAAGCAATGAAAATTTGAGAAAAAAGCCATAAGATTCAACTCCAAACCTGAAACAATAACTTCAACAACGGTACAATCAGTGACCGATAATCATAAGCGGAAACCTTCTCAAGTATCATTTCATACTGCTGTATGGAACCAGCACTCCGCAAGACTATTGCATTCTTAAATACAATCTGCAAAAGGGAACATAGTGAGACCATATAAAAAGAAAAGGCTCCATTCTTATTACACAACACTCAGCACATAAAACAAGAATATGTGAAATGGAATTTGTGTTAGGTAACCAATTGGAACACCTGCATCTTCTATCACCTTTTCACACACACTCTTTAATGCTAATCTCATTCGATTGTCTGTTCGTTTCAGGTACTCCTCCTGCGCTCTCAATCCATCTTCTGGACTGCATTCTCTAAATCTAGCCTGATCAGAACTTGGAGCTGCTTGCCCAACAGCTGGCGGTGCTTCTTTCAGAACATCGGATATAACTTCTGACTCAGTTATACTATCAATATCATCTTTCCCTTCTAGGTCCTCAAGCTGCTGCCTCAAGAAGTTGACACAATGTTCTGCTACATGCCCTGGACTTGTTTCCCTATCCTCAATTTCATCAATATATCTATCAACAACCTGAATTGCTTTAATCTTGCACTGCAACTTGGACATTTCATCATCTTTACATATTTTTTTCAAATGTGAACATTCTTCTTCAAATATCTGATAGACCTCTTTTGCTTTTTCTCTCTGAGAGTCTCTTCGACTTGTCCATGTATCTAAATCTCCCCAAATCAGGCCCTCATACAACCATGACAGGAAATCGTCACTGTTAACATCTTGAACAGCATCGAGAGGAAATGGTGCGGCAGAAGCATTATCTGCAATGCCTTCATTATCAAAAGCATTAAGCTCTCTTCCCCGCAAAAGTAGGCCTGAAAAGTGTGTATTGAAAACAACCCTCTCTTTCATGTCAAAGACCAGATCATCAATAAAATAACAATCCAAGTACCTACACATCCCATGATTTTCAACTAAATCACCCGAAACAGCCAGCTCATTATCACAAGCAATATCAAACTCTGATTTCAATTGATTGACAATGAACTGTGTTGTCATATCAGTATCCATAGGTTTCCACTTACCTTTCAAATAGTTCGTAATCCATTCATTACCAACACCTATATCCTCCTTCAACAACATAAGAATTGATCCATGTGATTGCCTGAAATGACACTTATACATGTTACAGTCACCAAACTTGTTTCCACAAAAACACTCCCAATACTTCCAAGTCTTGTATTCCTTAGCAGCACTTATAGCTTCTGAAAGATGCAGAGTCAAATCAACACGACCTAATGAATTCAAAAGCTTTTCAAGACCTTTTAGATTCACTGATTGAAGTTCCTTTTTCTTCTTAGCACTCAAAAATGAACTTTTCCATAATTCTTTACACTCTTGTACTTCTTTAGCATTACCCTTATCTTTCATTGCACTAAAATTAATTTCTCCCTGTTTCTTTACAATCCAGTCTCCAACTACCGCTTTCATACGCTTCATCCTCAATTCAATTTCTGCTGCATCAACCATAATTCGATGCTGAGAAGCATGTAAATACCTTATAATTTGCTTTTTCCCATCCTCGATTCTTGCTTCTTTACTCGAATTCCGCATTTCATTCTCTTCAAGAAACCTATCTACTCCTGGATCAGTGGAATTTTCAATATTTAAGGCATTCTTGCACTGCCTAATCACAAGATCCCATCCTTCTTGTGTCATCACTGCCCTCTCATACAGTAACTCAACAAGCAGCGAAGCAAAATAGAGTGAGTTGGGAAACTTCTCATTTGCAGATTCAGCCGAGGTTACTGCCTGATTTAAGTTCATGAATTTCATATCAAAACTGTCGACAATTTTTTCAAAAAAATGTTTGCGTATCAGGGCTTCAAGAGATTGAAGATGAGGTGAATCTTTATGATCAGAAACATATCCTTCGATCATACGCAATGCTGCAAAATAGTATCCTTTTCGAAGCATCAGTATAGCAGTCAATCCTTTAAGCAAGATCTCCGGAGGTAGAGATTCAGCCATTGGGGTTGGTGGATCGACGGAGGTGGTGGGTGGTTGCGATGGTAATTGTGATTCAGAGGAACGTCGTTTCTTCTTGCCCATTATCTTTTTTTTTTTTTCCTTTTTGGTCTAGAGAGGTGGAATTTCTGATGAATGATTTAGTTCTGTGAGTCAGTGTTTTCTAGTTAGAAAGATGAAGAATTGAAATTACTGGGCGAAGGAAGAAGGGTAAGATTGGAAATTTGTGGGAACTTAGTTATTCAGTTAGTTGGTCAGTTATATGCATTGGCGGGAAACGGGAGGAGGGGCAAATGGGAAGTTTCTGGTGAAATTAGTTATTCAGTTATTTGGTTAGTTATGGGAGATCAAAATGATTATTTTTTTTTTTTAGATATACAAAAAGCGCAAAGATGCCGTAATTTAAAAATTAAAATTAAAAACCGTGATAAAATGAGATATTAAAAAAAAAAAAAAAAATGGGTACCTGCTTTTCAAGTCCTTTCTTAAATTCACAATAAGCACCAACTCAAGCATTTTCCACTAATTTACATCCTTTTTTTCAGGAATTTCTTCAAACAGTTTGCGCGCATCACGACTCGAAAAATTCACCTTGAAAATAATTTGAGAAGAACAGTTTGCACATGATTCTCCAATAAAACAGCTCCATTGTCGAGTAGCCAACAGTTCATTTGCCTCGGAAACTCGCAATCGCATATGGCTGATAAAAAGCCAGCAATGTCACATCAGTTATCGCTGAAACATTTTGTTTTATATGCATGGTGTTTAAAATAATAAAGAAAAAATTGCGGCCAACAGCTACAAGCCTACAATTATTGTCGCTGATGAAGATTGAAGTGGGCGGCGATTGGCTTTTGTTGAGGGGTAGCTCTTAAGACATCCTTCGGTTACGGTAGATTGAAATCTTAAATTACAATAAATAAATAAATTATTAATAAAAAATCACATAATTTAAAAACTCATTTAAAACTGGGCCTAATTTAATCGGTGCTTTAATGTGAAGTTGGTTATGTGACCAGGTTATATTCCTACTGCTTGATTGATTGTTGTAGAGGTAGACAACTAATCAATATTTTGAAGGATGATGCCGGTGATGAGGTATAGTCTACGCTAAGAACAATATTACTAAAGTTGATAATGGGTCCGCACTGAATCTCATCCCATCCCGATCATATACAATAGGATAAAAATAAATCTCATTCTGATTCAAAATTTTCTTGTCCCGTTAAATAAATTTATCCCGAATCTCATCCTAAATGGAACGGATCAAAATGCCAACCCTAAATATTACGGTCGAGCCTGGGAGTCTTCCAAAACGGACATGGCTACAATGCACCAAAGCTACTCAGCTATTTGACTTCACTTGTAATTGCATCTCAAGGCCGCCCCGGTCAAAGCAATTTAATAATACCCTATCTTATTCAGTTGACAAACTAATTGCAGGTGCTATGGATATACAAAGTTAATCAACTATCAAGTATTTCTATGAGAAGAAAGGCAAATTTGAGATAGATAAAGAAAAATTGCTGGTACCGGAGAACCTTTTACCGATCTGGTACAGTCATCAAAAAGCGGAAAGAATAATGAAATCATTTAAAAATAGGATGAAAAATTGAGCCATTCGCATACATTAACTTTGCATATTCAACACCTCCGAAAACTCTTTATTTTTTTTTTAGAAATTTCACCGTCAAACTACTTTTATCGGACTTAAGCGGAATAGGTAGAATTCCGATATGTCCCCGTCTCTTATAAGAAATACATCACTTAGATTCGAATTCATTACCTAACAATTAAATTATAAATCTTTTACACCAAACAACGTTCGTTGGGACACCTCCGAAAACTCATGAAACATGGAGATTAGTGTTGTAAATTCTTCAAACCTTCTAATATAATGTTTGGATGGAGGAGAGACATGTCCTTTGGATGATACCCCATAAAGACATGTCCTCCATTTGTGTGTAAAATGGTCATATGCTCCAAGGGGTGCATAGGAGGGGTACAACCCTTTGGAGGGTTGCACCCCAACCCTAAGGGTGCCCTTGAGGCACCCTTCCATGCTTATAAAATGAAGCTTTCTTGTTCCTTTTGACACACAGAAAAGAAATCTGAATTAGAACAAAAGCATAGAGTCACATATTATCTTCTTGAGTCTGAGAGAGTGCACCATATTCTTAGTTCGAGATCTTGTTAAGGTGTGCCACTTGAACAAGAGGAATTCAGGTTATCCTAGAAGAACATTAACCACAAAATTCGTAGAGCACCGAGACGGGGCTGATAAGTTCTTAAGGACAGAGAATCTTCTCGATCCGGACCACTGCATTTGTTGTTTTCCAGGTTTTCCTTCATTTTAATAGTTTTTCGAGTTCTTGATATTATAGGGTTTGCATGCTAGATCTACTTTGGATTCTGTGGTTTGATTGTTAAAAGCATGTTGTATTGATGTTTAATGACACTAATGTGACTACAATCTTAAGAACTTATCTATTGGTGTTGTTAGATAGTAATTTGCATGCTTAGATAATAAAATTTTCTGGAAAAATATTGTATGTGCATGAAAAATACATAGGGCGTTCGAACGCCCGACAAACACGAAGGCAAAAAATCTGAAATTTCGTAAGAACGTTCGAACTCGTCTTCAAACGCAAGTCGAACGCAAGCCTACTGCCTAAGAACGTTCGAACGCGTATTCAAATGCAAATCGAACGCAGACCTTCTGACTGAGTTCGTTCGCACGCGTCCTAAACGCAACTCGAACGCAAACTCTCTGGAATTATTCTGTTCGAACTCGTTCTTGAACGCTATACGAACGTGAACTCTCTGGAATTATTCCGTTCGAACGCGATCTCGAACGCTATAAGAACGTGAACTCTCTGGAATATTTCGTTCGAACACGTTCTCAAACGCAACACGAAAGTACACACACTGGACAGTCTTGTTCGAACGTAGATACGAACGCGACACTAATGAATCTGTCCTGAAATTGTTAATAAACATCAAAGACTTAGATTAATCTAATATTAACCTAGTAATTCATATACTGAATCACATTAATCTTGGTAGTATAGATTTAGGTTATTATTAGGGTGTTCAGTTATCACAAGCATACACTTAGTGATAAAGTTGAAACTTAATTGCGTGTTGCATAATTGGTTAAGAATTTAAAGTGTGATCATACACAAGTAATTTCATCGTATCTTGATTGACACATACACATATATCTACACATATTGAATATTGTATTGTAAATCAAAAGTGTAATACTGAGTTTGAATTGCTAAGAGATCCTATTGAAAAGTGTTTAAAGGATATTCTGTCAAAAAGACGATAAGAGCCTAAGTGGTCAGGGATTAAGTGGTTACTCCAGACCCCCCTCGTCCTCTGGGAATATTCATTTATTTACTTTTCTTAAGAATCTTTAGTTGAAATTTAAGGACTTGTGTTTATTGGAACCACCGTCCAATAGAACAACAAGTGGTTACTTAGTGTATCACTTTGAACAAGATAATTTGTTGATCGTTGTGCAATTTGTCTTTTGTAGACTAATTGACCCATGTTGGTTTTTCCAGTTACAAATGACTAGCGGAAATATCACAGTATCGGTCTCCCATGGAGAAAAGCCAGAGAAGTTTGGTGGGGCAAACTTTAAACAGTGGCAGAGCAAAATGTTGTTCTACCTGACAACCTTGCAGTTGGCTAAATACCTCAAAGATCCTCCGGATCTTGTGGAGGGTGAATCAGAAATAGCCAAGCAACTGCGGGAAGAGACATGATCGTCTGGTGACTTTTTGTGCAAGAACTACCTTATGGGTGGACTTGACAATACCCTGTACAATGTGTACCAAGGCATGGTTTCTGCGAAGGTTCTCTGGGAATCTCTTAACAAGAAATATAAAACCGAGGATGCCGGACAAAAGAAATTGGTCGTGGGTAGGTTCTTAGACTACAAGATGGTAGATTCAAGAACAGTTATGTCTCAGTTGGGTGAATTGCAGTTGATCATTCATGAAATACTGGATGAAGGTATGAAACTCTGTGTGACGTTTCAGGTTGCCACCATTATTGAAAAGTTGCCTCCATCATGGAAAGACTTCAGGAGCTATCTGAAACACAAGAAGAAGCAGATGAGCCTTGAAGACCTTAGTGTTCGATTGAGAATCGAGGATGACAACAGGATATCCGAGAAGGCCAGCTACAAGACTATGGAGTCTAAGGCCAACATCGTTGAGGGTGTAAATGGTAACAAGAAGAGAAAGAACAGTGGAGATTACTCTTCCCAAGCTTACAAGAAGTTCAAGTGAAAGTGCTACAACTATGGAAAGAGCGGTCATATGGCTAAGGACTGCAGAAATAAGAAGTCTCAGGACAAATACAAGAAAAAGAAAAATGAGGCTCATGTCACTGAAGGTGAGCAGCTGACTGATGAGATCTTAGAGATGGACCTATCAGCAGTGGTAACCGAAGCCAACATAGTTGGGAATCTGAGAGAATGGTGGGTAAACACCTGGGCTACTCGTCATATCTGTGCAGATAGGAGGATGTTTTCCTTGTATCAAAAGGTCGATGGCGGCGATCATCTGACAATGGAAAACTCGTCTACCTCTCAGGTGGTTGGACAAGGCACAGTGGTTCTGAAGATGACATCCGGAAATGAGCTTACATTGAAGAATGTACTGCATGTTCCAGATATTCGAAAGAATTTGGTCTCGGGCTCTTTCCTTAGTAAGGCTGGTTTTAAGCTTGTATTTGTTTATGATAAATTTGTAATGACTAATAATGATATGTATGTATGAAAATGATACCTCACTGAGGGTCTTTTCAAGCTAAATATAATGATTGTCAATCGTGTTATTAATAAAGCTAAAACTTCTGCTTATATTATTGAGTCACAAAATGTATGGCATAGGAGGTTAGGACATGTTAATTATGATACAATGCGTAAATTAATTAACATGTACCTTATACCTAAATTTTTAATTGATAGCCAACATAAGTGTGAGGCATGTGTTGAAGCAAAAATGCATAAAACATCATTTCATTCTATAGAACGCAGTTCTGAATTCTTAGAACTTGTACACACTGACGTGTGTGATATGAATATTGTGCAAACAAGAGGCGGTAAAAAGTACTTTGTCACTTTTATCGATGATAGCACAAGATTCTGTTATGTGTATTTGCTGAGGAGCAAAGCTGAAGCTATTGAGAGCTTTATACATTATAAGAACGAAGTTAAAAATCAACTTGGCAAGAAAAACAAAAGAATCAGAAGTGATAGATGTGGTGAATATGTTTCACCATTCGATGAATATTGTTATGTGCACTGAATTATTCACAAAACCATTGCTCCTTATTCTCCTCTACAAAACGAGATTGTTGAGCATAAAAACCGAACATTGAAGGAAATGATGAACCCTATGTTGACAAGTTCTGGTTTACCTCAGAACTTGTGGGGGGAAGCCTTGCTTTCCGCGAACTACGTTCTAAACAAGCTTCTTCACAGAAGATTGGACAAGACAACATATGAGTTGTGGAAATGTTATGTACCCTCCTACAAATACCTAAAAGTATGGGGATGTCTTGCCAAAGTAATGGTTCATAAACCTAATAAGGTTAGAATATTACCCAAAACTGTTGATTGTATATTCATTGGATATGCTCGCAACAGTAGTGTGTATCGATTCTTGGTACACAAGTCTGAGATTCCTGACATCAATCCGAGTATGATAATTGAGTCAATGAATGCCACATTTTTGAAGAGAAGTTTCCTTGTAAGGAAAGACAAAGAACTGAGTCTCTCAAAAGAACGATTGATACTGTCAGAGTCAGTGATCAAGTTGACCAAGAATCAGATCAACGTACAAATGTTGAGACAATCGAACCTAGACGAAGCAAAAGAGCTAGAACGTCTAAGTCGTTTGGTCCCAATTTTCTGACATACTTGTTAGAAAATGAGTTTCAGAGCTATAAATAAGCAATGTCTTCTCCAGAGGCACCTCTTTGGAAATAGGCTATTAACAATTATATTGATTCAATCCTACAGAACCATACTTGGGAGTTGGTTGATCTTCCTCCAGGTTGTAAGCCACTGAGCTACAAATGGATATTCAAAAGGAAGATGAAAACGGATGGATCAATAGATAAGTACATGGCAAGACTTGTCATAAAAGGTTATAGATAAAATGAAGGCCTTGATTACTTTGATACTTATTCACCAGTGACTCGTATCACATCGATAAGAATGTTCATAGCCATAGCATCTATATTTGGTCTTGAAATACATCAAATTGATGTAAAGACGGCATTCTTGAATGGTGAATTGGATGAAGAGATTTACATGGAAAAACCAGAAGGGTTTAATGTTTCTGGACAAGAACAGAAGGTGTGAAAACTTGTGAAATCCTTGTACGGATTAAAACAAACACCTAAACAATGGCACGAGAAATTTGACAAAGAGATGTTGTCAAGTGGGTTCAAAACCAATGAGTGTGATAAATGTGTGTACACCAAATCAACTAAAAAAGGATATGTCATTGTGTGTCTCTATGTAGAAGATATGCTGATAATTGGTAGTAATCATGAAATGATTCAGTCGACCAAAAACGTGTTATCCAGCAAGTTTGATATGAAAGATTTGGGAGTAGTTGATGTGATCCTAAGAATTAAGATTTCTAGGACATCAGACGAATATATATTATCTCAGACTCATTATATTGAGAAGATACTTGAGAAATATAGCAAAGGGGGTCTAAATATGGCTAGAACCCATGTGGACCTAACTCTTCATCTATCAAAGAATATTGGCTCAAGCGTATCGCAATTAGATTATTCGAGAATCATCGGAAGTCTGATGTATCTCACGAATTGCACACGACCTGATATCGCTCAAGTTGTGAACAGGCTTAGCAGATATACGAGCAATCCAGGACATAACCATTGGAAAGCTATAGTAAGAGTTTTGAGGTATCTAAGAGAAACTTCAAAATATGGGCTACATTATGAGAGATATCATGTTGTCCTATAGGGATATAGCGATGCTACTATGGAATCAGAGTTCATAGCGTTAGACAAAACAGCGGAAAAAACAGAATGGCTTAGAAACTTCCTAGAGGATATTCCTAGTTGGCCTAAACCGGTGTCAGCAATTTGCATACATTGTGATAGCCAATCATCTATTGGGAGACCCCAAAATACAATGTATAATGGTAAGTCTTGACACATACGTCGGAGACATAATATCATACGTCAACTGCTCTCAAGTGGCATAATATCGATCGATTATGTTAAGTCGAAGGAAAACCTAGCGGATCCACTAACTAAAGGTTTACCTTGAGAGCAAGTTGAGAAGTCATCGAGGGGAATGGGCTTGAAGCCTATAAATTAAGAATTGTCACTGTGGAAACCCAACCTAGCTGACTGGAGATCCCAAGATCTAGGTTCAAAAGGGACAACAGAAACTTTGTGCAATTCAAAACAAACACTGAAGAGTTTTGTACTCTTTCACATTCCGATAATGACGCAGAGTGTTGTCTGTCAATGTTAGGATAAGCTAAGGTTTTTAATGATTACTATATTAGGAGATGAGTCATAATGGGGGTAAAGGCAGATTACCTCTTCATAGTAGATCACATATTTCAAGTAAGAAGTGAGGTCGCTTCCATGTGAACCTTTAAAGGTGGGTTACCCTAAAGTACTTGATGAATCCAGGACCGTTGTTCAGGGCCGAAATGAACACAACCGTAGAACGAGAAAATGGTCGAAGTAAAGCTGTGTGTTGGCAATTGTCTTGGTTTACACCAACGGTAGAACAGTTCAAGACTATGGGTCACTGGTTTGCCAAGTAAATCTGATTGTCATTCACTATGAAAGGTTCAAGGCGAAAGCTACCTATTTCGATGCAGCTTTAGTTCACGGAAACTCTCTCAAGTGTCTGCATGAATATTTGAAGAATTGTGGGGGATTATTGTAAATTCTTCAAATCTTCTAATATAATGTTTGGATGGAGGAGGGACATGTCCTTTGGATGGTACCCCATAAGGACATGTCCTCTATTTGTATGTAAAATGGTCATATGCTCTAAGGGGTGCATATGAGGGGTACAACCCTTTGGAGGGTTGCACCCCAACCCTAAGGGTGCCATTGAGGCACCCTTCCATGCTTATAAAAGGAAGCTTTCTTGTTCTTTTGACACACGGAAAAGAAATCTGAATTAGAACAAAAGCATAGAGTCACATATTGTTTTCTTGAGTCTGAGAGAGTGCACCATATTCCTAGTTCGAGATCTTGTTAAGGTGTGCCACTTGAACAATAGGAATTCGGGTTATCCTGGGAGAACATTAGCCACAAAATCCGTAGAGCACCGAGACGGGGCTGATAAGTTCTGAAGGACAGAGAATCTTCTCGATCCGGACCACTGCATTTGTCGTTTTCCAGGTTTTCCTTCATTTTAACAGTTTTTCAAGTTCTTGATATTCTAGGGTTTGCATGTTAGATCTACTTTGGATTCTGTGGTTTGATTGTTAAAAGCATGTTATATTAATGTTTAATGACACTAATGTGACTACAAGGAGTTCAATTTATCTAACAAACCATTTATTATATGTGTTTGGATAAGAACATAGACTAGCTTCTGACAAAGACAAATCACTTGAACAGAACGACATCACTTTACATGATATTATAATATACTTAAGACTATTAGTCTTAATCTTGATTTCAATCAAATCCATACAGCAAACTAAGATCAATGTCTTAAGACGGGGACTTGAAATCGTAATACTTTTCATTCTGTTACGCTTAGTTATGCTCAGGTACTTTAGGAGCGGCAATTTAGAAATTTTGTTGCATAGCCACTCATCTTTCATGGGGAGCTGATAAAATGCTAAGTAGTTGGGATTCTTACAGGAGGTTACATTGATCTCAATCGGAAATGGTTCAACTGGTTGATGAATAGTTAGTGCATTGGCATTCAATGCCCTGATCTTCACCATTTTAAGGTGACTAGTCTCATGTTTAATTGGGCTTGAATAATGTTGTCATGGCTGATTTTATTGGTTTTGGATCAATATTGATGGATACTTGTTTACTAGATTAAGTGTCATGCACGTTACCACTCTGATGCTCAAATTAATCTTTGATTCAACAATAATTAGTTGAGAAAGTAAAGGACTTGAAGATAAGAGTTTTCTTTTTATGTTTTTCATATTTTATAGAATGTTTATTTATGTTTTCAGTCGAATTAAAAGTTTCTTCTTTTAGGATCTTTCATTATTATTTGTAGTTCCTTATTTTCATGAGTTGAGAATTAATGATATTTGGACACGTGGTGTACTTGTGTGCAAGTTGGACATGTGTCATGTACTATACTTGCATGTCAAATTTAATTAGTAAGTGATTATATCATTTAATTTCATTTATCATGCATCATACTTACACTCAATCTAAGAAATTTAATAACCGAAAAAAAACAGTCTATAACCTAAAATACTCAAGGCAGTTTGTTTCTTATGCACCCAAATGAACCATTTATTAATTGAGAGACTACCCTCAGCCAAGCAGTTCCTGGCTCTTACACAAATCCATGAAATGTTAGGGTTGGTGCTCAGAGTACCAATCCGGATCGTATTTATGTCCGATTCATAAATACGAACAATTCATTTTTCCATAATATTACTTATTTAATGGTAGCACATCTTGTCTTTTATACACATATTCAATCTAATTGCTATTAAATATCTAATTATGATTAGATTTAAACTAAATCTGGTTTAGTGATACGTGTATATTAGACAAAGACCCAAGGATTTACAATGTAGTTTGTAATTGACATTGGGAAGCGCACTATAAGATGTATATCTTTAAATAAAGTTCCTGGTCAAGATTTACTAACACATGTCGGTTAGCAAAATCCGCTGAGACCAGTACATGTCGTATATCGTTACTTGGTTCGATGGTTTATCCCAATGAACGAGTCTCGGGAGACTCGTATAGACACATGGGTGCTTATTTGATAAACATTGAACGGCTCATTGAAGATTTCCTAATAGATGGTACACCAACGTCAATATGAATCTTCTCGAGTTGAGCGAGCATAGTGGTCATTTGACTTGAGATACCACTGTGGATATATGAGTTATCCTCCACACTTTGATGGCAGTCACGTCACCGATCTATTTAGATCAGACATCCGCCTATTCGTTGGGTGTGGACTAACGCTCATGATATCATGTGCGTATCAAGATAGAATATGTCAGTCTTGTGTACAGGGCATAGGCATCCTACACGTGTTTGCGATCTAGTAAATCCATGGTCATGGTATAACTTCAAAAATCAGTTTCAAGGCCGTGGTATAAACGAAAACACATGTTTTAGGGTATTTTTGTTCAATCGTAATTATTGTGTATATGTATTTGATACATAATTTGATTAGATACACATTAATTAATTGTCAAATGAGATTTTGACACATGTCATTAATATATTTATTTTTTATTTAATGTAAATAAATATATATATATATATAATAATTATTATATTAATTATTTATTTAGATATTTAAATGTTAAATATTTGAATAGTTAAATAATATCCTTTTTTCATAATTATTGGTGACATGTGGCATGTTTTAATTAAGTAAAATGTGTGCAAATTTGATTTGCTACCAAAAAAGCTTAATGTTATTTAATTGGATTAAATTTTATAAATGGACAAAAATGCCCCTCCAAAGTCGGCAACTTCATTTTTTAAAGTAAATTTTTTTTTCATTTCCTTTAACCATCCTCCATGGCCGAAAATTGTTCCCAAAAACACTCTCAAATTTGTTTGATGATTTACACAAAGAAAATGAAGAAAATCAAAGAAAAAATGCTTTAGGAAATTGGATAATTACAGGTAATACTCAATATCCCTAAGCTTGAAAGTATGTTTCTCGTTCTTGATCTTCTAGATAGACTCTAGGGTTTCTTCTTTTTCTTGTGAATTTGGGTGTTTTGGATTTGGAGGATGGAATTGGAAGCCTAATGCATGTGTGAAGTTGATTTGGATGATATTATTGTAATTATTGTCCAATTTGATCATTTGATGATATGTTACCATTCTAGAGTGTTATAACCACTCTTGTAATGCCTATAATTGTTCTTGGGTGGTTCATTTGTGGTGACTTGAATTGGTGTTAAGATTAATTAGATTAATGTTGAAAAAGTTGGATTAAAGCATGAAAAATTGATTATTTTTGTTGCAAAATCAGATCTGGAAAACTGGGTTGTTTGTGATGAAAATGATGTCATTTGAATGTATTGGATATGTTTTGGGTGTTGGAACAATTGCCGGAAATTATTTCGAAGTTGAAATAAGCGAAAACGGCGAAAAACGGCGTTACCGGGTGACTTTTGAGCCAACCGAGTGACGGCTGCCCAAACATTGAATTGGTCACTATTCGGGCAGTCCATGAACTGCCCTAATACTATTGGGGCTGACCTGGGCTGCCCTCATGTGTATTGGGTGGTCGGTTCGGTCAAAAACATATTTTATGTCATTTTGCGAAAAAAAAAAATATTTTCGTAAAAGTTTCGCGACGTTTCTTACTTATTTATGTCGTTATTTGATATCGAATAAATATGTTTAGGAGAAATATGAATGAATTATTCATATTGGATATTGAATAATTCATTCAGTGATTTAAAAAGTTTTAAAATTACGATTTCGCCCGAACTGCGCTTCCGTTGCGCCCTTTGCCCAAAACCCCAACAAGAAAGTCTTGCATTTTACCTTTTGTTTGGAAACAATTGTAAGCGTTATTACACTCGATGAAGTATTTTGATGATGCAATGCTAGGATTTCGACGTGCATTCGGAGCATTACAAAAAAATGTTGAAGCAAATGAGTTGATAATTCAAAGTATTATAACTTAGGATTCTCAATGTAAGTGAGTTGATAATTCAAAGTATTCTAAGCTCATATGACTTATACACATCATGAAATGTATTTGGGTCATATGCATAAAGTTTTAATCTTCAAAACATGTATTTCTTCATTGCGACCAGTACACTTGTGTAGGCACTGCATTTTTGCATATAAGTCCATATGATAAGTCTCATTTAGAGGCACTACATTTTATGTCACGGAAGTCGCGGGAAACGGACGTCGAAGGGGAAATTCAGAATAAGCATGTCATCAGATTCATTTCACAAGTTCACTATTTTTCGTTCGTGACCACGTTCGAACGTCAAGCAGATTGCGGGCGTTCGTGTAGCGTTCGAATCGGCGTTCGAACGGCGTCGGTATTTCTGGTTTTACTGCTAGCCTCACACCCAAGCCCAATTAGTCCACCAAAGCTCATAAAACACATCCAAAATAAATAAATGCATATTTAACACATGGTGAAATTAAATAAAATCTAAAAATCACATACCAAATATAAAATAATCACCTACTAAAATAACAAATCCACTTACCTAAACAAAATAAATTAAATATATAATCTTCCTAATTAAACCAAATCTTGTCTCCAATCAATCTTTTTCTTTCCTTGTAAGACACTAATTGATTCCTTCATTTTCAAACAAGGAGAAGCCCTAGCCCTTTGCCTATAAAAGAAACCCAATTCCAACACTTCCCTCTCCTAGCACATTCATACAAACCACAAAAATTTTGCAAGGCATTGACAACCTAGCTCATTCACACATAATACACTCAAGAAAGCAACAAAGAATTTTCTCTCATCCTCCTCCCTACATCCACTGAAGCAGCAGCCCCATATAATCCCCCTACACTACCAAAAATCACAACCCACATACAGCCCTAAACTACCGAGAATCACAGCCCCTAAATCCCCAAAACAGTAACCAAAACTACATCTTAAACCTTCAAAAAAAACATCCAAAACAGTAACCTAAAACACCAAAAACAGAGACCGAAATACAGCAGCAAAACAGCAGCGAAACGGAAGGAAAACATCAGCCCGAACAGCGAAGCAGCAAAGGGAAACGTTGAACCAGTGTACCGGAGGAGTTGCGGAGCACCCCCCCTTCCGACGACCGCGTACGGTACTTCCGAGAGTCGGCATAAAAGGTTAGACCTGATGGCACTTTTTGTATTCATTTTTACTCATCTTTTAATTGTTTTAATTATTTATTTCGTATGAGAGTCGTTTATGGATGCATGTTGTGGTTTTGAATAAAATGGAAAATGTGTCGCCTCTTGTGGTATATAGGATGGAAACCCAGACATAAATTCCGTAGCCGAATCTGAATGGACGGTAGTGCGATATGTATTGGGATACAACTCCATGTACCACTTGAGCAAACGGCGCATATTTTGTTTTATGTTGTTTTGATTCGTTTATTATCCGCTATTTAAATTCTGCATGTTATTTGTTTGAGTAATGATTAGGTAAAGCGCATGGGCTTAGTAAGTGCGATTAAAGGTCCTTTATTTCGAGGGGTTAAAATTCTTTACCACGATGTTTGTCGCGCCGGATGACGTATATTCGGTTGAATGTGAGATGTGTTCAATCGGGTATACGAAGTCTGATATTGTTGTTCTTTATTTCTTATATGCATTGTGTTATTAGCGCATGGGCTTAGTAAGTCGGATTAAAGGTCCTCTATTTCGAGGGGTTAAAATCATTTACCACGATGCTTTGCCGCGCCGAACGAGGTACACATGATTGGATGGGAATGAGTTCAATCGGACATGTGAGGTCCTACATTGTAGATTTGTTTGTCTATGTATGTGTTGCATGCATCAGGTCTGGTTCCGTTCGAACGCGTTCTCAAACGCTATACGAACGCGAACCTTCTATTTACCGTTCGAACGCGTTTTCGGACGCTACTCGAGCATGCACGCATTTTCTTAGTTTTATCATGCATCAGGTCTGGTTCTGTTCGAACGCGAACCTTATGTTTACCGTTCGAACGCGTTTTACAAACGTTACACGAACGCGCATGTATTTTCTTTGTTTTATCATGTATCAAGTCTGGTTCCGTTCGAACGTGTTCTCAAACGCTACACGAATGAGAACCTTCTGTTTACTGTTCGAACGCGTTTACGAACGCTACACGAACGCGCACATACTGAACTGAGTCTTTTTCATCATATTTCATGCATAATTGCCCCTATTAGTTATCCCTTTGTATTACGAACCTGATTGCTTCTCTTTATTACGCATGATTGTGTAATTTCCATTTATCTGTATTCCCCACATGTATGAGTACATTGTGTTTATTAAGTTATATGCTTGTCGTATGTTAACTTACCTTTATGCATGCAAATTCGGACCTAGATTATATGTAAATAGGTTGTATGCAAACATGAAAAATGTGTTATATGCAAATTTAGATATGAGCTTTGTACTTATGCATGCGAACTTATGAGTAAATTATCATTGGAAATAAATGTTGCTTAGGTTTGGTTGAATTATTGCACAAATCATTTTATTACAAGTGACATAAATAAGGGACCATTCCGAACCCAATGGTTTGAGGTTTTCCCTTGCGTGGGGTAAGTGCGGCCTTAAATCTTTGTCCCGGTTCACACCGGATGGCGACTCCATCATTCTCCGGTTTAGTCCCCTGCGGGCTACTCCGTACTCCCAACTGGGCCGCGAGCCCGGAACAACATGCGTCGCCCAGTTTCAGTGTTCCGACAATTGGTCTTCATATCGGCATATCGATGTCTCTGCTCTACTTTGGGCAGTTTTACATACTCTCTGGAATCGGACTACTAGATATCGGTCAGTCTGGAGTTTGTATAGCTACTGGAACTGGGATGGAACAAACTGGTCCTCATACCGGTTAGCTAACTGGCACACCGGTCAGTAATCCGATAGGTCACGCGTTTTATGCTCAACGTTTATATTGGATATAGCCGTTTGAATTTATAGGATCGGCATACCGGTCTCAGTACATAAAGCTTGGGCAGATTTCTCTTTCTCTATATATTAAGTCCCTATTTCATTTTTGCCAAGTTCCATCACCTTCTTACATTTGATAAAAAGCAAAAACATAGAGTTTTAACGATCTTCTTTATCATACACTATCTTGATCATCAAAGCTCATATACTACACTTTCATATCATTTAGTGAGCTTGGATTTACTTGGCTTAGCAATTCACATCTTTAATCTTCTTTATCCTTTGTGACATTGTAAAACCTTCTAATCTTTCAAACACTTGTGGTTGAGAAATCCATTGTGTGAGTGAGTATGCTCTCAAGGGTGTATTTGTTGTAAAAGGTTTAAGAGAAGCCTTCCGAGAAAATGTCTTGGGGGTAAAGGTTTGGAGTAAGCATAGGTATAAAACTCTTGTGTAAATATTTGGAGTGCACCTATAAACAAAATTCTTGCTTTATGAGTGAGTCATATAATACTATTGGTGTAAGTTGTGGATTCAATTTACACAGTGAAAAGCTTCAAGCATGGTTTGGAGGAGTGGACGTAGGTAAAGAGTTGGCTGAACCACTATAAACTATAGAGTCAATTTCTCTATGCATTTCTCTTTTATTTATCGCAAGTTTCATATTGTATTTCCATATTTTTAGCAAAACTTGCCTTTGGGAATTAATTGTTGAGTTTATTAATTGTAGAAATTGAACACTAAGCTTAATTGGTAAAAATACTAATTAAGTGGCTTAAATCGTAAATAATTTTTAATTCCGTAATATTTGTCACATATATGACCCCCCCCCCCCCCCCAAATGGGTATAGTTGTTGTTATTTAAGTGTGCTTGTATGCAATTTCATAAATGAATTCCACAAAATTTTGTGAAATTCATTTACAATTCTAAAAATTTATGTTTGGAATAAAAAAATATTGATTTCAATTCTATGGAATTGAATATAACTAAACCAAACTATTGAAAAGTGATTGGATTTCCAAATGAATTCCACACAATTAAAATAATTAATTTTATTTGAAAAAATTGCCCATTTATTTCTCACGTTATACATTTCCTTCTTCTCTCTCAAGATTATATTGTTCAATCTTCTCTCTCAACATTTAAAACTATTTTCTCTCAACACTGAAAATCCTTCCTTCTTCATCTAGGCAGCATACGCAGAGGATTCAACTGCAACATCATTCTATCATCGATTTCCTATCAATACTTGTTTATTCACGTGAGTGTTATTGTTATTAGTTATTTAATTATTTTCGTTTTGTCACATGAATTATGATTTTATGTTAGAGATTTATTTATTCCTTGTGTCACATTTCTTTTGATTATTTATTTAGTTTATTCTATACTTTATGTTAGTGCAATCGATTGGGAGAAAATATAAGGTTTTTGTTATTCAATTTGGGGTTTTATTTATAAACTTTTATCTTAATAGCTATAATGATAGGAATTTTTTTTAAATAAATAGCAAATATTATATGTACAGGTAAATCTCGATTTGAAGATTTTTTGTTTTCGATTTTATTTTCATATTTTTTTAAGAGCATATATTTAAATCATTGCATACATGAAATTTTATGGGAGTTGCGTACTAATACTGTAGCATACTCACCGCTGAATAATTTTTCCAGATTCCGATTTATACTTCTACCTTCAGCGCTTTGTTGCTTATTTCCTTCAGCAAAATAATGATACTGGAAACAAATGTTTTTCTTTTTGTAAAAATAAAATGTTCGTTTTTATGACTTTTAGTTAATGGTTGAAATGGCCAACCTTCGTGCATATGATTGGCATGAACACATACATACATACATACATACATACATACATACATACATATACGTGCGTATGTGTGGTATTGTTTCAATTCATGGCCAAATTCTTTTCATTGAAGTTCTACGTTCGATCAAGAAAGAAAAATGTAAGAAGAATTCTAATTTAGTTTAAATCATCACAAATTAGTCCATCAAATTTGTAAGTTATGAATGAACAAGTCGTTGGTGACTGCTGTTTAAGAGCTTCCGTATAATGTTCAAGATTGCCTATGGGTACTATATATTTTGTTTAAATTAATTAATCAAGTCATTTGTACTGTTGCAAGTCTTTGTTGTGAATTAAACTTGTTATGCTAAGTAGTTTTGCAAGTTATTTATCTAGAAAGCGTGATGAACTACTGATTAATTTTTATTAATTTTTGTTACGTCATCAATTTTTATATTGTTTGATAAATTCAGGAAGTATGAGAGACATTCACGTAAATGCAATTGCAGCTTTGGTTGCATATATCGGATATTTGGTTTTGTTACGACGTTATATATTGAAAGGCCATTAATAGAATTTTAGTTAATTACTTCAGCTATTTATTTAACATCTTTTAAGATACAAGTAGCTAAAAAATATTTTATCAGAAATTACTGTCATACTTATATGCATGTTATGGTTGATTATATTCCTTTTGAAACTTATATGTATGCTTATATGCATGATAAATTTTGTTCTATATTTTTTATGTCTCGATTTAATTTTAAGTTATTTGGATAAATAAGTGCTAGCAAATGAATTTTGAATTTTGAGTTTTCAATATAAGTGCAGTTATATATTAGTGTACTTACTTATTTTTATAAGATCATTAATTACGGGTCAATTAGGAAATAAATACAAATGAATTTTCAATTATGAATTTATTTCAAGTATTTTTTTTTAGTTGGAATCATTGGAAATCATGCTCTCAAATCATCCCCTACAGGCTTAAATGGAACAGATATGTAACACCCCAATTTTAATTTAATAATTATGGGTGTTGAAAATTTAAGGATTAAATTGTTAGGATTGTAAAATTGGAATTTAAAATTTATCAAGCGGACAAGTTTTGGGAGGCAAATGATAATTGTCTTGTAGTAAAAAAAAAAAAAACGTAATTAGTTTTCATTCATTTTCACAAATTCCAGCAGCCACCCTCGTGTGAGAAACTGAGAGAGAGAGAGAAAGGGAAAAAGAGAGAGACTTGTCCCGATCTGTATGATCTGAAGCCGACTTCGATCGGGTCTTTGAGGGAAAACGTAGCTTTCGACGAGATGATTATTTTGGTGGTGGTTTCATCTCGGGAAACTTCTTATTTTCGTAGAAATCCTGGTAAGAAACTTTCAATGGTTTTCTTGATTTTCCGTTGATCCGGAACTCCGATTGACAAACCGTCAGTGGCATTGGAACCGGGAGGGGGAGAGGAAGATTCGGCCACCGGAAAATTTGGGATCCGGCCGGCGAATGGCACTCACGCGTGCCTTGCGCAGTGGCGCGTGAGGCCCACGTGCGGCCTGGACGAGCGGCACGTGGCCAACACGCGCCGACAGTTTGTTGCCGCCGACTTCCCGAGTCTTCCTCCATGATTTCCCGACTATTCCGAGTAGTAACGGACATCCGAATCTTGATTTTTGTATTATTTGTCATTGTGTTCGATTTATGCAAGTTATGTGTTTCGAAATGTAAATAGCTTTAAAGTATGATTAGTTTACATACTTAGACCATATAAATGATTGTCTTTGTGGTTGGAAGTGAATGAAAATTTTAATCGGAGAATATGGTAGAGTAAGATTGTGTGCGGGTAGACCCGGCCACGGTTCCGGTTCGGAACCGGAACCGAACCGGAACCGAACCGGTTGGAACCGGAAGGTTCCGGTTCCAACCAGTTCCGGTCCCGGTTCCGGAACCGAACCGGAATGGGACCGGTTCGGTTGGGGTTCCACCCCAACTCGAACCGGTCCGAACCGGTGGAACCGTACGGTTCCACCGGTTCGGACGGTTCCAACCGGAACCGAACGGTTCCGGTTGGAACCGTCGGGTTCCTGTTGGAACCGTAGGGTTCCAACAGGAACCCTAAGGCCCCCAACGGCTACTAGCTGTTTTTGCTGCTGTTTTTGATCCTAGATTTAAATTAGAAGGTTTGAATGGTGGTTTACAAGCTTACTATGGTTATTTAGGAATATTAGATGACATTGATATTACGAGCATAATGACGAATTTAAGAAGTGATTTAATTATTTTATTAATGATTATATTGTAAGATATAACTTAGAAACAATAGGTCAATCTAGTAGCGAACCGGTAATTCAACCAAGACTTAGCGCAGGGGATCGTTGGTTATTGCAACGAAATAAAAAATCTAGGGATACGACAACAACTAAAAACCCTGAATTAGATAATTATTTATCTACAAATTTTGAGTTTTGTAATGAAAGTTTATGCAGTAAAAATTTTAAAATCCTTGAATGGTGGAACCGGCATCAAAATATATATCATGTTTTATCTATTATTGCTAAAGAGATACTGGCAGCACCTATTTCCACCGTTGCGGTTGAGCAAGCCTTCAGCTTGGGAGGTAATATATGGAAGCTAGGCGATCTTCATTACATCCAAGCACTCTAGAAGCAACAGCTTGTGTGGATGATTGGACTCGAGCTGATCTGAGACAACAAGAAGATGCCCCCGATGATTTTGAAGATTTGTTCGATAATGCTTCTGCATCAAGTGCAAGCGGAAGCTGCGGACCCGGAGCCGAAGGATCAACTGATAATGATGATTGATAAATGTAAAATTATAATTTACAAAGGGGATATGTCTTAACTTGTAATGGAACTACGTGAGCTTTGATTCCTCTCACCTTGGAGGATACGTAGGCAACTTAAATTTTAAAAAATTTAAGCTCAAGCTCTTCAATGTAATAATTTTTTTTTTTTTATAAATTTAATCTCATTTTTTTAATTAATAATTTTTTTTTTTATTTAATGATTTGACTCCTCTTATTTTTTATTTTAATTAAATTAAAAAAAAAATAAACCGAACCGAACCGGAACCGAACCGTTCGGTTCCGGTTCGGTTCGACTTTCCGGTTCCACTTAAGTGTGGAACCGGAACCGAACCGGATTTAACCGGTTCGGTTCCGGTTCCACACTTGTGGAACCGGAAACCGGCCGGTTCGGTTCGGTTCCGAACCGGAACCGAACCGCCGGCCGGGTCTATGTGCGGGAAGCTATTGTTACCCGAGAATTGGACTAGTGATGTTGATTTGAATTGTGGATGTATATGTTGTGAATCGAATATGGAGGTAAGTTGATGATTATGGATTGTATAATGGAAGTTTGTATTACAGACGTGACTTTGCAAATTTCGTTAGGATTACGAGAGCGATTAAGTCACGTTTCTTGCATATTCTATCCTCTATTCTAGTTAGGATTATGTTCCTTATAGTAAATTATTTTGCCTCTTTAGGTGATCGTGATACCGTAAGCAGGGACGGTCCTGCTGCATAGTTCCTTTCTCTGTAGTCAGCTCGCCAGGTGCGTGGATAAGCTTGTAACATTGATATTTCCTAAGTATATAGTATGTATGTTTCTTAAATGAATTTTCAAGGTAATGCATTAAATGATTTTGTTTTTAGAAATATTATATTTTTCTATGAAAGTATGGATCAAATATTGGTTATGTTGAAATCATGATTTGTGATGTATGAGAAATTTGTATGATTTGAGATATATGAGCATGTATTTTAGAAATGATTTTTATGCTAGGATGCACTCCGTGTACTTATACGTGCCAGATGATTTGCCGTGAGACGAGGTCTCATGTTGCCAGTTTTTGCTCCGGATGCCAGTTATTGTCGTGGGGATGCCTCATGTTGCCAGCTTTGCCGTATTGTCACGAGAATGTACATATAGATGAATGAACAACTTTATTTTTACAGATATTCTTGACCAGAATGAGATTTATCAGAAATGAGATTTATGATTTCAAGTAACTATTTGATATATTGATTTACAGCTTTATGTATTTATCTATATTATGAAATACTTCTTTGATCCTCCTTATTACTTGTTTATTCACGACACTAAGCTGTGATCCATTGCACTAAGCGTGAGTTTACCCCTTCCTTTGATTTTACAAGTTTTGCAGATTAGTAGATTATTCATTTTTCATTTGTTGTTTCATCATCATTTCATATCAGTAGAGAAAAATTGTGCCAACAGTAGAGTGTCTTCGTTATTATTTTTTTTTTTGGATCATAGTTATAGATATGTCATTCTTGAGTATTAATATTATTTGGTTATAGACATTTAGTCTTTATTTGATACATAGAGTATTTACATTTTAGCATTGATATTTCTTTTGAGTTGGATCATGAAGATCCTATTTATATGATGATATTATTCAGATTAGATTTTTCTTTGTATTTGGAGGATTAGTCCGTTTTACAGGGGAAACTCTGTCTGTTTTACATCTCTATCCCACCTCTACCCTACCTAAGGGGATGGGTGTGACAAGGTAAAATCCCGACTGTCCCAGATTCTTACAAAAAACTCTCTCTGAACTCGAACCCATAACTTCAAGATCAAATCATGAACCATGTACCACAAAGTCACGCCTCTTCCCTGGGAACATTTATTCCAAACATTTTTTTTTTTAATATCCCTCCTCCAAATCACCCTTTCTGAACTTAAACAGAACGGATAAAATCATCGACTCTCTCAGACTCTTACAAGAAACGCACTCTCTGAATTTGAATCCAGGACCTCGAGGTAAGATATTGAACCGTACTCCACTAAATCACGCCCATTTGGGACCATTTATTCCAAACATATATGAAATTCAATTAAATTATATGTTTTAACATACTAAACATCAAAATTCATTTGTATTAGAAATAACGGATTTTGAGAGACTTTTAGAAAGGGATTTTTTCTATTTTTTATTTTTTGGGTTTAGCTATGTGGATATCTTAACATTAACGTAATGTAATATTAACTTGAAAACAAAAGAGAATTGATAAGTTGAGAAAGACCCACAATTACAACACTAAAACACACACAACAATTAACATATACATAAAACACTTTACAACTAAAGCATTACAACAAACACAATCTCACTCTCACATACATAACATAACATAATACTATCACAAACCAAAACCATTATTCATTTTTCAGTCAGACCCAGAAATTTCAACAACCCTGACATTAGGCCTCTGTGGCTGTAGCATCTCCTTAGAGACAGTAACAGTGAGCAATCCATGATTCATAGAAGCCTTAACTTGATCAGTAATTGCATTATCAGGAAGCTTAAACCTGCTCATGAACTTGCCATCTTCAGTGCTTATTTGAAGCATCCTGTCATTATCGATGAACACTATCACTTGGTCTCCGTTTAGCCCTGGAAAGTAAGCTTTGAACACATGGGCTCTTGGGGTTTCTTTCCAGTTGATCTGGGTTTGATTGGTTGGAAAAATTTCCCGAGAAAGTGAAGGAAAATTATTGATGAATGGGTCCCATTCCCAAAGATCAAGAGATAAGGGGAATTCTTCTAGCATGTTCTGGAAGGGATCCCATATATCTGAAGAGAAAAGGGTAGTAGAAATTATGCCTTGTTGATCACTTACTGGAACAATTGACATTTTTTCTTCTCTTCGTTTTGGTAAGTGAGTGTGTTTTGGTTTGTTGCCAGTGAAATATCAATCAAGAAACAAAAATATGCTGAGACTGGAGGGGCATAATGGGAATTTGGAATTTAGAAGATCGAATTCTGGCACATTCCAGAAGGTGACTGGGCTGAAAAGGCTTGTTTGGAAGCCCAAGCTAATCTAAACCCAAACCAGACGGTTTTATTTTCACTTCTTTATTCATTTTGAGATAAGATTGTATTGTACCATTTGTATTCCCACAGCAAAAAAAATGTCATCACCTCATATCTTTACATATGAAGCGCTAGGGGGTGGTATATCATGTGACAGGTGTATATATCATCTCTCTCACAGCAGGCGGGCCTCATACAGTTGTGGGGTCCGCCTGCTGTGAGAGAGATGACATATACACCCGACACATAATATAATTTTCGAAGAGCCAGAGGCTTTGAAAAATTGGGTCCATTCCATGATACGATTCGATCAGATCTGATTTGACCAAGTTTGAGATATTAATTTTATCGAGCTGTATTTTTTAATCCAACCCAACGGTTTTGAGCCGATTTGATTATGAACACGTGTGAATAAACTAAATAGTTAAAATCTCATGACACCACTAAACGTGACTCATTTTGATTTTTTTTTTTTGACTATTGTTTTTCGTTTCAGGGGTAATTCGAGAAAAATTATTACTCTAATAAATTTCCCCAAAGCAGTGAATTTGTTTAGTTATTTGGGAACCAAAGCAAACTTATCAAATGATAAAGAAAACACATAGAAAACAAAAAATTTAACGTGATTCGGTGGAATGGATCCAACCTACGTCAACGAATACTAAGGAATGATAACTTTTATTACCAACTAGGGTCAAACCGACCTGTCTTATCTCTCTCTAACACTAAACTTTTTATTCTCTTTTATAAGTTGTGAAAATGCTAAAAATTACTAGAAAATAATTAGTCAACCCTTCGAACTGAGTCTTTAACTCATTTATATAATGTGTATATATCCATTATTATAAAAAACACGTGACATCAGCCAATTTCCCTGCCATTCTTGCCCACTGTCGTACGTTATTCTCATTAATTCGTGATGTCAACCACATTTCCCTGCTAATATTGCCCATTGTCACACGTTCCGCCAGCTTGCAAATCTGTCATTTTGTTACTGTTACATGTTTTGCCCACATGATAGCCTGTAATTCAACCACTCTCACACCGTTTCGTGTGTCAGAGGCTTATCTTCTGCCCTTCATGTAGGGCTTACGTCATCCATACATAAGCACAAGATACGGCAAACCTAATGTCTATCATCGGGTCGGCATACCGAGGTGGTTGGTATTATATTCTCTCTCTCTTCTTTACCAGGTCAGATTCCTTTAACAAATTCCTTGATAGCCTCGGGTCAATCTCCATCTGCACCAATAGCATCGGTCTTCCATATGCACTAATAGCATCGGTCCTTCATCTGCGCCTCGGTCTCGGGCCCTTCTAACTGGGCTCTCATCCTTATCAAGACATGTGACCTCCAATTTGGTAAGTGAACATTTTTTTTTATATCATTCTTCATATTTCAAAGTTTTTCGGGTCCAAAAATCACCGTCAAATTTTTTTTTGTTATATTTAAAATATAGAATAATTTTAATTTTACAAATTTGAGACGACGGATACGATCCAACCGAATCTTCTTCTTCTTCTTCTTTTTTTCCCAATTTCGATTTAACTTTTATTTCCTCAATCGGATCGATAAAGTTTTTAACCCGACCCGTCATTTGTCACAAAGGTGATCCCAACAAGTTTGAATGTTTGATAGTGCATCTCCATTATCACCCATCTCTCTGGCGTGTTGTCGTTTAAGATAAGATGGATGTCTTTTCATTTTTTATTTTTATATTACATGTTGATTAATAGAATAATTTACACTTTTTTATATATTAAATTTCGATACTATTAAAAATCACAAATGTTTTTTCTAATTGATCGAACGGCCGCCCCTCAACTGTAATTTTAATCGTCTAAAGACAATAGATTGGTTTTGAACAACAAACCATATGAAGTATTTTAGTCACAAAACAAAGTTGACCATATTTAAACTTACCATAAATTATGATTTTATATCACTATTTTTTTTTCTTTATAATTTCTTATTATATACTTTCTTTCTTTCTTTTTTTTGAAAAAAAAAACTACCAAGCCAGCCTTCTTTGAAGAGAATAGAAGTTTATATAAGAAGAGAAAAGTGAGAAGAACAAGCCACCATAAATCTCATTATTTTAAAGAAGTCAATAGTCAAAATTAGCATGTTTTTCACGGTAAAAGTCTGCTTAATGGGAAGTTATTTAGGAAGTAAAAACGCCGCCGCCTAGAGCTGGTATGAGATAAATTGAGATTTGTAAATTTTGATTTTATTTTTAAATTTTATATCAAATAATACGGGATTTTGAATTTTAATTGAGATTGGAGATTTTTTTAGGTAAAAAATAAAGAATTGAGAAGACAAATTATTCTGGTTCCATACGTAATAAATTGATATGTATTGTATTATTAGAACATATGAGCTTTTAGTGCCAATACAATACATGCAAAATGGTCATGCGGCTCATGCCTCTCATTGAGTTTAAATGTATATTATTTATTTATTTTTTAATTTATATTTCCTTATATCTTATTTATTTAAATTTAATCTAGTTAATAAATTAAAATTGTATTATCGTCGGTAAGAGTGAATCATTGCTATCGTCACTGGCTACTATTGCGTTTCGATAATTTTGTATGTTACATTTGGTTCTATTAAAATCAATGTATCCAATCTTACATAATAATATTAATATCACCTGAACATCCGTTCACCTTAGATCTACCATCCAAATTTTTGATCCATTTGCCTAGAGAGAGGGAGGTGAGGATTTCAACGATACAAATTATGAACGAAATTGATAACCTATACAAATTTCCGATGGTTGTGTTTTAATTAATGAAAATTAATTATTTAATAATATTTAAATTATACACAATAATTAATTCATAGTGGACTGATCAAGATATTATTAAAAATTTAATACATCATAATATAATATATTTTATTATAATATAATACATTCCAATACAGTGCGGCACAACAGATGCACTCATTATTGTGATAACTTATAACCCAAACTTTTTTATACGTATAACGAAAGAATTTGAAAAATATAGCAAAAGACATGATAATTGAATGCCAAATTTAGAATGGTATAAAAATAAAGTTGTAATAGATAGAGATTATAAATAAGTAGATTCTTGTAAGAAAGTTCAAACACAAAACGACAAATAAAAACACGTAAGCCTCGTTAAAACCCATGTCCTTGCTTACGTTACTTCTGTAGCTGTTCGGTTAAATGACGGTTGAAACTTGAAACTAAGAGTGCGTATTGTCCGCCACACGCGTACGTTAAACTGAAGCTTCTTGGAAGACAATGGGCGTGCGCCGATCTTTCTTGTCTCGGCTGGTGGTTTTAATACGAGTGTCTGTATATATATTAGTGTGTCACCGTGCTTACGACACGATGTTATAATTACAATTTATATAAAGATTAAGATTTTGTTATTTAATTTATTTATAATAAAATGATTTTATTTTTTAATTAAATAATTTGATTCTTTAATTTATTTGATAGTTTTCATTTTCAATTAATAAATGATTTATTCTTTAATTTATTTGGTATTTTTCATTTTCCATTTTTATAAAGATTCTATAATGAAATGACTCTTTATCAGCCGTTAGATTAGAATGAAATGATCTGAGCCGCCAATTAAGCCACATAAAGATAGCTTTTGGATGCATTAACTCTTTTAATCTTAACCACCTATTACACTATATTTCCTCCCACACCATTGTGCTTTATAATATAGATATATATATTAAATCCATCCATATAAAAAATCAAACCCCTCTGGTGGATTTTATTTAATATTATCTATTGGTGGTGTTTTTTATGAACAGTTCGGCAATGGTAGATATGAGATTTTCCCTTTTGGAGGATCAGATGTTCAGAATGTTTGGTTTGTTCCTCAACCAGAAAAAGAGTCTGGACCTAGTCTCCCGGATCTGACCGACCTGAGGACACGGCATGCTACAAGTCTCAGAGACCGAAAACATCAGAGCCTATACCGACCACAGTAGCCCAGTAGCTCGTTTCAGTTATACATTCTCCCTGGATCGGGATAATGAGCTCGGGTATTTTGGGTAAAGACGGAGGCAGTTTGGGTAGTTCGGCAGATCATTTGGCCGACCTCGCGGAGCCCGATATGTGATCGGGGTAGTTTGGACTTTTCCCTCTGACATGCACCACAGTTTGAAAGCTCTTTACAGGCTGGCTTCATTACATTGCGTGTGGCAGTGGAGAAAACTGGGTGATGTGACAAGCCGTCATGTGGCATGTTTGCTTTCGGCGAAGACAGTCTTGAGGCAGAGAGCCCGTCAATCAGCCGGAGATTCACGTGGGTGGCGTCATGGAAGCATGAGAATAGTGTTGTAATTCTCTAAGTATATAAAGATAAGTTTGTTTCATTTGTAGGGGATAGCCAAATTTGTAAACAAAAATAACACTACTTGTAAAAGCTTCGAATAACAACCAGCTCGGTTTCCGTAGACCTTCCTTTAAAACTGGTCGGCCGAGCTCGGTTTGGTAATCAAAGCACCCCACTTTGTGCCCGTTGACGTAGGTTGGATTAGCTCCGTCGAACCACCTTAAAACTCTATTTGTTGATCTTGTGTTCATTTTGCCTATTGGTACATTTGCTTTTGGTCTCTCATAACCAAACAAATTCAAGGTTAAATGAAGATTGTCTCGGGAGGGTTATTCCGAAACTGCCACTGAGACGAAAATCACCCGTCAACATTATCGAACACATCTGTCTCCAAAAAATAAAATACTAAACCTATATTAAATGATAAAATATATTCCATCAAACCTAATTTTAAATTGATAATAAAAATTATAAATTCATAACATTATGCCGTAAGAAATTACATATGATAAATTAAAATTCAACATTAAAATAATACACTTAATATATAAGTACATCACAAGTATAATTTTTGACCCCAAAAAAAATCCGGAACAAAATAACATAATCAAAAGAAACACCAACCATCACGCATTCAATACTAAATTAAAATCTTCATCTTATAAATGTAGCATTAGGCCCGGCCGCGGTTCCAAAACCAAATCGCAAAACTGCAGTAAAAAAATTAAATATAAATTAAATTAGAAAAATATTACTATATAAAAATATCAACATAATTGTGATGTTCATAATTAAATTTTGTATTTCACTAATTTAATATTAAATTTTATTTTACTTTTTGTAGTTTTTTTTTCTACAGTTCCGGAACTAAACCAGATATTTTCGATTTTGATTTCGATTCCGGAACTATAACCTTCGCAGTTCCGGTGTCGGTTCGATTTCTGTTCGGAACCGAACCGCGATCGGGCCTAAGTAGCACCCAAATTATTAATAATAAAATAATATAAAAATAAATATAATTAAAATAATAAAATGACGGATTGAATATCCGTCAAGTTGTAATGCTAAATTCTTTCATTATCCATTAAAAGATATACCAAGTTTTATCCACATTAAACGGATATCAGCGAATTTACTTTATGAGGGAAATTGTCAGTCATATCGGTTAAAAAGCCAAATTATTTTATATTATAGAATAACAGTTGGACCCGTCCTGTTTGAATTTTGAATCTGGACCGTCAAAAGTCATAGATTGGGTCGTGGGACCCGTCTGAAACTTACGGTGAGTAGGGCCCATTGATCTTGATGGGTGGTAAGTTTGATTTGACGGCTAAGATCCAACCGGGGGAGTTAAGCCCGCCATCGTTAATAAAATGTAAATGGGTTTTCTTAGTGTTGGAGGTTACCACCAAAAAGGGGCAATAATCTTAATTTATACTCAATAATTATACTAATATTTTAGTTTCAATAAACAATTCTTTGAAAAAATAATGCTCCTCTCCATCAAATAGAGCCATAGAATTTTATTTTATTTTTTAAATATTTTTCAACCGAAATGATTTTTTTTTTAAAGTACAATCATTTATCTTCAAAAAAAGTCGAATGATTAAAAAAAACATTTTTGATTTCGATTTTGATCATAATAGATCTAAAAAAATTTAAATATGAAGGTTACAAGAGAGTGATTTTACGTCATGTCCCGAATAATTTGAGATTCGATATTTTATTTGGTACGAAATATTATCTAATAATTACTCAAATTTTTGTTTTGTTGTGGTACATAAAATTGTCCAAAATCATATGAGATCCTCAATATCAATCATTATTATAATTTTTTTTACATCACATTTAATGATATTTAGTGTTTACAGTAAAAATTTAGCCAAACCAGCAATAATGCAATTTGAATACTTTTGGCTCAAGAACTTGTAAAATCTTTTTTTTTTTTTTAAATAATTATCACTGAAGGTGTTTTTTATACCCTTCGCAAAGAGATCATTTGACCGTTTTTGGATCTTTTGGAGGTATGTCTGGGGCTTGTCAGGGGTCTTTTTTTGAGCGGTCCTTTGGACCGACAAAGGTATCATGGGGTTTTAATCTCATGATTCCGTTCCATTTTATCCCCGCATGGTGCATCATCCACGTGACGTGGTGGGTTAGTGGGTCCATACGTCTAACTCTCATCATAGCTCTGCAAAGAGTGATGAATAATTGAATAACATATAAGCACTGATTGTGACTCAAAACATCATGGCCTGATGGTACCATGGTTGTGGCTAAAGCCTCATATCTCGTTGAGGTAAAGGCTTCGAGTCGTAACCACGACCTATATGCTATTCAATTATTCTTGACGCTCTGCAGTGCTAAGGTGAGAGTCGGACGTATGATTCCACTAACCGCAACGTCAAGTAGATGAGGCACCATGCGGTGATAAAATCCTGTGGGATTAGGAGAGCAAGACCCTAGGGTATCTCCGTCAGTCCAAAGGACCGCTAGGAAAGGGTCCCGACAAGCCTCATATATACCTCCAGAAAATCTCAAAATTGACAAATGAACTCGTGAGAATGGTTAATAAAGTACCTTTAATCACTAATATACAATAAATGACCGAATATTGAAAAATAATGCTATTGGTGGGTCCCAATGCAAAATCATTAAAAAAAAACTTTATTTTTCCATCCATGTTTTTCAAAATAAACTTTGTAAAGAATAAAAAGTGTGGATGGTAAAAGGAAAATGAAGGATGAAAATCGTAAAACTAATCAAAATCAAATTGATATTGTCTCCAACTAAAACCATATGTGGCCCATGATATATTTATTATATACATATAAATGCTGCTGTCTGGACACAACATATTTTCGAGAGCCTTCAGTTTCCTCTGTTTTCACTTTCCCCAAAAAACCCAACTCCATCAAACAGAACACTCTAATAAGGGGAAAAAAAAAGAACCCCATAACACAAATCACTCAAAGAGATCAGATCAGATCAGATCAAAGAAGGGAAAAAATGTGTTTTGTGTTTCTGTGTACACAAGAAGAGAAGGAGCTGGGGAGGCAACAAGCTCCAGGTTCATGTCCTTACTGTGGAGGTAAAGTTTTAGCCATTGATTTTGAGAGTCAGTGCAGGTTTTGCTTCTTGCCCATCTGCTACAAGATTAAGAAAAAGTTTTTCTGTAGCTTGTGCTCCCGGCGTTTGGAGTTGTATCATTGATGATTTTTTTTTTTTTTTTTTTAATGTTTCAAGAAAAAAAAAGTCTCGTCTTTCAATTTAATCTCGTGGGCTTATTGTTTTATATTTTGATTAAATTTGATTTTGTGAAGAAGGATTTATAAGATTCTGGTTCCTTTTTGTTTGTTAAGAGAAATGAGAAAGGAGCATGTGATTGTGAATTATTATTTTTTATTTTATTTTATTTTATGTTGTTGGGTTTGTGCAAAAATTAAAGCAGATCCATCTAGTGGACAAGGTTTGTGCAAAAATTAAAGCAGTTTCTGCATGCATTAATTGTGAGGACTGCCAGCAAAATAAGAAAGGTGTCAGATCATCTCAGTTCTGAATCCATTCAATAAATCATCATGCAACTTTTAGCTGATAATTTATTAATAAATTTCATTAGTAGTTTATTTTTGTTGTTGTGTTATAAAAATAAATTAACATAATGATCGGAATATAATAAGGGAAATTTGTAAAATTAGCCCCAAAAAAAATTATCATTTGTCAAAATGAATCATAATATTTGGATTTGCTATAATGATTATTTTCTCCGAAATATATTTTAGAGAATCCAAATTTTCCGAAGTTTACACCAAATTTTTTTTTCATATTTAAAACTTCGGATATCTTCATATATCTGAAGTCATAACTTCGGATCTCTGAAATTATTTACTTTTTTGTTTTTTTTTTTTTTATAAAATTTCATTTATATATATATATATATAAAATAATTTTTTTTATAGGCTAATTTTTCTAAATTCCCATTTTTTTTAGGACTTATATGTAACAAAATAATATATTAACAGTTAACTATACATCAAAATGAAAAAATTACATATCAAAATCAATGTCAGTCAATACATCATCGGGCTCAGTATCTCTCTCGATTGACATCCTCTCACAAGTTCTAATGTCTCATGTAATGAAAGTTCTATTCATTTTTGCCGATCATTCATTTCTTTATGCCAATCCTCCGATCTCTTCTGCCGATCATCCATCCTCTTCTACCAATCCTCCATCACTGTATGTCCCTCAACTATCTCAAATACGTGATCATGTAACAGAGTGACTAATAGATCACCATTTCTTTTTGTCTATCCTTCATTCTCTTCTACCGATCCTCTGTCCTCTTCTGTCGATCCTCTATCCTCGTTTGTCCCCCCCTATCTTAAATACGCGATCACGTAACAGAGTGACTAATGGATCATCAGGAGGTTGAGAAGTGTAAGATGGGCTAGCGCCATCGGCTCCTTCTGGTGGATCATCAACAACAGGATCAACCTATAACAGTTGGTTCTACATAGCACGATGACCTACCAAATAGATAAATAAAAAAACTTAATTACTAGAATCACTACCAATTTTTTTCATAAATTATATATATCATTTTTCAATACATATCATGAAAACATCGTATGCTTCTGTACAATATGAGTTGTTTATAATACAAAATATAAAAATAAATTAATATGTATAATATAAAATATTACATGTAGTATGCAGTCTAGCAAAACGATGTCTAAAACGTTGACCTCATCCTGATGACCGATATATGGCAAGATGATCAATTGAATGATATCCTCTATAGGTTGAATGCCTAGTTTGATGTGTCTCCGTCTCAAAGCGTGCAATCGGCTATCATAAAATGAACTCTCCGTGAGCCTTGATCCTGATACCCTATCCATAACAGCTCTCCGATTCAAGCCATGATTTGTGCCGCCACTCATCATGCGGCTGAAAGTGCATGCCCTCCACAATCGAACACCAAAATACCTCATATATCAAGTCAGAGGTAATATACATCATCATTTCAAACAACCAAGTAGAATATTGAAAATAATGCTTCTGAATCGTTTTCGGATCGATGTTACTGATGAACATCTAACATAATTGAGCATACATTGAGGCGTCTAAATTATACAAGCTGTCTCATCTCATCTCGCACAAAAGATCGATCTGTCCATATCATGTAATATATTATATATCTAATGTATATGCCTCAATAATAGGTCGTGTAATTCAGACATTATGGTATCAATTGAAATACTCATTGTCCGATAAGGAACAACATCAGCCATAACTTCGGAGACAAGCTCAGATTTTGGTGAAAGTTTGGAGAAAACTTCGGATTCCTAAGTAACTTCGGAGAAAAGTTCAGATTTCCTACGTATTAATGGATAATTTGGAGTCGTATTATGTGAATACTTCGGAGGCCTCTACCTTTATAGTTTTAAAATTTTGGAGATTCGAAGTTATTACTTCGGATATCCGAAGTTAAAAAAAAAATCGATGTAGACTTCGGATAAAATGATTATTTTAACAACTCCAAACGTTGTGGTTCGTTTTAGCAAATGACAATTTTTTTGGGGCTAATTTTATCAATTTCCCATATAATAAATCAAAATTTTCATTATTTTAATAGTTTAACTTTAATTCATTTTCTTACAAGATCCTTTTCGTATGTTATTATAACAAATTCAATTAAAGTAACATATACCTTAAGAATTGTTAACAAAAACAAAATAATAATAAAGTAGTCTTGTTAGCGCCTGTGCTTGTATAAAATGATATGAATGTGAATGTGAATATTATAAAATTTTATGTTCATTTCCATATATATATATATATTCAAAAACTTAATATTTTTTTAAAAAATAAATGGCTGTTAAGTTCAAATACATATTAAATTCCTTATTTTCTCATAATCGAGCATGAACATTGTGTTTGAAAGTGTTTCTTTTTATCAACCCCACTATATCCCGAGGCAATTGATCATATTAACGTTGGATCTAAATTTTTGCTAAACACATGAATGATATTAGGTTAACGAAAGTATAACGTGTATTTAATGTATTAATAAAAAAAATATTTGTGTTTTAAGTATTATTTTCATAAAATAATAAGATCTCAGTAAGAGATTCAAGTGTTTTCAAACATTTTTGAGAAATGGTTTTATTAGCTTAGACCGTTTGCCGTTGTTATTTTGGAAAGACGTTAAGGACGTTGATCAGGAGTTTGTTTTGATAACGTGAGTTTGAAAATACTTTTTGGATTTTTCAAATCAAATACGTATTTTAAAAAATCTATAAAATACCGATTTTACGGAAATTCTACGCACCCTACTTTATCTTGTTCCTGAATAATTTTCTTAATTAACAATTAATGCTAAACACGTGAATGAGATTAACTAGTTCTTGAATTATTTTCTTAATCTATAATTCATGATTCTTCATTCACATAAAACAAATGAACATTCAACACTCAATCCGTTGATAAGGTCAGCGTATTTATAATTTTCAAATTTTCATTACTCATTCTTCTAGAACACTGCTTACATCAGTTAATTAACTAATTAAATTTAGAAACCTCATTGTGATTGCTGTTGATAATTTTGAGGTTTTCCGAACATTATAAATTTCAATTTTAGATCAGTCCATTGCAATTGGACAAATCAATTCAAAACAAAATTTCATGTTTATTCATTACCTATTTAAAGCATACATAAGCATAAGCATAAGCATGAACATGAACTCATGCTTAATTTATTGATACGATTGATCTATTTATAATGCTTTAATTAATGCAAAATTGATGTCATAATTAATTACCTGCACATGTAGGACGATCCATTCAATAATAATTGAAACTGAAAATAGCAGACATAGTTGCAATTGATCTTTTGTTTGTATACAGATTACAAAATTGTAAAACTAGCATCGGCTTGGGTTAAAAAATTTATCTTGAATTTTGATCTAATTTTTTATTTTGGACAGAAAATTATACCGAATATTGAATGAAATTTTTAGTTAGGAGGAAAATTCGTCATAAATCTCTTACTTAATAGTACGAGATCTAAAATTCTAATCGGAATTTGAGATTTTATGTGATCTATACTCTCATATATTTTTTTTTTATAATTTTTCAAGTTATAATTAAAATAGATTTTATACCAATTTTATATACAAATATCATATTTCAGAATTTTATTCTTATGTTTATAATTAATGATACAAAAAAGTTAAGTATTTTAGAAAAGAGTAAATATGTAAAAACTAAAAATATTCATTTGGTTTTTGACCATAACTAGGGTTGGACTATTATAAAACTTAAAAAAAAAAAATGATGGGAAATTCTGCAGCCAAACCACCCATTACAGGCTTAAACGGAGCAGGTAAAATCTCGGACTGTCTCAGGTTCTTACAATAAACATATTCTCTGGATTTGAACTCAGAACTAGGGGTGATCATGGTTTCGGGTCAAACCGCAACCCGACCCTAACCGCACCGCGAGGTTTGAAAAAAAAATAATTTCAAGTCAATCGGAACTGAACCGCAAATTTCGGGTCGGTGTGCGGTTTTGACCCAACCGCGACGCGAACCGCCAAAAACCGTAAATTTTGACTTAAACCGCGACTCGAATCGCCCCCGCATTCAAATTATATATTATTTTATATTTTTCTTCTTTTTAACCATGAAATTTAATATATTTAATGATCATATGACAATATGCAATGTATAAATGAAAATTAAGTATTTTTTCTCTTCAATTGTTATGTGAAAATATACAAAATTTCCTTAAAAAAAATTTATAATCCAAACCGCCGACCCGAACCGCCCAAACCGCCAACCCGAACCATCACGGTTTTTCTTATCAAATTTATGTGTTGATGGTGTTTTTAGGCACTATGGTATTTAAGACAGCACGACAGGGGCAAAAGAGTAATTTTCTCCTTGGTCAAAGATCATTAATACCGACCCGACCACATGAGTGAGTGGCCAAGAACTTTATGATCCGATAACCGACCACTTTGGTTCGGATGACCGAGCACTATCAGATCGGTAGCAGCATTCTCAGCACAAAGGACCATCATGACTGACCTCATGAAGACCGGGAATATGGCGGGATATGCTCCAGAAGATAAGTTATCCTAACTTTCATGGGGAAAAACTGATGAGTCAGTGTCCAAATAGGATAAAAGAAGTGAATGTAGTTTTAATTAGGAATCCTTATGGGAAAATGGAATAGTTTTGACTAGGAATCCTTATGGGAAAATGAAATTGTTTCAACTAGGAAATTCTTGTACAAATAGGAATATGATTTCTTCACCATTATAAATAAGATGGTATAGTGAGTGTAGAGGGGGGAGAAAAAAGAGAACCAATATCAGGATCAGAATCATTACCATCAGACTTGTAAAAAACCAGAAAGAGACCCGAGAAGAGTGTTTAAGTAATAAAAGTATCATCTTGTTTGTGTCCGTGGACGTAGGTCGGATCCAAATCCACCGAACCACGTTAAATCTCCTTGTTGATTGGTGTGTTTATCTATTTTTTGCTAAATTTGCCTTTGGTCCCCCATAACCAAACAAATTCACTATTGAAGGAGGATTACCTCGGAGGTGATATTCCAATATTACCCTGAGACCAAAATCAGCCGTCAACAGTTGGCGCCGTCTGTGGGGATCTCAACAAAAAGCGGTTCGCGTAGTAAGACGATGGAAGAAGGCGGAAATCACCAATCGTCGGGGAATCCGGCCACAGATTGGATGAAGAAGATAGAAGAAAGCATAAGGAAGGACATGGAGGATAGTCAGGCCCTCCTAAAAACCATGATCGACCGACTGGAGAGAATGGAAGGGGGAAACCGCGAGAAGCCCGAAACCAGAGCTAATCAATGAAGAGGAGGCACAGAGTACGACGAGACTGTTCGGGAGATCCCAAGGCGTGAGGAACACCGCACCCGTGGCAACAGACATGAAGAAGAGCGCAGAAGGCGACATGGCGGCCCAAATAGCGAGGTAAAATCTTGGTTAAAGAAAGAGATGGCCAAGTGGGGGCAAGCCTCAAAACAGATACAAGAGACGCCCGGGATGACAAAGAGGAATCCCCCCCACAGAAGAAATAAAATCAGCAAAATTCCCGAAAATGTTCAAAATGCCGACCATGACGCCCTACAAAGGCCATATGTTTCTTTCCGGCTCGGGTCTGCTCTTGTACCGCCGAGACCGATGTCTCTTTCCGGCTCGGGTCTGCTCTTGTACCGCCGAGACCGATGTCTCTTTCCGGCTCGGGTCTGCTCTTGTACCGCCGAGATTGATGTTTGTTTCAGCTCGGGGTCGGGTTACGTCCCACTGAGTCGGCTTCTTTGGACTGGGGACGTAACATTCCCCCAGAGCCAAGTCTTTCTTTTTTGCTCGGGGTCGGGTTACGTCCCACCGAGTCGTGCTTATCGGCCTGGGGACGGAACATTCCCCCATGACCAAATGTCTCTTTAGCTCGGGGTCCTCAAAATATTCAGGGACATACTCGATGCATAGGAAGCATAGCACGGGGAAGGATGATTCCCCAGTGGCGATTGCTTGCTCCAGTGTTACCGAACATAAGGAGGAATATGCCCTTAATGTATCGAACATTCTTTGATCCTCACTTACCCGATGTAATGGATCCGTGGGAAAGCATAGCTCGGGGAGTGATGAGGCCCCCGTGACGATTGCTAGCTCCAGTGATGCCGGACCTAAGGAGGAATGTGCCCTTAGTATCCCGGACGCTCTTTGATCCATTCATCATTTGGATCCAAGAGAGGCGCGGCACGGGGATGCGTTGTGCCCCTGTAGCGTGTACCTGCTCCAGCGCAGTAAGGAGGAGCCCTCATGCAATACACATGCTCCACTGTGACCTGGCGTATAGAGGATGTGCCCTTACCATTTAAACGCTCAACTGATCCAAATCCTGGTTCGCCGGGACACTGAGTTGAAAGATTCAGAATTGTGTTTTGGAGGCCTCGGACATGATGCTGTTTTGAGGCATCCGTGCTGTTGTTTACATTTGTGAAAAGTTTTTTTTGGGACAAGCGCTAAGTCGCCCCCGCCCTATGATTTTATTTTTCAGAGTTTTGTTTTCGTTTTCCGCTGGTCTGGTAGGGGGACGCCCGTACCGACCGGACTCAGTAGGGCTTCAAAAGGTTAATTCACTTCCCTTCTGAATAAGTCCCACCTGATTAATCGGCTCGGGGCTGGATTCGTTCCGCCGATGCCACTTGATTAATCGGCTCGGGACTGGATTCGTTCCGCCGAGGCCACTTGATTATTCGGCTCGGGGCTGGATTTCGTTCCGCCAAGGCCACTTAGTTATTCGACTCGGGGTCGGGTTACGTCCCACCGAGTCAGCCATTTGGACTGGGGACGTAACATTCCCCCAAGTCCAAGTGCCTTTCTCATCTCGGGGCCAGGGTACGTCTCACCGAGTCAGCCCTTCGGACTGGGGACGTAACATTCCCCCAGGTCCAAGTGCCTTTCTCCGCTCGGGGTCGGGGTACGTCCCACCGAGTCAGCCCTTCGGACTGGGGACGTAACATTCCCCCAGGTCCAAGTGCCTTTCTCATCTCGGGGTCGGGTTACGTCCCACCGAATCAGCCCTTCGGACTGGAGACGTAACATTCCCCCAGGTCCAAGTGCCTCTCTTCATTCGGGGTCGGGTTGAGTCCCCCCGAGTTAGTCCTTTGGACTGGGGACGTAACATTCCCCCAGGTCCGAGCATCTCTCACAGCTCGAGACAGGATCACATGCCACCGAGCACATCATCGTTAGCTCATAGGCGAAATTTTCTCCTCACAATCGAGATTGGATCAGTCATGGGTCAGGACCTCCAAATCTCTGGTACAGATATTACAGAGGATGAGTCATTTTTAGTTTGGACAACAAGAGGAACTTCATCTCCTGATGGAACGACCCAAGTAAGCAATTTGCTTTGAGGTGGAGAATCGTTCTGAATAGGGTCAGCATCCCCAATAACCGAGGATGTGAAGATAGAAACATAAGACTTAGTTGATGGCGAATGCAATTTCTCTGTGATTTCTGGAGCGACCATCAGCAAGGCGATCAGCACACCATCTTTTTATAGTTCCCGGCACCAACTTGTATACTCGTTGGAACCGAGAACTAGGGGATATATGTTGATGGTGTTTTTCGGGCACTATATTATTTAAACAACACGACAGGGGTAAAAGGGGTAACTCCATTGGTCGAAATCATTAATACCGACCCGACCACTAAGAGCACTTTATGATCGGTAACCGAGCACTTGAGTTCAGATTACCGGGAAATTAAAATATCGACAGCGGCATTCTCAGTTCAAAGGATCATTATGACTGACCTCATGAAGACCAAACATATGGCGAGGCGTGCTCCGGAAGATGACACCATATTCTTGCGGATAAGATGACAAATTATCATACTTTCATGGGGAAAACTGGTGAGTTAGAGTCCTAGTAGGATAAAGAAAGTAAATGTAGTTTTGATTAGGAATCCTTATGGGAAAAAAGAATAGTTTTGACTAGGAATCTTTATGGGAAAAGGAAAGTATTACAACTAGGAAATTCTTGTAGGAGAAGGAATCTGATTTCTTCACTATTATAAATAGAATGGCAGAATATGTGTAGAGGGCATCAGAATCATCAAGCTCTGACTTGTAAAAAACCAGAAAGAGACCCGAGAAGAGTGTTTAAGTAATAAAAGTATCATATTGTTTGTGTCCGTGGACGTAGGTCTGATCCAAATCCACTGAACCACGTTAAATCTCCTTGTTGATTGGTGTGTTTATCTGTTTTTTGCTAAGTTTGCCTTTGGTCCCCCATAACCAAACAAATTCACTATTGATGGAGGATTACCTCGGAGGTGATATTCCAATATTACCCTGAGACCAAAATCAGCCGTCAACATTATGGTTTCGGTTTCTAATTTCCAAACCGCAAACTCGCGCGATTTGAAGTGAAAAACGAAAAAACCTACCCGAATTGCACCGCGAACACCCATACTTAGAACCTCAAGGTGAGATACTGAACCCTACACCATCAAGCTACGCCCATTGAGTACTGGACTATTATAAAACATTAAGAGATAAGTGATAAATAATATAAGGGGAAATGACAACCTCCCATTTTTTTTAAAAAAATAAAATAAATAATAGAGTGTATCACCTGATGCATTAAATGAAACAATAATCATACTTGGTGCATTAAGTTGAAAAACATCTATTTTTTTTTTATATATAAAAATTTAAATTTTAAAACAAAATCTATGATACGATCATATGAATGGTTTTTAAATAACTTCGATGAGCGTAAATTCTGATATTTAATAATTTTTGATTTCAGATATTAATACGTTTTAAAATATTTATTTGATATTATATTACATTATTTTATTTTAATTCAACATTGTACGTGAGCCAAAGGAAACATAAATTAGTTGAAAATCTATATCTTACAATGTGTGAATTTCTACACTTGAGAATGACCAGTATTTTTTTTTTTTTTTTTTGAAAATATGAAATTCATTCATAATAACACCAGATGTAATTACAAGACCATATCAGCTCGAAATATAAATTTAAAAAAAAAACACCAATGCACACCCTCTTTCACATTAATTGAATACATTTTTTTTTAAATCGTTAGAAAATCTACTGTCAAACTACCCCTTTCGGGTTTAAGCGGAGCATGTTAAATCCCGACTGTCTGAGACTCTTACAAGAAATACACTCTCTGAATTCGAACTCATGACCTGAAGGTCATACCTTTAACCCTACATCATCAAACCACATATCTGAAGACCATTAATTGAATACACTCTTATACTAATAGTCTAATACCAACCAAACAAATTAAAACCTAAGTTACCAAAAAGAATATATGGTCATAAGTGTCAAATAAACCAATGACAAAAATCATCAACCAAATCATAAAATGGTCCCCCCTTGTAATTTAACCTAAAAAAATGCTAAAATTTCTACGATAAGAAACATTGAGTTCATGGAGATGTCAATTTGCTTTTCCCTTCCATTGGTATCCTTTGTAATTAAAAGCATCAAAGGAATGACAGGTTAGGTTACACAGCACCCAAGAAGTGTGGCTTGGTGATGAAGGGTCCAGAATCTCATCTTGAGGTTCTGGGTTCGAATCCAGGGGGTGCAATTTCTTGTAAGAGCTTGGGCAGCCGGGGGTTTTACCTGCGCCGCGGCCCAGAATGGGTGGTTTGGTGGCGGGGTTTCCAACGATTAAAAAAAAAAAAAAAAAAGGTTAGGTTACACGATAAGAAAAAAAAACTTTATTTCATGAAACTACACGACTTTCTAATCAAGTAATCTTATATATATATATATAAAACAAGTTAGTAATTAAAAGAAACATAAATGACCACTTTTTGTATTTGATGTTATTTTGTTATTCAATTCAAGTAATGCTTGAGTGGCTTAAAAAATGAGCACATCACACACAAGATTTCAGTTTCTGCGCGCACGTTTTTGGATGATTTCGCAAATCCATCTTTGATTTTAATTTTGACAAAATTTATAAATAAAACTCATCTTTAAAAATTAATTTATAATATTCTTATTTATATTATTATATTAAACTCATGTATAATTTAAGATACGACTGGACAACTCACAAATCCGGAGAAAACCTGTAATTCATTTTCCACCACCAGTGGACAGATAACATCTTTGATCCATTAGACGTAAAACCTCTAATTACTTCCATTTACTAACCAGATTGTTATATAACTCAATAACTCCTTTCCGATTTTAATTTTAATTTTTTAATCATATTTCCGTGTCATTTAAGTTTTAAACTCATCTCACTTGAGCTAAATTTAATATATAAAAAATGCAACCATCACTCCATCATCATATGCTAAAAATGAACACATTGATTGTCTAATCAACATAAGCTCAACTTATCATATAAATGAAAACAGCCAACAAAACCAGAATTGGACTTGACTTGAGCTTATCATATAAATTGAAAATATGGGTTTGTTCATTTACCATTCAACCTTTTTGTTTGGACTGCTAGCTTGGATACAATATATATTTAAGAGTACAAAAAAAAAATTGAAACCACTTTTACAAAAAGCTGCACTTTGGTCTTGTGACCAGTCACTGACATGTACTTGTGTCGGGGTGTGGCCTACAGTTCTGGTGTAATCTTCAAGGCCTATCACTTTACAGAGAATACATACAACAATCAATATTTGTAAACCTTTATCTTACAAAAATGTTATAATTATGGAGATGAGTTGTGTTTCATAAAGTAACGACGTGGCTCAACAAAGACGTTCCGAATCCCACGTGTATTTGATCCCACATGCAACTTCTTTTTTTTATATTTTATTTATTTATTTGGAAAGAAAAGCAATCCACTCAAACAGAAACAAAGATTACATAGATAATTATTCAAGTGAAGAGTCAATCTTGTTGACTGATCTTGAGAAGGCAAGAACATCATCAGGCTGTTGAACATTTTTATCTTCTTCATTATTACCACCAATAACAGATTCACGAATCATCTCTTCTACTGTCATTGCTTTTGTTTCCTTGCTTTCGTTTTCCATGTTTCTTGCTCCCGTCTCTTGCTCTGCCTTCTTCTTCTTCACTTGCTCTTCTTCACTTGCTCTTCTTTTGGTGGCTTCCATTGATTGATCTGCATGCAGTTTCTTTTGGTTCACAGTCTCCTGTTAACATTTATTTTCATTTTCGATATATGAGTATATTAAACAACAGATGGCGATTGCGTAAGTACGTGGCCACATTTTCACATGCAAGCAACATGGAGCATACACGTGGTTTTTCAACTTTTGAACTCTTCGGATTTGGTTCCCATACTTGCGGATAAGGCTAAGCTGGACGCTTCTACTGGGAAGACAACTCATATAACTACCCGACTCTTTCGATGGAGGGATTTCTCTGTCACGTGCACCATTTCATGTTGTTCTGACTTTTAGCAGAAGAGTAATTTCCACTGTAATTAAATTCAAAATTAAATATAATTGTCCCACTAAACCCACCTGTAAATGGCAAATCAAGAATGCCAGAAGCAGCATCATAATATGATGTTACAACTTACACCCAATACCATATGCTAAACAGATCCATCAAGAGAGATTAGATTTATTAATTAAAGGTGAATAATAATTTGATAAATGCTGAAGGAATCCGAAAAAGAATTGATTATTACAATAATTAAACTTTGAAAGTAAGAAAGCATCCCGCCGAATTATTAACTACCACATGAAAAGAGAGCTGTTGCACTGAAAAACTAACAGAAGAGACACCATGCCCAACCCCATTACGAGGACCGATGACCAGGGGTGTGCAAAATATCCGCTTAACCCTCCGATCCGTCCAATTCGCAACCGACCCGCCCGTCATGTGCGGGTCATTAAGTTAGGTGGTTTGGGTTGGGTGGGTTAGATCCCAAAATTGCGGATTGAATTGGGTTACAGATTGAAAAATTGCCAATCCGTTATAACCCGACCCGCCCGCTTAATTAATAATTTTACATACATAAAAAAATATATATATTAGTTGAAATTGTTAAGTATTTAAAGTTAATCAATTCACCTAATAAATTTTTACAGCTAATCAATCATCAATTCCCTAAACAAAACCGGCCTTCAAAAAATTCTTTAAATATATATCTTTTTCATTGACTCTATGTTTGTGTTGGAATCGAGATTATTCAATGAAATCTACCTTTAGTTTTTTGTGTGCATTAATTATATTTTGAGATTATCAATAATAAATTGTCGTTTGTGATGATTAAAAAAATAAAAATTTGTTAATGCCAACCCGCTGAATTGAAACCGCCAAAATTTGTAACCAATCCGCCGGATTTAGATTTTGGTGGGCTGTGGCGGATTGGAATTTTCCCAACCCGCTAGTGGCGGATTGGATAGAAATATCGGCGATGACAACAAAAACCATTTAACTCGTGGAAATAAAACTGACCTTTAGAAACAACTTCGAGAATTTACCCATATATTGCGAATAATCCAAGAATGTTCCAAACTAGTATGTTCTTGGACAAATGCAAAATCAATTGAGAATCACATTCCAACCATAAATTCTCAAATCCATTTACCGGCATCTCAATTAATTCCCGAAACCTATTTCTCGTGTCCTCAACTAAATACCATTAAGGTAAGCGTTTGTTTTTCAATAGCAAGGATCACAGCATACACTTCTGCAAAATAAACTGTTTGGTAACCAATCCCATAGTAACCACCAATAAAATTTACCAGCATGATCACGGAACACACCACCACAAGCAGCTAATCCCGGATAACCCTTCGACTTAGCATCTCTATTAACTTTATGGTCTAGAATATTAGTACATCAAACTCAAAAGACAAAAATATTAATAGGCAGTGTGAAGTACCAAGTTCTAAATATCTTCTCCAAAATTCAAATGTGCGTGAATAGACCTATAATGAGAAGACAGCATTGCAAAACCAAATTTTTATCACCTCAGAACTAAGATTACTATAAAATAAAACATCCAGCATTATCATAACTGAAATTAAAACAAAAATAAATTGTGGGATGATCAATTTCCAGTCTGAACCAAAACAAACAACATAGTTATGCTTATAAAAAGTAATGAAGGTTCTACTTAAAACAGAGGAAAAAAACTAAGGTACCCATTGCCACAATTGCCAAAAGTTAATATATAGATCATCAAAACTTGAAAACAAGGAAATTCCGCAAAAGCCTAGTTCATCCTTCTGATGAGCTCGTTGATGTAATCTTCACGGTTTCCTGCGTCACCACCTTCAACATAGTGGTTTCTCTTCTTCTTCAAGCCACCCAATGGTGCCTTCAGCTTGAAGGGCCATAGGAAGTTGTTTGCCTCCTTGAAGTGAGGACCAACAGTCATAATCTCGTGGATGAGATCTTCTGTGCAGATAATTCCATGCTGACCAAGAGCCTGTTGGTTATTTTAAGCCCTTACGTTAGTCGGAAAACAGCATTGTATTGTTTGAATGAAGGAATTATAATCCTTTGAAGCAAGGATTCAGTTGAAAAACGTTAAATAGACATACCTGTTCGATGATTGAATTGTCAGTCAAAGCAATTCTCTGCTTGTGTAATTTGCCATATCCCCTCTTGTAAATCAGTTCTCTGACACTCTTCAAATTGGGGTACCTGAAATCATTTACAACAAATTAACAAGCTGTGTTGATGATTAATTCTTAACGATATCTAGATTAGAAATAGCAAATCAAAAGCATACCCATATGTCACATATGGCTCAACTCTGTGCAGCATGTTGATGGTTGCTTTGTTGACTTTCAGAAAGACACCATTAAATATCTGTAACCAGGAAAAACAAAACAAATGGTCACGGAAATACTTCACTATTTACATACGAAACAAAGATAATAGAAGGAAAGAAGTACAAAAGCAAAAATGCCATCATATAAAACTACAAATAAGCTCCATCATAATGGCACCAAATCTGAATATCATTCTAACAGTCGTTTCTAAGGCAGTCCTAAATCATTAACTGTCCCTAACTGAGGGAAAGCATAATTCTAGCATTTTCATTGCAGGAAATACAAAAGGAGTAAACACAGTTAGTAGTTAATAACGAAATATTTTATTAATACCTATCACTCACATAGTTTAAAAACTCCATCTGAGGCGCGCCTCGAGGCGCCGCCTCGGCCGCCTCGCAGTTATGGCGCGTCAAGGCTATCGCCTCAAACCGAGTTTTCAATAAGACCGCCTCAAAGGCCTGAGGCGGCCCGCCTCATGACGCCTCGAGTCGAGGCGGCTTGAGGCGGTTTGAGGCGGACGCCTCAACCCAAAAGCCGTGAAGTCATTATTTTTAAAATAAAAATAAAAATAAATATAAGGAAACTGAAAGTAGGGACAAAGAGTCTCAACTTGAGCTTCTTTATAGACTAAAAAGGTACAGAAAATAAAATTTTCAATTTTATTTTCCTGGCAGTATTGTTAACCATATTAACAAAGTATCTCGACCTCAATGCTTAGCCGAAAATGACAAAATAATTATCACTAAAAATAATCATTCACTATTATATATATTTATTAATTATAATTTATTATTAATAAATTTATTTATGATAGAAATTATATATGATGATGACCTTTTGAAGGATGACACTTCATACCCACATTTTATGCTATTAAACACAAATATTAGCCTATTCAGAGATTAGCGGTCATTTTATTTCATGAACTTATTTTATTATATTTCATTTTGTTTAATTTTGATAGATTCTTTTATGTATTAGTTGTAGATTATTTATTGCTTTTAGTTTTTTCGTGTTCGGATTGAGGCTGTCGCCTCGACCGCCTCGAGGCTGTCCGCTTCGCCTCACGCGAGGGACCGCCTCACACCGCACACCGAGTTTTCGAACCTTGATCACTCAATAAAATACTTAAATTTGAATTCAACCAAACCAATTGGATAACAAATATAGCTTTCGAAAAGTACTCCAAGCTCTCATTCCCATTAAATATTATGGTTCGTGCACCAAAATTATCTACCTCTCAGGTACAAAATCGTTAATCTGCAACTCCCTCGCTGAATTTCAAAAGAACAATAGCTAAACCCTAAACTTGTATCACTAACAAATTACACCACTAATTATCTGATTCACAAGGAAAGTCCAGACTTTACTATCCATTTTTAATAAAAAATTAAATGGCAATACGCCAATAATAAATCAACGAGTTGTTACCTGTCTCAAACGGAGAAGCTGCAAAATTTTCCTGGTCTTTGGATCAATGGCATTGATACTGAAATAAACAAAACAAATTATAATCAAGATTCAAGTTTCAAGCAACAACAGCAGCAATTACAATTACAATTACAATTAGTATTAACATACCCACGAATCCTGACGATGAACAAAAGCTTAGCTTCTGGGTTGACATAAAATCCACCCTTAAGCTTAGCCTCACGCTTCAAACGAATGAGTTCCTTTTGCTCTTCATCATACTCTTTAGCGTACTGTTTAGCTCTGTTGTAAATAAGCTTCCGGGTCTCAGCCTTCTTCTTCTTCGCTGCGTCCACGTCTTGCTTCTTCGCCAATGCCCATTCCTCATCCCTCTTCTTCTTTTTCAGAATTGACTCCGGCACCACCACAGCTGCTTCCGCCATCTCTCTGCTTTAAACTAAAAAAAAAATATTGCAACAAAATCAATTAAAACGAATTTGAAACGACAGTACTGAATGGAGAAAATTGAATCAGAAAGAGAGCTACATACTTGCTCTTGTTATTTGAGATCTATCTTCAAAGAGGACTCTGGCTTCCCGGCTCGTTTTTTAGGAATAAAAGTGACCTGGAATTAGGGTTTTGCAAGGTTTGTTTTCTTTAATCAAACGGTCCAACTTTTTGTTTTCTTGCAAAATTGAATCTCAGCCGTTGATGTAGGCCAAATGTCATGCTCTCGGGAATTTTTTGGTGTCTCTCTCTTTGAACACTGGATATAAATGTTATTTGTATACACAGGTTTTTCCTTTTGTAATTACACCAAACAAGGGGGACCTAAATGTATATGTCTCAGTAATTATTAATTAATACACAGGAACACGTCGTAAAACCCCTAAACCCTAATTTCCCCAGTGAAAAAGCTTTACGTCTAGCATACCCTGTAAAATCTTCAGCTGCTAAAAGTTTTTTTTTTTTTTGAAAAAATTATTATTATTATTTAAATATATGCCCAAAAACTCAAGCTTTGAACACAATATGCTTAAACCCTAGCCTCATATCATTCAAGCCTCGCCAAGTATTACTTGCAAATCCAAAGCTAAAGCCAAACATGAACAAGGCCTCTGTCCCAGCTCTAAAACCTGAGCAGAAGTCTCTTCTGCTTCGCTCAGTAGCTGGGTATTTGAAATCCAATGGATTCTCCAAAACCCTTAAGAAGTTTTTGTCTGAAACTGAATTAGAGGTGGGTAATGGGTTGCTATACATAATGAGCTTGTTGGGTTTTGCTTGTTTTATTCAAATTTTGATAAGTTCAATATATATGCATTTGTCTTTGAATCTGAGGTTCATGGTGCTTTAAGTGTGAGGTAGTTGGTTGGATGTTTTAATGTCATTTCACAATGCTGCAATTATTTAGTTTAATTGGTTTCGTGTCGGTTACTATGGCGCATGTAAATTTGTGGAAAATGCAAGAGATGATGAAGAATGATTGCTAATTCTTTGTTCTGCTTGTGGTGCAGAAAGATGATTCCAGTGATTGCTCTATGGATTTGGAGCATATGTGCTGCAAGTATTTTGAGGCTTGGTATGGTGATTTTTTTTCTTAACTAATAATTTTTTAGTACTTGAAGAACCCAATTATCGATGCATAATCTCCTCACCTAGTGGTTTTTCTTTTCCCAGTATAACATATTTCATTGTTTACCTGAAAACCAATGTCTGTTTCAGCTATTGGTGCTATTGAAGCTGGTCTTTTCTTGGGCCTGTTGAATGGGTTACATAGTTAGTCATCAAGTGCATAATTATATCTTAATAATGAAAGTGGGGTTGCTTGAATATGTTATTATCTAAGTATTTTGGTAAATTCACAATCATTGTTTTAATGCTACTATAGTATGTTCTTAGATTATATTAATAACCTTCTTTGATAGAATATTGATGGTCATCTCTCAGATGGATGATTGCCCGTGATTTCTGCAAGACCAAAAATGCCATTCGCAGTTTGTGTCTTTTTGACTTTGTTAATGTTCTATCTACATTTAATGGGCATTTTTTAAAGCATTAAGTTAAATCTCAGTTTATATTCTCAATTTTCTTGAACTTCAAAACATGCAGTGATAACGGCAGCACAGTCAGCAGCAAGAAGGTGCAAGGTAGGTTTAATTTTGTAAAGCTGTGAGCTTGTTATGTGTTAATGGTGATGGTAATGACACCTTTTCCCAATTCCCCTAACCAGGAAAAAAGAATATTGGTTATCAAAATTAATCAGATGAAAAATGCATAACTCATGTTGATGTTAATTCTAACTCTGTGACATTGCAGATTTACAGAAGGATGACAATTCTAAAAGAGGAAAAGATGCTCAGTCTGCTGCAGGTGTGGAAACTGTTAGTAAGAAAAAGAAAAAGAGAGCCGATGAGGATGACCATTCTGCAGTCATGCAATTAGAAGATTCTGCTAAGTTAACTGATTCTAAGGAGACTGAAAAAAAGAAATCTAAAGAGAAGAGGAAAAGTAAAAAGGTTTCTGATTCCCTCAGCCAGGAAGATGAGCCTGAAAACAAGAACAAGGACAAAAAGAAGAAGAAAGCTAAGTTGGATTCTGATTCACTTGCGGATGGGCCACTTGGGTCTGAGGACAAACAAGGGAATAAATCTAAGGAATCTGAATATGTGAGAGATTCCCTAGCTAACAAAACGACAGCGACTATTGGAAACAACACTACTTCATTGGAAGATGAGAGTGTCAAAGTTAAAAGTAAGAAGAAAAAGAAGGATGATTCTGTTTCTAAAAATGATTGTAACAAGACATCTGAGGAAGATGCAACTGATAAGGAAAGGAAAGGTTCCAAGAAAAGAAAAAGATTGGCTTCTGAAGAAAACAATGCCGAACCTATTGACGAAAAAGTGGTTGAAGCGTCCAAGCGTAGGAAGACAGAAGGTTCAGAAGAACTGAAGAGGAGTGATGATCAGATAAATGGGAACCTTGAGAAAAAGGAAGAGAAATCTGCTCCAAATAAGTCCATGACAAAGCAATTGAATGGTTCAGCTGAGGTATATATTTGAAGAAAATTGTAGAAACTGTGTGAAGCTAGCATGTTCTCGGAGACTTTTTATTCTTTAAGAACCTAAATGCAGATACATGATCATTGCAATCAGATTAATCAGACTATAAAATTGATATGCAGTCCAAGAGATCTTCGACTATGACCAAATTTTAGCTCATACTGTATATATTTGATGTCTTGCTAGTTGCTTCCATAGGTAGAAACCAAATATGAAATATTCTGTGTGTATGTGTCTAATCAAATTTGAGCTTTTAAATATTTTAAGTCCCATTTCAAAACTTCAAATTAAAACCCAAAGTATGATATATTCTGTAAGCATGTTTATTTATTTATTAAAATTTCTTATATGGGAACTTACTTGTCAGATCTTCTAATTTGTAAAAACAGTGATTTGTTGAATTGTTATTGGTGGATCTTATGTGTACAAGTAACTATTGATTTGATTTTTGGTCGTAAAAATTATATCCTCAGTATGATGTAAACATCTATTAGATTCATATTGATTAATACTATTACTGCAGCCGAAGACTGTGAAAGCATTTCAGAGGGTAAAAGTTGATGAGGTGGTATTTACTGATGAGAGGCTTAAAGATAATTCATACTGGGCAAAGGTTTGAAAAATTGTGTTTGGTTTTCTTATTTTCTTGTCACTTCATCCTTAGTTCTTGAACGGGTAAAAAAAATTACTTTATATATCTTAACAGGATGGTGCAGAGATTGGCTATGGTGCAAAAGCTCAAGAAGTTCTTGGCCAAGTTAGAGGAAGGTACATTTTTGTTCATGAGCATATATGTCTAGATAATTGTTTTGTTCAACAGGTAAACATTGTTCTGTTTGGATATCATCTTTATTGCCCATTATAAGAAAAATCGAATAAAAGGTTAACTTAGTTGCGAAGATTTGCCTGTAAGAAATCCAAATCCTGAAATGGAGATGGGTCATGTAAATCATCACAAAACGTTTATATTTCTTCTAGGTGCAATTGCAGCTGCACGTGGTCGTGGTATATTCACTTCTGGCTGATTATGATTAATGACTTGTGATGATAAAATCCATAATCTAATGTTGAATTCATGACAGTTCAATTATTGTACGTTTTCCTTTCAAATAACAATAACAAAGATAAGAGGACTTATAGTATATTTAGGAAAGCATCAAGAGTAACGAATTAGAGCTTAAGAGTTTAAATAACTGAAAACCAAATAAAGGCAAGAGTGAAAACACTTGAAAGAAGATGGAATCATCTTGAGTAATGAATTAGAGCTTGAGTGTGAAGAGCTGGTTGTCAAAGAATATATTTTCCTTCTCGTTGTGGACATCATCAAATTGGGAAAGGAGATTTGCATCTATCACAAATACTTTTCATTATTACTTCAGAATCTAATCACTCTCTCTCTCTCTCTATCAGGGGTTTTCGGCATGAAAAGACCAAGAAGAAGCGTGGAAGCTATAGAGGAGGGCAGATTGATCTTCATTCGCACTCTGTTAAGTTCAATTATTCCGATGAAGAATGACCAATGGACGCTTTTGTCTGATTGATGGAAAGGACTAATAACGGTTTTCAATCAGAAGGTACAAAGCCCCCAATTTTTATGGATCAGCTATCATAATTTTGCCGAAACGATGATGTTTGCTGAATTCTCATATCCTATTCTTGCCTAATTGTTATATGTTTGGATTTACTTTTTGAGAAAATAGATTTTTATTCTAGTTTTTTGGTAGTTGCTTAAACTTTCCATATTGAAGTTGATCTGTTTATTTGTTGGGATGTTAAAGCATTAAGTCCTCCATGGGAAGAGTTTATTTATAGGAAAATTTTGTTATAAATATTATTAGCTGGTGAGCATTGGTGTATGTTTGATGTAAGGCAATAAAACCAAAATGATTTTCTGTAGATTTACAAATGATCAGATACTATGGTTGTTACATTATGTCAAAGTCGACGTGTTACTACATGCTGCAAATAAATTTTCTGATTTATGATCATTTAGATTCAATGATTCAACTTGCATCTCTGGTGCTGGGATTCATCTGGGTAACTCGATCTGTCAATATTACGAGCTCAGCAGAATGTGTTCTCCTTTTTGGTTCATAAGATAACAAAAGATCTACTATAGATTTCAACATACATGTGAAGTTAATAGGAGTAGGAAATTTACCTTTTCACTGGAATTGTTTTATACACACCATGGTTAGAGGAGAGATTGGTTACCTGGTAAATCTATGTTCATAGAGATGTTTTCCGATTGACAACGATATACGTGCTATGTTTTGCACAGCTTTTGAATTGATGCGATGCCAACGAAAATGCGAACTATTTACTGAGGTTATCATAAAGTAGACAATGAAAATGATACATGGCATGTTCGACAGAGGGTGCGTATCTGCCACTGCAATATGCTGGAGATTCAAGGCCCCTCTGTACACCTTCACAAAGAATAATGTCTTCTATCTGCGAGCCGTTCTGAAAATGTTTGTTAGATAACGAAAACAACAACAAAGAGCTATGTAATGCTTAAAATTGTCTATTTACTACACCTGTACTCGTTCGCTATCTTTTAAACTTGTCTCTACAAAAGCTTTGTCATCCTGCAGCCAAAGGAATTTGACAGTCAGCTTGTTAAATTCCCAAACGTCAATGTTTATACCACGAAAGAACCAATACTAAGAGAACTCTATGATACTAGGCTAAGAGCCACTGTAAGGAGTGGTGAGCATTGAGTTAATCTTATTTAACTTGCAAAAAAATAACCAATGCAAGGATGATTTCAAAGGACTCTAGATGTGAGGGAGTTTGTCTTCAATAGGTCTATTTTATGTTTTGATATATGAGTGCGTACCACACGTAAATGAACTGGACGGAAAACTTACCTTCAAAGAACTGTCAAGAAAATAGTCAAATACCACTTTGCATTTTCTAGGTCCGAGTGGAATTACCAGATTGGTGTCCATCCAAGGTCCATATCTATAAGAACCCGGAAAGCTCAAGTTATTTCAATAGGAAAACAAATTAGCAGCACTAGTTATTGGAATAATGACAAAGTGGGTACCGATTAATCATGAAATTTGGATATATGAAAGCATAAAAAGCTTTAGATCCAAGGCGATCAGTTTCAGCTATGCCTTCTGTAGAGCCACTTTCACATCTTTGGATGCTAACCTTTTCATACAACTGTCCCACAGAGAAAATTTACTTCAATACAATCACAATGGTCATCAATATCTATATCTCAAACACATACAGCATTATCTGATTCTATTCTAGCCACATCAAATGTGAATTTTCTATGCCATTAATGTAAGAAAGTTATCATGTGTGTGCCTGTCAAAGCCATACCAGACTAACTCGTTTAGTTAAAAACAGTAAAGCATGGAAAATTTATACAAGCAAAGAAGCATACAGTTGTTGAGTAAGAATCCAGCTTTAGACCAGATGCAAGGTCTTTATGAGCGTACGGCACATGGTAACCGCCATCTAGATAGTTGTCGCAGAAAACCTGTGAGAACAAGAATTACCCATGAATTCCTTGATAGCTTAAGTTTATTGTCTCAGATTAATATTCACAGAACAAGGGAAACATGGATGGTATTTATTAACACTACAGGGACTGTGAAACCCCGGCCAACTAGCAAGATATTGTCCCACCCAAAAGGCCTCTTGCTAGATGAAGGCATCAGTTATAAGCTCATCTCCAACCTCCTTCCCAAGTAATGTGGGATGTCACAGGGACAGTCATTCGTTATTCATGAGAAGTCATTATCAGAGACAAATTCCAAATGCAACTGCAAAGCTAGGATAAAGATTTAAGTTGGACTGAGAATAAACTAAGTTTTACGTGCCAGAGCCGTACCTTCCAGTTGCATTCAATGGTGTACTCCCGTCTGCATAGATAACTTAGGGAGGAATCAACACCATTTATGCTAAGTATTTCTGAACAACTACCCAGCCACTCGTTCGCCACTACACTACTATCAACTTCCTCTTCAGGTGCAGTTTCTTTCTCAATATTTAGAAGAACAAATGGTCCCCAAGTAGCCACTTTAAGGGGTACAAGACCAAACTCCTATACCATTCACGGCCAGAAAAAAAAAACAATCAAATTATTTAATACATTTTAAAAACTGTTTCACATATATTATTGCTATCAGGATAATATTATAGCATGCATACATTGACATAAAAATCCTTTATTCCCGTTATTCTATTTGCTTTAAGGAGCGCACCATCAAGACCATATGTCCATCCCTGCAGAAAATTAATAAAATTACATCTTCAGTTAATAAAAAGAAAATGTAAATATAAAACTTGAGCTTTTGTAATTGCATCTGAAAAGATTTGAATCCAGAAGCTTCTCAATGTTAAATTAGGTACTTACATGATAAGGGCATACGAAGCAGGATTTTTTCCCACTTCCAGTTGCGAGAATAGAAGCGTGATGCCGGCACACATTATGAAAAGCATGAATCTTCCCATTATCATCTCTGCAAACCACAAACTCTACTTCTCCAATTCTGCAAGATTTTCAATATCCCATTTGGTTTTCAAAGAGAATACACAAAAAAGAAAATGTTCAAAAAATAATTGTTAAACTAAAATCAATTTTCAAACATTTCCCTTGAAAATTTTCCTTGAAAATTTTCCTATAATCCAAACAAACTTTAAACAATTTGCAAACATACCCATATCAGCAAATCCAACACAAACAAGAATTTACAAAACTACAATAAACCCATCAAACCTGCCAGTGAAAAAGTCTCGAGGGTCTTTTATTTGATCAGTATAACCTGACAGAACCAAAAAAAAAAAAAAAATCGGTACAACTGAAAACAAAAAACAAGTAATTGAGTGAAAAAAGAGATTAAAAAGAACAAACCAACAGCCTGCCAGCCTCTGTAAAAGACACGATGGAGTTCAAGAGCAAGGAAAGAAGAATCAGTGTACCATGAGCTTGGCGGAGTGAATGCTTTTTCTATTGGAATTTTTGGGTTAAATTCATGCACTAATTTTCGAGCTGACACCAAGTTATCATCATAACAAGATGCTGAAGATGAAGAAGGGCAGCTTGTGTTATGCAGACAGTTGAAAATTTGATGGCTTTTGAAGGTAATAAGATTTGGGTTATTCATCATCATCATCATCGTCCTCATAGTCATAGCCATTCTTTTTCTTTTTGACGGGTGTTACAAAGACTCTGAACTAAACTCTGATTTTACTTCATGTCTTCTCTGGTGTTTATGTTTCATTTTTCAATTTTTGTCGTTTCGTTGTGGTAAAAGCTTAATCCAATTCAGTGATCAGATTCTGAACCCAAAGCTTTTTCGTGGGCTTCATGATTTTTTGAAGTGTAGCTCATTTATGATTTTTTCTATCCATTCAATCGATGAGGGGCCTCACTTTTTTTGGACTAATTTTTCATAATCCATTAAGAGACCGAAAACGTCAAAGGTTGTTGTTACATCATGGCTATATATTAGGTTAAAACAAGAACATAAAACGACATATATTCTGTTGGGTACAAATTCTTTATAAGGACTCTTTAAAATGAGTAAGGTTTTAGTAAAGTTGGTACCTTCTAATTTTCTAATTAAGTTAATCTTATTGTAATTTATTATATCTTGTATTAAACTATTTTTCCACAACAACAACAGTTTTTCAGAGGTATTAAAAAAATATATTCTAACAAGATAAAAAATTTTGGCCTTACCTCGCTTCCGTTTTTCAACCTTAATTTTGAAATTATCTCCTAGGAGGTGACCTTCGCCGGTTGTCTTTTTGACTATTTGCCTTACGTAACACAAATAAAGTGAATTTTCTAATTCCTCGAACAATAGCCAATAATTCCTTTTCATTTGTTGAGTAATTTATTTCTGCAGAATTAAACGTTCCACTAGTATATTTACAAATTTCTCCAATATCAGTTTTTAATAATGCAGCCCAATATAAATCAGATGCATATGTTTGAACAATAAGGTTATCAGAATCTTCAGGTAGTCTTAATTTTGGCAAATCTTTACATTCTTCTTTTAGCTTTTTTACAGCTTCTCTGTGTTCTACCGTCCATCATTTTGTATTATTTTTCTTTAAGAGTTTTTGCAATATAGCACGTTTTTTAGCTAAGTGTGGAATAAAGCTTTCTGAATAATTTAAACATCCTAAAAATTTCTGAATCATTTTTCTATCTGATAAAATATCAGGAAATTCTTTTATCTTTTCAGATATATGGGGTTGTAATTTAATCCCATTTGAACAAATTGTTAATCATAGAAAATCAATTTCATTCTTTTCGATTTCTGCATTTTTCTGGGATAGAATTATTCCATTGTTTTTATAGATTACCGAAAATCTTTTTAGATGTTTAATATGTTCTTCGTATGTTTCTGAACAGATCAAAATGTCGTCAACATAGACTAACATGTAGTTATTATCTTTACTAAAGATTTTATCCATTTTCTTTGATAAATTTGAGGTGCATTTTTTAATCCAAAAGACATTACTAACCATTCATAATGACCATTTGGTGTACTAAAGGCTGTTAAGGGTACTGATTCGGCTGTTAATTTTATTTGCCAAAACCCTGATTTACAATCAAATTTTGAATAATAGTTTTTTCCTTTAGCAAGGTTGATTAAGACATTTTTATTAGGTATAAAATATCCATAAAATTTTGTAGCTTTATTTAATTCTTTATAATTGATTACCTTCTAACCTAGCCTTCCTCGTTTTATCTCGGCATGATTGACCGGCGTAAACACACACGTATAACGCAAGCGCACGTATCGTTCAAGTAGTATAAAAATATCGATCCCACGAGGACTTAATTCCTACTATTGTTATTAATTATTGAATCTATTTATTTACAGATATCTAATTAAATGAAGAAGAGAATGATTGTTTGATTGGTTGAAAGTGGTTTTACAAAATAAATAAAAAAGACAAAAGAAAATACTAAGGAAAATAACAAAAGACACAAAGATCTAGGGTCGTGAATCATTCTAATATCATTTAAAAGATGAAGTGGTTATTTTATGTTTGTGTAATAAATCAGTTTACTAACCTGGAACACTAAATTATGCAAAAGCCTCTGTCGATGGTCAGATGCAAATACCCAGTTTAACCCAATTGAACCATATGTCTATGTCAACCAAATTATCTGGATTCATTAAGTTTAAGTTCCAATTATGGCTACCCCCCCGCCCGACAGGTATATTCCTATCCTGTAAGGAAATCTATTAAAGGTTATCTATCCTCAAGGAAGATCGTGGGCTATTAAGTCAAAGGCTGAAACCTAAAATCCCTATGTCTAGTTCATTTTAGATTTACCACATCAATCTTATTGGTGATCAGACAACAAGAAGCATTAAGCTTAAGATTTAATAAGTAAACCTTTAAATTACCCAAACTATAAAAAACCCCTTATAAACCGGTGATATTAGAATTCATCACAACCCCAATAACTAACACATAACTAGGGCTAGTAACAACTTAAAAGTAAAAGACATAAAGTAAAAATACTGAAAAGTAAAAGACATAAAGTAAAACTGAAAAGTAAATTAAAATAAAATGCTAAGGTAAAAGGAATTACTTTTACTACTACTAATTTAGATATCTCCCATAAAATAATATATAAACTTGTTATAATATTACCAACCGACCAATCTGGCGGTATCCTGATTAAGTCAAATTAAGTCCAACCAGCCATATAGGCGGTACCATAAATAAATTGCCAACCGACCAATCTGGCGGTATCCTTTATTAATCAGTATTTTAATTAGTAAATATATTATTTTTAAGGGAGATTAATCTAAATAGTAACAGTAAAAGAATTACCTTTCACCCTAGCTGGAAATTACTTTCTCATGAATAGTAAAAACTGTAAAAAGTAAAAAGTAAAAAAACTAAATTACTATTATTACAAATGGTAATTAAAATAATTACAAACTAAAAAATAAAAAAAATAAAATAAAAATAAAATATTTTAGAGAGAGAAACTCTCTCTTCATCAAAGAGATGAGAGAGAGAAAGGCACCCTGAAATCTGAAATTTCGCGCTCTATTTATAGGAAAAATTTTCACTGTTCGGGCGTCGCGACGCTGGATTTGTCGACGTGGCACGATGAGAAGGCGACACGTAGCAAGGCGGCTGACTGTTCAAAGCGACACGTGTCATGGCGGCTAAGACTCAATTATTGTGATGACGTCATTGATGACGTCATGCTGACGTGGCGCTGACGTGGCGATGACATGGCGCTGGCGTGTGTTGCAATTGTCGGCACAATAGGATTTCGACACGTGGCGACACGTGTCACGCTGTGATTGGTTGATGCTGACGTGGCAAGTTGACCTGCTGACATGGACGATGATGTGGCATGACGCGTGGCAAGGTTGACTTGTTGACCGATGATGTGGCTGATGACGAGGCGACACGTGTCAAGTCTGAGTGTCGGCAGCATATGATGATGACACGTGGCACGGCGCATGTTAGCAGATGGATGTGATGGTGACACGTGGCACGGCGCATTTTAGCAAAGTCAAACTTCTCAAATTCTGACATGTTGACCCGGGGCACTTTAGCAGATTCGGCGCATGCTGGGCGGCGCGACGCGGAAGGTCTGGGCGGCGCGACGCTGGAAATTACCAAAATGCCATTTTTCGCCAATTTTCACTGTTTTGCTCCAAATCAACTCCAGAATGTCCTAAAACTTTATTTATCTACAAAATAACACAAATCACATCAAAACATTCACAAAACTCAAGAAACTATACAAAATATTAGATTAAATGAGTGGGAAATAGTGATATAAATACCACTCATCACACACCCCCAACCTAACATTTTGCTAGTCCTCGAGCAAAATACAGAATAAAATAACATAATAAAATTTCACTAAGCCATTTTCGTAGGGATCACGGTTGCATTTAGCATATGCAAAAGTCTCGTGAGGGTTTACATCAATGATACCCACAAACATTTTATAAAAGTAAAAAAGTATTAAAACTAATGCACACAAAAGCAAAAAGACAAGAGAAAAGAGAATAAAGAAGTTAGTAACTAATCAGATGAAACTTCTACTACAAGTTACTAGTTGTTTTGTTTCTTTCTAAATTACCGAATAAGTAAATTCTCCGATTATTTTTACCATTCTTCATATACACAACCAACAAAATATTAAACAACTCATTTTTGCCCACAACAGTCACAAGTGCAGTTGATAAGAGAGTAATATTTTTGTCCTAAAGTTCTATCAGATTTCGCACCTTTTTGTAGCAATGGAATAATTTTTCTCATTTTTCTGATTTTTTCTTTGCTTTTTCTGAATTTTGACTTTTTATTTATATACAATACCTTCCGTCTATGTAGCGAGCTTTGGGTCGGTGGCTCCCAAACCAGTTGGCTTTAGGGCACCAGGTGTTAAGACACCCCTACGAACTTAATTACTCAGACTTCAGATATAAATATATATATTTTTTTGTAGCATCTTCGATCCATGTAGCGAGCTTTGGGCCAATGACTCCCAAACCAGTTGGTTTTAGGGCACTAGGTGTTAAAACACCCTTACAGACTTAATAACCCGAATCTTAGATACTTTATTTTTGTACATCAGAAAATATATTTTTTTTTTATTCCATTACTATTTATAGATGCTTCCTCCAATTAAACTAGAGCACGGAATATTACAAATTTTTCAATTACGGCTCATGTCTGTATGTTTCCATGTATGTTGATAATACCTGCCAACTAAGCATATGAAGATCCATTTTAGTCAGTATTATGGAGAATTCACAAATTAAATAATTTAAAATGAAATAAACAAAAATTAACTTGTTTCAAAAATAGGTTGGAGATACGTCTCAGGAGTGGAAACTCCTTACTCGGCTATCTCTTACCAATTTCACCATTTTAGTCAAAACATAAAAACACAAAATATTTTTTGTAATTTTTGAAAATTTTTCAATTTTTTTGTATTTTTCGAAAAATTTTGGACTAAAAATAAAAACACAATACAAACAAGTACTATTAACTATACCTCACCCCCAAACCTAAATGAGACATTGTCCCCAATGTCTTAAACAGTAGAAGAAGAGTTTAGAAATTCGTACCTGATTAGTTGAAATTCTACAGGAAATTAAAGGTTAAGATCCAGATTAATTCGACGCCTCTTACCACGATCGTCCTCGGACCATTTTATCTTTGAAAGGAAAGGGTCAACTTGTGGTTCATAAGCTACGAGTTGGTCAATTAGGTCCGGAGTAGTTCTGGCAGTGAAGAGGAGTTCTTTCATAGGTTTCCTCACGAACCCATTTCTCCGAGCATCATCAAGAAACACACAAAGAAAATCATAAAATCCATCAACGTTGAGCAGTCCAAGCGGTTTCTGGTGTATATTCAGGTTCGCCCAAGATAGAACTATAAAAATTTCCTCCAATGTGCCCAAGCCACCTGGCAAAGCAATAAAAGCATCAGCACGGTTAATCATTTCTACCAGTCGTTCAGACATACCTGGCACGATCAGTTCTTCTCCGTTTGTTGGTTCAATAAGATTTGCCTCTGCCAAGGGTTTTGGGATGATTCCCAAAACATGACTGCCTCCTTCCTGTACAGCCTTTGAAACGATCCCCATTAATCCAAGATTGCCTCCTCCATATATTAAGTGCATATTCCTTAAAGCTAAGACTCGACCCAATTCCTGTGCTGCTTCTATGTATTGTGGTTTAGTACCAACAGTACTACCGCAAAACACACAGATGTTTTCAACTCATCTTCTTGAAGTGGTTTCCATTTTTTACTCTCGATGTCTTCAAAAGTGCAATGATGAGTTGAATTTATAGTATCTGAAAAGGGTGAATACAATAATAGCACAAGTATCTTCCAGAGGAAGCTTGTTAGCTAAACAACAAAATGAATCGTGAAAGGTCAAAAAGTCTGGATCCTGTCTACGAAAATAAAGATAATTACAAAAGAAAAATGAATCAAAGCAATATTAAGGCAACAGAATTGTGTATGCAATACGCCACTCGCATAGTATAAATTCATTAGGATGTGTCTCAAGACTTAATTCTTTACTCAGCCATCACAAATGAATTAGCTCTCTTCTTTTTTTATTGTCAAACACAATTCCTTCTGTATTAAAATGCTCCGTTTGTGCTTTTCCCTACAAAAATAACACACAAAATTAAAAAGTTCACACTATGTATACACAAAAGAGTTTAGAAGATAATACCTAGTCAGCTGAAATTTTACAGGAAAAATTACCGATAGGAAAAATTTATGTCCAATTTTTTTACCACGATCGATAATTGACTATTTTTTTAGTGAAAATTTCGACAGAGTCTCCTCTAAAAATTTAAAATCTCCCCAAATTCATCCTAAAACTAACACTTCAAAAATCACCACAATGTCAAACTTCGCCCCCAATTCTACAAAATTCCATCGATCTGACTCAGAATTCAGCCAGTTATTCACTGCTAAACTTCCAAATTCACAATCCTCCAATTTCAAAAAATCAACCACAAACTCATTCAATTTTCGATTATCCCCCTTTAACTGCCAAAATTTCAAAACCTGTAACATTCAATTTCAAAATTAACCACACAAATTATCCACAAAAATCAGATCTGATTATGGAAGGTTTTGATCGTGGGTTTGGTGACTGTCTTGGTGATTCACGGTGTGGGTATCTCGGCTTTGGTCGGTTTTGGCAGTGGCGTGGCTGGTGGATCTCGGTGTGTTGCTTGTCTCTCGGTTTGATGTTCACGGCAGATCTGGCTCGGTTTTGACTCGGCGAAGGAAGGGCTCGGTCACGGGTTGCTGGTTTGGTGAGTGGTTGCGGTTTGGGCGAGGTGAATCTTGGTGATAGGCTCGGCCATAGTGGGTTTCTGGTTTCTGGTTTCGGTAGATCTCGGCTGTGGCGGTGTGGTTTTGGTTCACGGCTCGGCTGGTGATGACTTGCTCACGGCAAGGATGGCTCTCTCGTGGGTTGGCTTGCGGTGGTCGAGGGTGGTGGATGGTTGTTTGACACGGTTCAGTTTCGGTTTGTTCTTGGCTCGGTGAAGGTTGCGGTTGTGGTCAGTTTGGATCTCGGTTTGATGGTGGCTGGTGAGCTTTGGTGGATCTTGCGTGATGGGTGGTTGAGCTATGGTGGATCTCGGTTTTGAGGTGATGATTGGTGGTTGGTGGTGATGATTCGGCTTCTGGTCTCTTGTTGGGTTTGACTCCGTGGCTGTTCATAGAAGAAGAAGATGAATGAAATCTGTCTTGGTGGCTGCCCATTTTTAGACCTGTAAACAAACCAATGTCGCGACGCTGAAATTGGGCGTGCGTCGCGACTCTCGGTAATTTTTAGGGATTTTTTTTTTTTTTTTTTTTGGCAAAACCATGTCTTGCGACAGATAAATCCATAGAGACGCGTCCCAAAAGCTGACTTCTTACTCGGCCGGCGTTTCTGGATTGACTTTGTATCTTCGTGATTTTGTCAAAATTTTTTATTTTGTGAAAATCCCGCTTGTACTGGCTTGCTTTGTCCTGATAAATTCCATTTTAATTTTTCCTGCAAAACTCACACACAAATTAAAAAGTTCACACAAAATAAATAAATAAATAAATAAATAAATTACAACAAATTGCATGGGTTGCCTCCCTGCTAGCGCTAAATTTTTCACCTTCAGCCAGACGTGACTGAAATTTATCTGTTAAGGAGGTTTCAGTGTCGTTTTGGATGTCCGATTAAAGACAATCCCGTGAGCGTTGCGTTTGAATGGTCTCTTCCAACGGTAAAGTGGTAAAAAGATTTTGTCTTATTCAATGATCGTGCCACCTTTTTAATCTTTGTCGCTCCAATAGTTCCTGCAAAGAAAGAAATAAAATTAGGAGGTCTCGTATGGTGCTTGACTTGGAATGGAAGTTCCATTCTTTCAAGCTTCTGGGTGATTTCTTTGATCAGTACTCCCCAAAACAGCGATGTTTTTCCTGAATGCTCTGGATCTTTAATAAGGTCAGACATTTGCTCTTCTTCTTGCTCCACCTTTTCTTCACAGATGTATTTTAAAATTTCCATATTCAGTTCTTCATCTGTCATCTGTGAAATACATGTTTCAAAATTTTCAACCTGAAAAGAAATGTTAGATTTTAGGTCTTCATCCTCTGATCTGGTTGAAATGATTAGCTCAGGTAGATCTTCATCAAACATTTGTGCAATGGAATCTCCAAGATCTTCATTTTGAGGATACAGAATTCCATCCTCAATTTTTGATGTATTTGGTACAAACAGCTCAGTTTCATCCTCGTCAGAATCTGAATAATAGAAATCAAATCGAGACTTTGCCGGTTCGGGTTCCTGAACTGATACCTCTGGTTGTTGATACTGCTCAGCCTCCTCCTCTGTTAAGGTGTCATCGTGAAATGTTTGGTACTCTGAGGCTTCATCTGAAAATGATTCTTGAGGTATGTAGTTCTGGTTTTCTATAAATTGTCTGATCTGATCTGTCATTCTCTGTATGGATTCTGCGTTACTCTGAATTTGTGCATCAAATTGAGCTCCCTGTTCTTTGAACATGTGAATTAATTGATCTTCCTCGGATGGTTCTGGTTCTTGATAAGGATCGAAGGAAGATGGTGGATAAGATGGAAAATGTGATGGTTCATCATACCATGAAAGATTCTGATAGTTCTGCCACCCTGAATTGTAGTTGTACTCGCAATAATCACTTGGGTGGTTACCGTCACATATCTCACATCTCCATGTTGCGTTCTGATGAGCAAATGTAGTATTGTTTGGTTCTGGCATCTAGTGAAAATTGTTGGGCTGGACAACAGGCCTCAGAAAACCGGACTGTTGCTCCCAGATGTGGGGTGTATCTTCTTGTAAAGCTTGTAATCTCTCAATCTCCCAATAATGTTCCATTTTTCAATCACCTGAAAATACAATAAAGAAATAAAAATTACAGAAGAAAATTAGATATAAGTAAATTAGATAGCTTCAAAATTAACAACTCAAGAAAAATAAGTCCCCGGCAACGGCGCCAAAAACTTGACCGGCGTAAACACACACGTATAACGCAAGCGCACGTATCGTTCAAGTAGTATAAAAATATCGATCCCACGAGGACTTAATTCCTACTATTGTTATTAATTATTGAATCTATTTATTTACAGATATCTAATTAAATGAAGAAGAGAATGATTGTTTGATTGGTTGAAAGTGGTTTTACAAAATAAATAAAAAAGACAAAAGAAAATACTAAGGAAAATAACAAAAGACACAAAGATCTAGGGTCGTGAATCATTCTAATATCATTTAAAAGATGAAGTGGTTATTTTATGTTTGTGTAATAAATCAGTTTACTAACCTGGAACACTAAATTATGCAAAAGCCTCTGTCGATGGTCAGATGCAAATACCCAGTTTAACCCAATTGAACCATATGTCTATGTCAACCAAATTATCTGGATTCATTAAGTTTAAGTTCCAATTATGGCTACCCCCGCCCGACAGGTATATTCCTATCCTGTAAGGAAATCTATTAAAGGGTTATATATCCTCAAGGAAGATCGTGGGCTATTAAGTCTAAGGCTGAAACCTAAAATCCCTATGTCTAGTTCATTTTAGATTTACCACATCAATCTTATTGGTGATCAGACAACAAGAAGCATTGAGCTTAAGATTTAATAAGTAAACCTTTAAATTACCCAAACTATAAAATAACCCCTTATAAACCGGTAATATTAGAATTCATCACAACCCCAGATAACTAACACATAACTAGGGCTAGTAACACTTAAAAGTAAAAGACATAAAGTAAAAATACTGAAAAGTAAAAGACATAAAGTAAAACTGAAAAGTAAATTAAAATAAAATGCTAAGGTAAAAGGAATTACTTTTACTACTACTAATTTAGATATCTCCCATAAAATAATATATAAACTTGTTATAATATTACCAACCGACCAATCTGGCGGTATCCTGATTAAGTCAAATTAAGTCCAACCAGCCATATAGGCGGTACCATAAATAAATTGCCAACCGACCAATCTGGCGGTATCCTTTATTAATCAGTATTTTAATTAGTAAATATATTATTTTTAAGGGAGATTAATCTAAATAGTAACAGTAAAAGAATTACCTTTCACCCTAGCTAGGAAATTACTTTCTCATGAATAGTAAAAACTGTAAAAAGTAAAAAGTAAAAAACTAAATTACTATTATTACAAATGGTAATTAAAATAAATTACAAACTAAAAAATAAAAAATAAAAAATAAAATTAAAATATTTTTAGAGAGAGAAACTCTCTCTTCATCAAAGAGATGAGAGAGAGAAAGGCACCCTGAAATCTGAAATTTCGCGCTCTATTTATAGGAAAAATTTTCACTGTTCGGGCGTCGCGACGCTGGATTTGTCGACGTGGCACGATGAGAAGGCGACACGTAGCAAGGCGGCTGACTGTTCAAAGCGACACGTGTCATGGCGGCTAAGACTCAATTATTGTGATGACGTCATTGATGACGTCATGCTGACGTGGCGCTGACGTGGCGATGACATGGCGCTGGCGTGTGTTGCAATTGTCGGCACAATAGGATTTCGACACGTGGCGACACGTGTCACGCTGTGATTGGTTGATGCTGACGTGGCAAGTTGACTAGGTTGACCTGCTGACGTGGACGATGATGTGGCATGACGCGTGGCAAGGTTGACTTGTTGACCGATGATGTGGCTGATGACGAGGCGACACGTGTCAAGTCTGAGTGTCGGCAGCATATGATGATGACACGTGGCACGGCGCATGTTAGCAGATGGATGTGATGTGACACGTGGCACGGCGCATTTTAGCAAAGTCAAACTTCTCAAATTCTGACATGTTGACCCGGCGCACTTTAGCAGATTCGGCGCATGCTGGGCGGCGCGACGCGGAAGGTCTGGGCGGCGCGACGCTGGAAATTACCAAAATGCCCTTTTTCGCCAATTTTCACTGTTTTGCTCCAAATCAACTCCAGAATGTCCTAAAACTTTATTTATCTACAAAATAACACAAATCACATCAAAACATTCACAAAACTCAAGAAACTATACAAAATATTAGATTAAATGAGTGGGAAATAGTGATATAAATACCACTCATCAATGATTTCTAACCATAAAAGCTGGACTACTATGTGGGCTTTTACTAGGTTTAATGAGTTTAAGTTCAATCAATTCTTTAATTTGTTCACAAAACTCTTTTTTATCTTCAGCATTATATAACATAGGTTTTACCCTTATTATTGAAGTTGGGTCGATTAATTTTTTTTCAGCATATTCTTTTTGAATATCCCATTTTTCAATAGGGTTTTCACCATAATTTTCAGCAATTGCCTTTTTTACATCTTCAATTGTTAGGTTTGATTCTTCTAGACAGTGAATATGTTTTTTAGTTTGTTTACACTTATAAGTCAAATTCTTTATTTCTAGACGTATCCAAATCAATTCATCAGTATGCCCCTGATTAAGCTCATAAACAGTTTTAGCAAATTCTGCATACTCTTTTTCCCAATAGTGTAAAATAGGTTCACCAACGAAAAAAGTGACCTGCTTTTTTCTTTGAAATTCAAAAGTTTTTGTAGCAGAGCTACTTAATCCATCAACTGAATAAACTTTTTGTCCAGAATAATTTGGACGAAAGGAAGTTTCATCTGTTTGGATTTTTACACAAGAAATTGGTGGGGTAGCTTGAGGAGTTTCAACACTTACTTTAGGCTGTAAGTCGCCTGAGATAACAAAGGATCTGCTCCCTTCTCCTTTTTCAAACTTTTGAGGAGTTTGTGTATGTATATCTCTGTTGAGATCTTCTCTTAACGGCGTAGTTGGAGGACTAGCCACATCATTTATGTAGGATTCAAATTCTCTACCAAATTCATCAAGAGAATCAAATAGATCTTGATTCTGATTTGTGATTGATCCCATTTTTTGGGTGAGAGTGTTCATGTCCTTCTGACATCTTTCAACAAAAACTTCAAGTTCTTCTTTCACATGCTTCTGTTCTTTATCGATGGCTGCTGCCTTTTCATATATTTCATTTAATTTTTTAATTAATTCACCTTCCATTGACGTCTGGATTCCTACTTAAATAATCAGCAAGAAAATTTTCAGATCTTTTAATATGGTTGATTTTAAAATTATAAAAGCTCAAAATTACTTGCCATCTTTGCACCCTTCTGTACTGAGGTTCTTGAGGTAATTTATTAAAGATTAATCCCTTTACTTGGGTGTTATCAGTTTCAACTGTAAATTCCGAGGTTTTGAAGTCTATGAAGAATGAAGAAGTTGGATGATCGTCATGCAAATGGAAGATGGACACAGATCCAAGAGGATTTGTGATAAACTAATTCAAGGCAACACAAATCAATGGCCTGGAAGTCCAGAAACAATCCATGAGGCGTGTCGCCTTATCAAATCCCATATATGGTGGCCCTCAATACAAGATGAAGATTTAAAGAAAAAGGAAAATATGTAACCCTAGTGGGTATCAAAAGAAGGATGTGACTCGAATAAGTAATTAATAGAGTGCTTCTGCACATCAACTGTTACTGTCTGCCAGTTGTTAGCCATTTGACTGTCGGCACCACAAGAGGAAGACACGTAGCAAAGCTTCAAATTATTGAAATGTCGGCACCATGAATCTCTGACAGGTGTCCTTACTTTAAATTCAAGGCTTATCTCCAAGGGCCTATAAAAGAAGAAGAGAGGAGAAGGAAGATGCATCGGTTTTTTGAGTATTTCTTACAAAATTCCAAAACACTTGTCTCTATGAATACTCTGCAAACTCTTTAAGGGAGTAAGAAAAGCTTCCAATACACAGGAAGTTTTGCTTAGGTTGTATTATAAATAAATATCAATAAAATAAGAGTTTTTATCTTAATTCGTCCTTCGAATTTCAAAATATTGTGAGATTATGTCCCAAGAGCACAATGAGCCACCGTCTTGGACTGCAGAATGCCATGAAGCCATGGAGGCGTAAGGCAAATAGTCAAAAAGACAACCAGCGAAGGTCACCTCCTAGGAGATAATTTCAAAATTAAGGTTGAAAAACGGAAGCGAGGTAAGGCCAAAAATTTTTATCTTGTTGAATATTTTTTTTTAATACCTCTGATAAGCATAATTTTCTATGTTTGAAAGTAAGTACTGAAACATTTTCATAAAAACATGCTTTACATGAATTTCAAGATTATTGTTTTTAATTGTTTTCGTATAAAAATATACATAAATTTAAATCCAATTCAAGATAAAATAATTACCTGTTTAGATTCGATTTTTAATACATTATGTACACTGGTCCCGTCCAGTATAAAAAACCACATACGAAATTTTGATGTGAATGTTGGAACTGTGGAGAAACTGGATATTTAAGTTATGAATGTGACAAAAAAAAGGTTAGAATCTTAATAGAAGATTTTAAAGAAATAGAATCTGAAGTAAGTGAAATAGAAATTGACTGTTTAAGTACAGAGGAATCAGAAATTTTTGAAATATATTCTGATACATCTAGCGAATATGAATAAAGATAACAAAATTATGGAAGAAGAAGACTTGGATCATTTAGATATATAAGAAAATTCTGAAGAATATTCAATGTGTGCTACCTTTGATAATAAAAAGTTAGCAAAAATAGAAAAATTAGAGTTAAACCTAAAACATCCATCTAATCTTATGATGAAATTAAGAGGTATGTACTTAAGACAAAGAATTGTTATACATGAATATCAAGAGTTAGAAAGAAGTATAGATATTACACATACTAAAGGAAATATAAAATTAAATCTATTAACCCAAACAAGTGTTAATGAAATTATTAGAAAATTAACCCCTAAGAAAAGAGAAAAAATTAGATATGTATATCTGGCAGGAATTCAAATTTTGTTCAAATCTTTATTTAAAGAAGGAATAGATAGTCCAATAGTGATTAGTCTATTTGATGAAAGATTTTAGACAAAAATATAAAAGTGACCCTCTAACTTTCATGTTTTTTCATTTAAGTCCGTTAACTTTCAGTTTTGTCAATTCAGTCCTCTAACTTTCAAATTTTGTCAATTCAAGGCTCCGTTATAAATTCATCACTGTTGCCGTTACAAATAACGGCAACAGCAAAGTAAACGCACTTTGCATGTTATTTAATTAATCCCTCAATTAGAAGATATAGGCAGACTGGGGAAGCTAAAGCAAAGTAAACGTACTCTGCTTGCATCTTCGAGCTATTTTTTGTCAAAAACACATATACCAAGTTCAATATGACTTTTTGTCAAAGAATTATAAAAATTATAACTAGTGCTAGTAACGAAGATATGTATTTATTATAAGAGATTAAGATAATCAAATATTTTACCTACTATATTTAGACTCGAATCGAATGATTCGATTGTGTTATTTCCAATCCTTAAAAAAAAAACACGAGACGATACATTTTACACTGCAGTTGATCAGTGGACCCTAGCGACGAGTGTGGAAAATAATTATACGCAACTTATTTAGCAAAAACTTAATAGTTAGACATTACAATACATGTGATTGCACATAATCAAAAGTATTGGTTGTCATCAAATGTAATGCCACATCATCCGAGAATGTCATCATGCCACTCAAAATATGGAGAAAATCTACCATACAACGGAGGTAAATTTTAGTAAATGACATCAAATGTGATACCGCGTTGTATGGTAAATTTTCTCCATCTTTTGATTCGATGGAGAATAACACAATCGAATCATTTGATTCGAGTCTAAATATAGTAGGTAAAACATTTGATTATCTTAATCTCTTATAAAAACACATATCTTCGTTACTAGCACTAGTTATAATTTTTATAATTTTTTGACAAAAAGTCATATTGAACTTGGGATATGTGTTTTTGACAAAAAATAGCTCGAAGATGCAAGCAGAGTACATTTACTTTGCTTTAACTTCCTCTAACAGGCAAAGTACGTTTACTTTGCTGTTGCCGTTTTTTCTAATGGCAACAGTGATGAATTTATAACGGAGCCTTGAATTGACAAAATTTGAAAGTTAGAGGACTGAATTGACAAAACTGAAAGTTAACGGACTTAAATGAAAAAAAATGAAAGTTAGAGGGTCACTTTTGCATTTTTGCCAAGATTTTACAATGTAAAAGATGCCCATTTAGGAACAGTAGAAGGCAACTTAGCCTATAAAAAACTTTTATTTACTTGTTACCCTAAATACTGCATTAATATAAATGAAAAAATTTTAATGATGCACTTAGTCTTCATTTTGAATTATTAGAAAATAAATTTATTAAACCAGGAAATAAAGTATGAGTGTTTACTCCTCAGCCTTATAAAAATTTATAAAATAATAATAATAATAATAATAATAATAATAATAAAATACGCAACAACATTACTATAATAATAATAATAATAATAATATAATAATAATATAATAATAATAATAATAATAATAATAATAATAATAATAATAATAATAATAATAATAATACTAATAATAATACAGTAAGGCATCTCTAGTGATATCTATAATATATCTATAATACTAATATAATCATAAACCCAATAGAGTTCTCTTATTGATTCAAGGAGATTCAGTCAATCAATTTTTTTTCCCAAAATATTATTTTTAATTTTTTGTTTAATTAATGCAAGGAGATTAATTGGATTTATTACTCTCTCTCTAACTCAATGAGATCTATTAAATTGAACATAGATAAAAACTGTTTGTAATAATTGAAAGTTTTTAAATATTTTGATGCTTTAATAAAACATAATGACGAATTAATGCACTTCGATAAAGCGAATTAAATATTACATTTTTTCATTTGATTGTAATGTCGATTTTGAAATGAAGAATTACTTAATGCATGAAAATGAATCTTAGTGGAGTGTCTCCCCTTAATACAAGGAAAATGTTAAGCTCTCATTTATTGAATTCAATGAGTTTAATAAGTTCACATCTCTTAAATTATTTTATTTAATGAAGTAAATGTTGTCTTCTCTCATTTGATTTTAATGTCAGTTTAGAAAATGAAGAGGTGCTCAATGCATGAAAATTAAACTTAATGAAGTGTAATTAAATTTGTGCATTCATTATATGAGAATGTAAATCGTTTAAATATGGGTTCAGTTATTATTTGTTCTTTTTAACCTTGCAACCATTTCTGGACTAAGATATTAAATACAATATTTATACCATTTAAGCAATCAATAAATAGAGGGTAGTGGCATGCGACATGAGGATGATGGTTTAACTCCTTCAATGGTTTTCTTAAGGGTTATTTACGTTTTACTATTAAAGTTATGATAAAATAACAATTGAGTATTATGAATATTAACATATTGCACTTTACTACTAAACTTATATAAAATTTAACATTTTACTACTTTTCCATCTAAACCGTTAATTGACCGTCAGTGGACCTTTAAAAATACTGTTTTATTCTCAAAATAAAATAAAAGTAAATTTACAATTACAATTATACCCTTTAAAAATATATATAAATCTTATATATAACAATAAAATAGATGCAATCAACAATCACATTTATAAAAATACTTTAATCTCTAAACTGTCCATAAAACCCACAAAATAAAGAATTTTATTTACCAAAATAATTTAATAATTAACATTCTCATAATATCCAAAATACTTTAAAGTATAACAATAAAAGAAATGTACTAAAGAATCATTAATTATTTGTTCAATTATATTATTGGCAGTGGAGGGGAATAATAAAGACAATGAGTAATCGTATTGTCAATATTTTTTTTAGTTTTTATTTTTGTTCTTCATTTTGTAATGACAAAATTGTTGTCAATATCTTTTTTTATTTTTATTTTTGGAAAATTTGTATTCTTATTAATATTTTGGAGATGATTTTGTTTGCTATACACAAATTGTTGTTGCAGTTAGCAAGTAAGTTATCTTTTTATTTATTTATTTTGTATTTAAAAGTTTATATCTTTGTTAGCCAATATATAAAGGTAAGCTAAGCAAATATATAAACGCTTCCGCGCATCGCGCAGTTATATGGATTTTTGACATCATTGTGCTTTATATGAGATAATTAATTCATCAAGCTTCATAAAACCTATATCTCTTTTATGATTTTTGTCTATATCAACTCATGTCTTCTATTTCCTCATTTGACATATAACAACACAATTTGCTCTTATAAGCTTTCAAAGCTGAAGGTTCTTAATGTTTCTGGTAATCTTCTTGAATCATTACAAAACTATTGAGAATTGCAGGTGTTGACGGCTGATTTTGGTCTCAGGGCAATATGAGAATATTACTCTCGAGACAATCCTCCCTCAATAGTGAATTTGTTTGGTTATGGGGGACCAAAAACAAACTTAGCAAAAGACAAATAATACGCCAATCGACAAGGAGATTTAACGTGGTTCGGCGGATCTTGGTCCGACCTACGTCCACGGGCACAAAAAGGATGATACTTTTATTACTCAAACACGCTTCTCGGCTATGCTTCTGGTTTTTACTCAAACATGTTTCTCGGCTATGCTTCTGGTTTTTTACAAGTCTGATGGTAATGATTCTGATCTTGATATTGATTTCCCTTTACACACACTCCACCCTCCTATTTATAATAACAATGAAATCAGATTCTTTCTAGCATAAGGATTCCTAGTTGAAACAATCTCATTTTCCTATGAGGATTCCTGATCCGAAGCTGACTTCATTTTATTTATCCTATCAGGACACTGACTCATCAGTATCCCCTATGAAAGTAGGACTGTCTTCTTATCCAGTAAGGACATGGAGTCTTATCCTCCGGTGCACGTCTTGCCATGTGATCGGTCCTCATGAGGTCGGTCATGACAGTCATTTGATCTGAGAATGCTGTTGTCGATCTGATAATGCCCGGTCATCTGGTCTTAAGTGGTCGGTTATCGGATCATAAAGTTCTCGGCCACTCACTCATGTGGCCGGGTCGGTATTAATGATCTTGACCAAGAAGAAAATTACCCTTTTGCCCCTGTCATGCTGCTTTAAATACCATAGTGCCTGAAAACACCATCAACATATGTCCCATAGTTCTCGGTTCCAACGAGTATGCAAGTTGGTGCCGGGAACTATATAAAGATGGCGTCCCGGTCATTTTGCCGGTGGTCGCTTCAGAATTTGCAGAGGAATAAAACCTTTATACGCTCATTCCAGGAAATTTTTCTTGAGACGCGCAACTGTCATGTCTGTTTTAAATGCCCATCAAATCACCTTTAGGGTTTTTTCTGAGTTTTACACTTGTCAAACATCTGTCGGGTTCCCGCCAAAAGCAATGAAAAATCGACCGTCGTTCTTTCTTCTTTTCTCTTTTTTTTTTGTTTTAATATTTACTAGGGAGAGATTTACGGTTTTGTCGAATGCTTGTTTAGGGCATTTCAGAATTTCTTAAGTCTAGCCTCCCTGGATGCTTTTTTTTAGGGTAGTTATGTAGACTTTGGATACTTCGAGAAATTGGCCATTGCTTCTTTTCAAACTCACCTCGTACGAAAAATATATAAAAAAAATAAAATAAAATAAAAATAAGAATAAAAATAAAACTTAAGATAAAATAAAGGAAATAAAAATAAAATAAAATAAAATTCTAAATTAAGCTAAGATTACTTGGTAGTAGTATTAATATGAATTAAACAAACAATCCCCGGCAACGGCGCCAAAAACTTGTTGTGATAATTTTATATCGTACCGCAAGTGTACGGTGTCAAGTTTTAGTATAAATGAGTTTAGAGTGTCGAACCCACAGGGATTGCGTTAACTCGCACTAAGTACTACAATTGATAATCCTAACTTTATTTAGAAAACAATTAATAAAGATTTTTATAAATAAATAAATATAAAAATAAAAATAATTATATAGGAGGAACTAATACGATAGAGATTCTGGATCCTGATTTCACCTAGCTGTCGCCTATGTATTTGTCATGTCAATTAATCCTTGTTCGGTATATATTTATAAGTCAAGACTCCGAAAATATTCACTCCCTCTCTCGAGTGCCGAGTGAAAATATCATCAACTATAGACTTCGATATCTCTATAAAAATCCAATAGTTAACAACTCATTACGATTTGTGATTCTATTTAAACGACTTCAAAGGACTACAGATTCTCTCGAACTCTATAAAATCCTAGGTTATATTCTCTAGATCTATTCAAAATCCCCTCTCTCGAGTGATAGATTCTAAACATTCATCATCTCAAATTGTGGCCAGCAATCAAGAAGCATTAAACTCAAAAGAATATAAATAATTAATAAAACTTCATTACAAAACTGATAACAAAATACAAGGTTCAAGCATCAATTACAATCGTTCTCCAAAATTAAGGAGTAATTCATGACAAAAGATAAAACAATAAATAATCAAGTCACGAATTTAATGGAAATCATTAGAGTTTTAAGAAAGAAATAAGAAGATAAAACCCGAATTGAATCTCTTCCTCTCCGGATGTCACCACCTTAATCTCTCTTGTCGCTCTTCAATCCTCTCCTTGAATCTCTAAAAATATGTGTTTCTGTGTTTTGTGCTCTGTATTAGCCTCCTCTTGAGTGTTGGATGTAATGTTATATTTATAGTTGAGGCAGGGAGTCTTTGGGTGGCATTAGGATTATTAAAAACCCTAAAAAGTGAATCCTGGAACGTGTAGGTTTTCTTCCGGATCATTGTGTAAGTGGGCGCCGCGGCGCAGAACTTCCGGGAAAATGTATTGAATTTGGGTTTTGGAAGGCGCCCGCGGCGCCTTTACATTTTTCTTTCAACTGGCGCCATGGCGCCTTATGTATATTGAGTAAAGAGGCGCCATGGCGCCTTTAATAAGCAAATGAACTGGCGCCATGGCGCCTTTGACTTGATTAATGGGCGCCATGGCGCCCTCTCCTCTCCGGATTTGTATATAACTTTGGCGCCATGGCGCCTATGCTCCCGTGCTCGTCCTATGTCTTCCCTGAAGTTTCCAAAACACGTGCAATTATTCCCCGATCCATATATTAATGCTCCTATAAATAAAACATAAAATAAATTATAAATCATATTAAATATCTCGAATTGTAACAAAATAATAAGCTGAGAATGCCATAATAAGTGGGTATAAACCACACTTATCAAATACCCCCAAACTTAAGGTTTTGCTAGTCCCGAGCAAAAGATAAAATAAAAAAACTAAATTCAAATAAATAATAAGAATTACTAAATTAACTAAGCCACTTTCGTAGGGATCACGATTGCATTTAGCGTATGCAACAAGCCTTTAAACCCCTAGGCGGCCCTAGTGGACGAGTTATAGTCTCGTGAGGGCTTACAGTGACGACACCCACAAACGTCTTTCACACACAATCATGCAAAAATATAAAATAAATAAAAGCATAGTCCCGATAGTTGCACATAAAATTTATCCTCAAAGAAAGCTTATAAATGAAATCAAAGAATCTTCAAAGTACGCAATTGCAACTCGAATCCAATTTCTTGAATAAATTATCTAAGCTAGACTCACGGTGTGTGTGTGTAAAGGTTCATTCACAGCTTTGATCTTAAGTAAGCTAACTCAATGATTTCGTTTAAAAATTAGAATCGATGGGTCAAACCAACCTAGATATCTCAATTATGCTCTGTAATTGCCTTATTTTGTGTTCGGTATGGTATGGTTTTTCTTTTATTTTCTTGTCTCTTTTTTCTTTTCTCATTTTTGCACTTTTTTTTTTCCAACTCACCAACCCTTTAAGGTAGCATTTCTCCTCATGGTGGTCCTAATACTCGCCCATGGGTAGCTTCACGCTTATCGGTTATAGGTGGTTTATTTTCTTTCTTTAGAGACATTTTTCTTTTTCTTTTTTAGCTATACCATACTTCATAACACTAGCAAATCAAGATAGATATCTAAGCAAACGGTCATTCATCGACATGCAATTTCTTCAACTGACCACCTTGTCAACTACTTAAGTTTTACTGCTAAAAACCTATTTTTAAGTGCTTACGAGTCTAACATAGATCAATTATTCAAGACATCAGATAAAAGTAAATTAGGCACTTATCGTTTCTAAAATTTCACTCATAAACAAACCATATTATCACAAGATTTATGCTTTACTATCAAAGACTAAAACAAATTTTTTTTTTCAATAAATTTAAACAACTAAATAGCAAGCAAACAACAAACAACTAAATAGCAAGCAAACAACATGCACACACCCCCAAACTTAAAATTTGCATTGTCCTCAATGTAAGATAAATATAAAATTAAGAACAAGAGTGAGGAACAACACTACCGTGCATGGAGTTGATCAGACTCTTGCTGGTTGAATTTTTGGTTGCGCGGGCGTTGTGTGTCTCGTGCTACCTGCATAAATAACATGCAAATAAATAAATAGCACACAATAAAATAAAATAAAATAAAATAAAAAGTAAAGAAAATAATAATAAAAGAAATGCAAGGGTTGCCTCCCCGCTAGCGCTAAGTTTAACGTCTTCAGCCAGACGCAACCACCCAAATGGTTATGGTGGCTTAAAAGTAGTGAACCGGGTAATCTCATATTTCTTCTTATTTGGTATCCACCGGTTCTTATGACATGAAAAAGACAGCTTGGCAGGCTGTGGTAATTTATCCATAGATGGTTCCCCATGATATGTAGATTTTCTCTCAATTGGAAATTCTGGACTGCACATTCGGCGAGTCGTGAGGGACGATACTTGAGCTATCAGTGCACCAACAGGATCTGCCATTGCTTCTTTTCAAACTCACCTCGTACGAAAAATATATAAAAAAAATAAAATAAAATAAAATAAAAAGTAAAGAAAATAATAATAAAAGAAATGCAAGGGTTGCCTCCCCGCTAGCGCTAAGTTTAACGTCTTCAGCCAGACGCAACCACCCAAATGGTTATGGTGGCTTAAAAGTAGTGAACCGGGTAATCTCATATTTCTTCTTATTTGGTATCCACCGGTTCTTATGACATGAAAAAGACAGCTTGGCAGGCTGTGGTAATTTATCCATAGATGGTTCCCCATGATATGTAGATTTTCTCTCAATTGGAATTCTGGACTGCACATTCGGCGAGTCGTGAGGGACGATACTTGAGCTATCAGTGCACCAACAGGATCTGCCATTGCTTCTTTTCAAACTCACCTCGTACGAAAAATATATAAAAAAAATAAAATAAAATAAAAATAAGAAATAAAAATAAAACTTAAGATAAAAATAAAGGAAATAAAAATAATAAAAATAAAATAAAAATAAAATTCTAAATTAAAGCTAAGATTACTTGGTAGTAGTATTAATATGAATTAAACAAACAATCCCCGGCAACGGCGCCAAAAACTTGTTGTGATAATTTTATATCGTACCGCAAGTGTACGGTGTCAAGTTTTAGTATAAATGAGTTTAGAGTGTCGAACCCACAGGGATTGCGTTAACTCGCACTAAGTACTACAATTGATAATCCTAACTTTATTTAGAAAACAATTAATAAAGATTTTTATAAATAAATAAATATAAAAATAAAAATAATTATATAGGAGGAACTAATACGATAGAGATTCTGGATCCTGATTTCACCTAGCTGTCGCCTATGTATTTGTCATGTCAATTAATCCTTGTTCGGTTATATTATTTATAAGTCAAGACTCCGAAAATATTCACTCCCTCTCTCGAGTGCCGAGTGAAAATATCATCAACTATAGACTTCGATATCTCTATAAAAATCCAATAGTTAACAACTCATTACGATTTGTGATTCTATTTTAACGACTTCAAAGGACTACAGATTCTCTCGAACTCTATAAAATCCTAGGTTATATTCTCTAGATCTATTCAAAATCCCCTCTCTCGAGTGATAGATTCTAAACATTCATCATCTCAAATTGTGGCCAGCAATCAAGAAGCATTAAACTCAAAAGAATATAAATAATTAATAAAACTTCATTACAAAACTGATAAACAAAATACAAGGTTCAAGCATCAATTACAATCGTTCTCCAAAATTAAGGAGTAAATTCATGACAAAAGATAAAACAATAAATAATCAAGTCACGAATTTAATGGAAATCATTAGAGTTTTAAGAAAGAAATAAGAAGATAAAACCCGAATTGAATCTCTTCCTCTCCGGATGTCACCACCTTAATCTCCTCTTGTCGCTCTTCAATCCTCTCCTTGGATCTCTAAAAATATGTGTTTCTGTGTTTTGTGCTCTGTATTAGCCTCCTCTTGAGTGTTGGATGTAATGTTATATTTATAGTTGAGGCAGGGAGTCTTTGGGTGGCATTAGGATTATTAAAAACCCTAAAAAGTGAATCCTGGACGTGTAGGTTTTCTTCGGATCATTGTGTAAGTGGGCGCCGCGGCGCAGAACTTCCGGGAAAATGTATTGAATTTGGGTTTTGGAAGGCGCCGCGGCGCCTTTACATTTTTCTTTCAACTGGCGCCATGGCGCCTTATGTATATTGAGTAAAGAGGCGCCATGGCGCCTTTAATAAGCAAATGAACTGGCGCCATGGCGCCTTTGACTTGATTAATGGGCGCCATGGCGCCCTCTCCTCTGGATTTGTATATAACTTTGGCGCCATGGCGCCTATGCTCCGTGCTCGTCCTATGTCTTCCCTGAAGTTTCCAAAACACGTGCAATTATTCCCCGATCCATATATTAATGCTCCTATAAATAAAACATAAAATAAATTATAAATCATATTAAATATCTCGAATTGTAACAAAATAATAAGCTGAGAATGCCATAATAAGTGGGTATAAACCACACTTATCAGCAAGCTTCCTGATTCGAACAAGAATTTCAAAGACCTCTGGTTTTGGGCCACTGGGGATTGGGGTCGGGTTCTGAGATCGTTTGAAGAGGATGTTTCAGTCCCTGATATCTTCAGATCGGGAGGTTAGGGGTTTTTAACACTTTTATGTGTTCATTCTTCTTAGTTTCATGCTTAGGATCCTGACTTCTTTTATTTCTCCTAGCCTGTTGGAGGGACGCCCCCAAGGTTTCTCGCGAGGTCCAGAGATGGATACAATGGGCTCGGCGATACGCCGGCCATTGGAGGGAGCTAGTTAATGATGTGGCCTTTGTTGAATCGGGCCTCATTCCGTCCCCTCCCCCGGAAGTCTCGGGTAGGATAGGTAGTCTCTTTAGTGATCCACTGGCCCCCCTTTCCTTTTTTTTGACTACTCTTGTCGCCTCTGTGTTTGCAGGTATGTCGAGGAGACCAAAATACCTTGATCGGTTGACCGATGTTTCGAAGAAAACTAGCCCTGGTGGAGCTGGTACCTCTCGGAAACGACCTGAATCTTCTGATGCTAAAAAGGTGACTGCGGGGGTAGAACGGTCGAGCTCTCAAAGTCTATCTTCATATCCCTGGGTGCCTCCAATGGGTTTTACCCGTTCTGATAGCCCTCCAAGACCTTCCAGGAGAAGGAAGCGTCGATTTGGAGCTGTGGATACTCAATTATGCCGGGAATTGGAGGAGTATGAGGCTCCGAGTAGAGAAACTCCAGTTCGGCAGGAGGATCCTTCCAAGAAATTGAAGGGTTCTGTGATTCTTGGGGTTGATTACCTCGGGAAGGATATTAGGGAGGCTACTTCCCATTTGGTGCCGGCTTTCAATGAGCTGGCCGATGCCGTACCTCTTGAGAAGATATCGAGGTTTGAGGACCTTTCACCCGAGGAGGTAGTTGCAAAGTTGTGCTCCCAGCTGGCCCAGTCACTTCTTTTACTTCTCTTCTATATCCGTAGTGTCTTTCAGACTTTGTTTTATTTTAATAACTTCTTTTTCTTTTCGGCAGGCAAATTATTTGGCGGCAAGAAATAAGGACCTGTTTATAAGCCTTTTTTCCGAAGGCGGCCAAGCCCAGAGGCTTCAGAATCGTCTTTCTGAAGTGGAGGCCAAACTTGCGAGTGTGGAAGAAAGGAATAGGGATCATGAGCTGGCTGAAGTTTAAGCTCTTAAAACAAACAAAGCTCTTAAGGCCGCTGCTACACTAGAGTGAAAGAACGCTGAAGAAGCTAAAGCAAGTTTGGCGGACGCCCGGGCTGAGATCGGGATCCTCAAGGTGGAAGTAGCCAGTGTGAAGTATAAGCTGCGGGCCAAAGAGGAGGAACTGGGACGGGCCCGTACCGAGCTCAGGGATAGAGAACTTGAATGAGAGGTCGAGAGGGACTCCATCCGTCTTGAAGGGGTCGGCGATTGTGCGGAAATCATCCCCACGATTCTACCTGATTTAGACATGGGTCATATTCATGCGGCCATCCGATTTTGTATCGGGGAAATTTCTGAGGAGGAGTTTAAGAAGTGGCTACCCCCTTCTCCCGAAGAAGTGATGGATCCCGAACCGATTTCGATCGCCCCGGTTCTCCCAACTCTTCATGAAAACCGTCCTGAGGTTCCTGCCCCTGGCGAGGACTATCCTAAGGTTCCACCTCCAATCTTTGAAGTATGGGTCTCCCAGGTTGCCGAGGTTGAAGCTGCTGCTCCCCCTCCTGAGACCGAGCCGATCCATCCGTCGTCTGAGCCAGCCGAGGAAGAACTTCTTGCCCCTGTGCGGGCTGATTGAGAAGGGGTAACCCGGACGGGGCCTTGTGTATACTTGTCTTTTTTGTAATAACATTTCATACTTTATTCGAATATATATATATATATATATATATATATATATATATATATATATATATATATATATATATCCGTTTTCTGTTTTTTTTTTTTTTGTTCTTGGTATTTGCTCTGGGTGACTCTTCTCAAACGATCACTTTAAGGCCTGTTCGTGAGGGGATAACACGAGCCGAGACCCAAATTATTCAGTGGTTGAGGATTGACTCCGAGTTGTGAGAAACACGGATGGTGAGATGCAACCGGTGGGACGTGACCCGACCCCGAGTTGTAAGGAATGCTTGGCCCTGGGGGAATGTTACGTCCCCAGTCCAAAAGATAGATCGGTGGGACGTAACCCGACCCCGAGGAAGAAAATGCACTTGGACTTGGGGGAATATTACGTCCCCAGTCCAAATGGCTGACTCGGCGGGACGTAACCTGACCCCGAGCCGAATAATTGAATGGCCTCGGCGGAACGTAATCCAGCCCCGAGCCTAACAACTAAATGGCCTCGGCGGAACAAAGTCCAGCCCCGAGCCTAATATCCAAGTGGCCTCGGCGGAACGAATCCAGCCCCGAGCTGATTAACAAAATGGCCTCGGCGGAACGAGGCCAGCCCCGAGCACCGGTTAATCCTTGGGACTTATTCAG